>CM021735.1:44895309-44955008 GCA_011075105.1 Heteronetta atricapilla
TTTATTTTATTTTATTTTATTTTATTTTATTTTATTTTATTTTATTTTATTTTTTCCCTCTCCATCCTTCTCCCACTTACTTCTAAATAGAAACCAAGCAAAGGAAGAATTCCCATAGTAGCCTGTATATTGATGCAGAAGGGATCCCAAAACAGGAAATATATCATTAATGGTAGATTGACAGACATGCATCCTAGAAACCCATTAACTTCCTGACTTTTAAATGATACAATGCTGATCTTGACTAAAGGCTCAGTGTGACTATCACCCTCTGTCTTAATACAGCAACCATACCTTCCACGAGATAGGTATGGATAACTGAGGAGGAAACTGAAGTGAAGGGCAGGATACACACAACTTGACTGAACAGGGAGAAGGTGAGAATCACAGAGCAGCATTTCAACCTATAGCTCCAGTTTCCAGGTATTACTTTCTAAGCTTGCCCTTACTATTTTTTTCCCTTTTTCAGAGACAAAAGTGAGAAAGATTATTTTATAATAAGACCATTTTTTAGGATGATATAGAAAAAATAGTAAATCTTTTTGCCTTCCAGATATCTAGAAGGGCATATATTTGGTTTACAAATCAGTTTTGTCAGTCATTTTTGTTTAATCTATTGAGAGTGCATCATTTAAATCAAGTGTCAGTACTTGAATACAGTGGGATTTTCCGACCAGACTTGCAGAGAAATGGAAGAGCTTCTGTCAGACTTTCAGTATAAACACATTAAAACTTTCCTGAACACCCCTGAGGCAAATTATAGTATTTTTTAGTATCTAATCTTTATTATCATTGTCTTTGACCAGGCTAATCTTTACTCTTTACAAATTAAAATTATTATAACTAGATACATCCTTTTGTTTCTGGTATAATGAATTTGTAAGTTTAATTTTTAAAAATTAATTCCAGCAATTCTATTTTAGGCTGTGCATTATGGGCAATTTGTAATCAGTTGCAAAAGATTAGACCCTGGGCACACTTAATGGGGATGTTTTAATAGTGCAGATGGCAAAACAGCCTGTGGAAGCAGGTCTGGTGGGCATTCTGCAAAAGCTAATTCAATCAAAATTTATCCAAGATGACATAATGTACAATTGCTACACTGGGAAACTCTATTAAAATTTCACACATTTAAATCTCTCCCTTCTCTTTTAATTAGAATTTTCCAAGAGAAAGTAGAGGCCATGTGTACCTCCCTGAACCCAACAGGAAAGGTCAAGGATAAACAGCATGATGCATGAAGTTCCTTTGTGCTCAACATGTTCAGGTTAGGAGGAATGTGTTAAAATGATTGTGTAGAAGAGACATGTCTGGGAATGAATTTTCATTGTGAACCAGCAGTGGCATTGGGATGTTCTGCCTGCACATACACACCCACCCACGCTGCCTGTTACATTATTCAGTGTGTGTGCAGCTCTCCTAGGTACTGCAAGGGAAGTGAATTACTCTCATTCTTAGGCCTAAATTCTAATTCTCCAAAAGTTTTTATCTTATTCACTATTGAATTTTACAGGAACTGCAAATGAAATTGCTGGAAAGGAGAGTAGAAAAGGATTATGGATGTTAAACAGAAGTTGTATAGAAAAGGGCAGAAGTAATCTACCTTTATTCTGATATAGAGTCAAGATTAATTCCTCACCTCTTTACTTCTGGCCTGACTTTTCTTCTGACTTTTGTATTCCTTACCACACAATGGACTAGCTTGGGCAAGAAATGTGGAAGGTGTGTCCAGAAAACTCTTTTGAAAACCACTCTTGAACAGAATGTGGTGACTGAATTAGAAAATATGGGTCTGAGCTTGCTGAGAACCCCAATTTAGTACTTCTCACACTAGTTCCCCAGTCATGAGGTCATTATCAAAAAGTTTTTGGTTGTCTCCTCCCTCTTATTTATAGACAGTGATTTTTGAATGTATTTTCTTTACTTGCAAATACTTACTGGATCAGGATATTAGCTTTATGAACAAAGATATCTATGCATCTCAAGACTCCTAAGCAATTAAACAAGATTCTTAAAACATTATTGGAGCAGAGCTTATAGGTGATATCTGCTGCTTACATTTCTTAGAGAAAAGTGAGGTTTTAAGTACCATGCATATGATTACCTACTAAAACTACTGTTTTCATGCCTCAAGATTTCACAGAATCATAATAAGGAACTAGTTGTTTAAGATGGGACCCACTTCTTCATTTTTGTTCATAAAAAAAAAATAATTAAAAAATCCTTTAGGAGCTCTGTGTAAGTGAAAATACCTGATTAATCATCCAGCCTGTAATGCTATAAAAGGTGAAGAAAATGCCATGACTGTTCTTTAGGGAATGAGACTAGATTTTTAATTTATTATTATTTTTTAACCCCTAGAAGGTACTTAACACACTGTAGCACACCAAAAATAAAGACAAAACATCTGATTTCACGTACAGTGTCAAATCTTATTGGGATAGCTTCAGAGCCAAATAAAAATCCAGAAGGGCAATATCCAGTTGAAACACAGTGCACATCTATAAATCTAGCTTCTCCTATCCAAATACAAGCACTGTAAAATTTCTGTTTACAATAATCCACTTGATAGGCATTACTTAATCAAAGGGTACCAGCTGTGCTGTTTTAAAAGGAGCAGCTACATATTCAAGTAAGACGACAGACTTATTTTCTGTCTTTTTGAAGACTATGTTCCGTTTATTAATATTTACATTTACTAAGCTGTTAAACTGCCAGCAAAGAAGTTGCCTTTAGAAAAAGGAAAGTACTTTATGGTATATGTAAAAAAACTATTTGTAAATTCATCAGGTTAATCTTGAATGAGATTGTTATTCCTGTGAATTCAATAGAAAAATAATAATAATAATAATAAAAACATATCTAAAACTTCAAAAAGATTATAATTCACACATGAAGGAAGCAGGGATAGGTCAGTTCCAAAGCATGTTATTTCAGAAAAATATTATGCCCCACAGCATATTTCATCACACTAATTTAATCATTGGAAGTTTACTCTGTATTGCAATAAAAAGATGACCCATTTCCTATGACTGTTTGCTTATACTGGGAAATATTTTACTTCATTGGGAAAAAAAAATAATAAAAAAAAATCAACTGGCTCTGAACTTTTATGCACAGCTCTCGTAAAAGTGAGGCCAAAGAAGTTCAGTTGATTACTACTCTGTTAACTGAGAATGTGATTTCCATTTCTTTCCTCACCCAGTTAATCCTGTTGGATGGTATCCTTTAATTTGATGCTTGCAGGAAAATCTGAGATTTTTCTGCAGGCTGGCATTCATTGCTTTGCATATAGTTACAGAATTTCAGCAAAAGCCATAGAATGTATAACACACAAAGGATAACAAAGAGTGCAGAATATCCTGTTTTTATGGGCATGTTCTACCCATCAATCTGTCAGTCTGAATCATTTCTACAGCTGTGTGAATAATTCACAAGTGAATCATTCTGCAATGATCTAATTTTTCTGCTTATGAGAGATTTCTGACCATTACTAATATTTTTATTAGGAACATATTTTAAATTATCCAGTTAATTATTATTACCTAATTTTTACAGCTTGGTCATGAAAACCTCTTGTCTGTAGAAAATGTGGATTAGCCTCCAGTACCCTCTCTTATTATGAATTTCTGGAGGATCAAAAGTGTAGCAAACAAAAGGACTATTCAAACATGTCAAACTCTGTCTGATGTTATATTTGCTATTTAAACTTGTTAGATGTGATTGGTCAATACATTCGTACAAAATTGCTACAAATATCTGATTGGGTGTCTGTGTTGACACTGCCAGTAGTGAATGTTCATTTTGTATAACTGTTAAATGCAAGTTTCACAGACAGTCTAGCCAGCTAAACCTATTCACAAAAAGAGCTTCAGAGAATGAGCACTTACAGGAAATAAAGGGGATGTAAGCTTGATTCATGTGAACCAATATATAAAAAAGGAAAAAATATCTGAAAAAATATCATTGTCCCTCTACCACTGTCAAAATGTTAAACATGTAAAGCTATAATGCTCATTTACTGCTATGTCTTCAAAAACATATATAATCAATTACTTAAATCCATAACATCCCTGATAATGTAGTACAGCTTTCCTATATTTAGGCAACATTAAATATAGAAAAAAATGAATTGGTTTATGTTGGTCAAGGTCACATGAAGTCACTGAAAAAATAAGAAATTAAATCCCTGGGGAAAAAAAAAAAAAAAAAAAAAAAAAAAGAAAAAAAAGGCAGATTCCCTAGAAATCTGAAGATAGAACCTATTTTCTCAATATGCTCCACAAGTATCAAAACTTCACCCAAGTTTCATATGCCAGGAATGGATGCAGATGAAAACTGGCAAAATGATTAAATTTTTAGTCTGAATCTTTAAGCTCAGTCAATCTTGAAGCTCAAAATAGTTTTGGTGAAGGAGCTACTTTTTTTTTTTTTTTTTTGATGATGATGATGATAAAACTGTTCCAGTAACTTTTACTTAAAAATCAATCAGTTCATTACAGATCTACATAATTAAAGTTACTCTCAAGCACACCACTAACCATAAGAAATTAATACCACTTTATACTGTTTTAAGAACATTTTAACATTTAAGAAACTTGCCTGGAAGTGGACTAGCAAACTAAAATACGACCATAGAAATAAAAATGATACCTTTCTGATATAATCTAACTTCCTTGGACTGGCCACTCTGAATAGGGATCTCCTTCCTTATTAAAGCATTCATTTCTGTTAGTTAACATCCCTCAAGGGTCCACCTATTTCAGTACAGGCTTTCTTCCAGACAAAAGTACCTGTGATCAAAATCATACTTTAAAATGTTCTAAAAGCTCTTGAAGTAATAGTGAATACACACACACACAAGCCAAGTTCCAAAACTAGATGTCACAGGCACAGGTTCACTGGCAATTTGTTTCTTGAAACAGGATTCAGTATACCAAAGTTTCCTGGAATATATCATCTGGTTATAAAGCAGCTGTCATTTAAGCACTGGCTTGTTCCACAGGCTGCGATACAACAAGGGGAGAGGAGAAAAGGGATGAATACTCAGTGATTTGGTAGGTCCGGTTTGTACTAAATTGAGAATGCTTTATTGAATAACATTTATTTCTATAATGCAACTTTTTGCTTTTAATGTTATATTATCCAGGAATCATAGAATATCCTGAGTTGGAAGGGACCGAAGAAGGATCTTAGAATAAGAGAATGGTTTGGGGGAGAAGGGACTTTAAAGATCATTTAGTTCCAACCCCCATCATGAAGTCCAACTCCTGACTCCACAGAAAACCACTCAAAAATGAAACCATGTGTTGAGAGCATTGTTGAAATGTCTCTTGAACTCCAGCAGGCTTGCTACTGTGACCACTTCCCTGGGGGGACTGTTCCAGCACCCAACCACTGGCATCCAGCTTATATTTATGTAAAACAAAATACTGTCCTGTCATTAGAATCTGAGTGACTTTTTTGTTTGTTTCCTTTTTTTAAGGGTTTAACTATAACTGTCTAGAGTATAATTATAATCTATCAGTAAATTGGAATTTAGCGTAGCTATTAGAATAGAAACAGATAAATTCTGTAAAGGTTAGCTGTTATCTGGTTATGCATGGACACAGAGGTCTACAAAAACAGGTTCTAGTAAAGCACATAAACACATCCATATACATATATTATTTATATATATGTTACTTACATGTATATATAATATATGCAAAAGGAACCTAGGCATTATGAGAGGTTGAGTGGCCTCAGCTGAAAACACTAAGACCACAGGTCAATAATTTTAATCTCGGGACTTCCAAGCTCAAGTTCAGTTGTATTCCTAGACCAGGTCCTGGGATGAGATCAGTTCTGAGATCACAACTGGTCCCCTTGTGATCTGCAGTTTTCAACAGAAAGGAAATCTTGGCATTTAAAGTGGCTGGAGTTTCTGTAAGTCAATTATATAAGTGAATGAAGAACAAGCAGGATATATATACACCATATCAACCCACAGGCTGATCTGTTACTTGTCTTCTCACAAGAAAGAGTTTACAGAGGTATCAGTCTGTTTGTTTAGGTTAGTGGCAAGAGAAGTGTCACAAAATTTGCTGCTACCAGACAAGACTGGTCACCTTTTGTTCAAGTAGGGATTATCTTTAACAGAAAGGTAAAATAGACCATGAGTAATGGTTTATGAAATCTACCACAACAGTTGTGGTTTCTTTTCTTCCTAACACAGGTGTGTTTGTCTTATCACTGTAGTAATTAATAAATAGCTTCCGAAGCCACCTTCTGAGCAAGAATAATTTTTTGTTGCTGTAGTTTTTTTTTGTTTTAGTTTTTTTTTGTTTTTTTTTCAGATTTTCCCACAGCAAGGAATTCAACAGGTAAGGTGAGATTCATGTTGCTTTGTCTTTTAGCATTAAAAATGGTATTCCTGTAAGTCCCTGGTGTTTCATTAGAGATAGGTATTATGTAAAGACCCCAAGTAGTCATCTCTGTGCACATGGATTATTATTTTTTCTTTTCAAATTTGACCATCTCAATCTGCTGTGCCCTGTAAAATATCTCTCTTCCTTGTGTCTCCCAAGGAAGTTTTGTCTCCAACACTGCAGTCAGTTTGTGCTCTGTGTTTCATGTACTTTTCCTGACCCTCATGAGACACAGTAGCATAACTACTGATCACAGACCAACCTAATTTAAATTAATTCTATTTCAGAGCAATTACCAGGAGTGTTTAAGAACTAAGAATTCTTGATAATGGTAAAATTAAAAGCTCTTTAAATTCCCAATAAATTTACATTTATATTTAGTAGAAAAATACTTACATGTGAAATCTGTATCATCCAGTTATTAAAAGCACATTTCTTGAGAAAAATGTTTTATTTATTATATTAATATCAAAAAACTTTTCATGACATGCCACATAAGTCAAAGGCAATCAGCTATTTCAGATCCTGGGGCCTAACCAGAGAAGGGATTCTCTATAAATACAGGGATAAGTCCTAATCCCCGGAAGTCAGTGAGAGTTTTTATAATCCTCACAGAGAGCCAGAATTCACTCCAATATGTAAAAACTCTTCTTTTCAACTAGAAAAAATTATTTTATATTCTTCCTATTTTATTCCTGCTGCTTTGAGGTGAATCTCAGAGTATGTATTTCAGAAAGCCACTGAAAATCCTATACCTCTAAAATCCCATGGAAAGCAATAGAGAGGATAGGCTGAGGATGTTAACCTTAGCAAACCTAGGGTTAAGTCATGGAAATTGACTGCCCAAGGACAGTGGAAAATGGAGGAGCATGGATTCCTTTTATTTACAGAAAATTACTTGGAGAACCCACAGCGGCACTGGGCAAAAAGTGAAGCAATGAAGGTGTTTCTGAGAAGCTCCTGGTCAAGCCAGAAGCCAGTGCCACAAATAAGAAAAGTCAAGTATGAGTGGTCTGAGATCATGAAACAGTGCATGACTAGAAGATCAAAGGAAGTGAGTGTTCCCCTCTATTAGGTAATTCTAAGATAATGTTTACTTTGTCCCCCAATACATAATACATATTGACTAATCGGAGCAGGTCCAATGCTCCGATATAGAGAGCATGATCCATAAGGAGAGGGAGTGAGGTTTGCTTGATTAATGGGGAACTAACTGAAGTCTTCAACTACCTAGGAAGGGGATTCTAGGGAAGGCTGAGATAGACATTTCTGGCTACAAGTCATATGTTGCAACAAGAAGCATTTGGACTATGCTCTCAGTCATATGATCTGAATTCTAATTTTTGAGTAGACCTGTGTGGAGGCAGAAGTTGAATTAGATGATCCTTGGGGGTCCCTTCCAACTGAGGATATTCTATGATTCTAGGATTCTAAGTAAAACTCTGATCAGATACAAGAATAATAATAATAATAATAATAATAATAATAATATTAATAATAAACATGGATATGCACTAGAAAAGTTTTCCTGGAAATGCAGATTCTCCAACATTGGATATATTCAAAACTCAGTAAGACCTGTCACAGTCTGATCTAACTTTGAAGTTAGTCCAAATCCCTGTTTGGGGTTAGGCCTACAGACCCCCAGAGATTGCTACCAACCTATTTTTTTTTTTGTGGTTCTGCATTCCTATAATACTATGTTGACCAGGATTTTCTTTATACCACTTCTCTGAAAGCAGCTTGGAAAATAACAAAATAAATAGACAAAAACCAAAACAAAACAAAAACTTATTTGAATCTATTGACTCATAAATACGCTTTATTATTATAACATGCAAAAAAAAGATAGAATCTGTGTTTTAGAGAGTCAGTAAATACTTCCACACTTCCTTTTTGTGCATACCTGACATTTTACAGTAACCATAGTTATATCCACTAAAACAGAAAGGTCATTAGCCATGTTTATTGTTTGATAGTTGAATGTAAACAGACAACTATTTTTAAAATAATCAGATTATTTTTTTTTTCAACAGGCATATTAGAGATATATTCTGAAACTGCTGTTTGAAAAACTGATGTTCCCTGAATGTTCTTCTAGGAATATTTACAGGGCTTTATTTTATGAACTGTTGCTATCTGCCCTCCAATTTGCCAGGCTTAGCACTGTAAAATGCTTTATTTCGTATTCTCATTTAAAAGCTCTTAGGGGATTCACACAAAGCTGAAAGGAAGGAGAGGGCATATTATGCACAACAAGAAGTTTGGAGCTTTAAATCACAATGAGGAGTGAAGAGCCAAGTCATTCAGACACCAAAATTCATTTGAACATTCACCTAAAGTGTATGGTATGGTAGCTTTACCCTGCTGGACAGCTGAATTCCACCAGACCCACTCTCTCTTTCCCCCTCCTCGAAGGGAAAAGGGGAGAAAATACGATGAGAAGGGCTCAAGGTCTGACATAATGACAGGGCAAGATCACTCAATTATCATCACGAGCAAAGCAGACTGAACATATGGAGATTAATATAATTTATTACATATTACTAACAAGCTAGAGCACTCAGAAACTAAAAGCAAACTAAAAATACCATTCTCCCCATTCACTCTCTTCTACCTCCTCCCCTCAAGCGGTGCAGGTGAACAAGGAATGGGGACTGTGGTCAGTTCCTAACACTTTGTTTCCGCAGCTTCTTCATGGTCACTCTCTGCCCCTGCTCCACATGGGATCCCTCCCATGGGATGCTGTCCTTCCCAAGCTGATCCTGCAGGGGCTGCCCATAGGCAGTAGCTCTTCAGGAACTGTTCCCACACGGCTCCATAACACGGGGTCCACCTGTCAGGAGCAAATTGCTCCAGCATGGGTCCCCCATGGGCGGCAGCTCCCTCCAACGCCCCTGCTCCTGCGTGGGTTCCTCTCCACCAGCTGCAGCTCCAGCCCGGGTCTGCTCCTGCATGGGTTCTCCATGGGCCGCAGCCTGCTCCAGGCCACATCCACCTGCTCCACCAGGGGCTCCTCCACGGGCTGCAGTGTGGAGATCTGCTCCATAGGGCAGCAGGCGGACAGCCTGCTCCACCACAGGCCTCTCCACAGGCCGCAGGGGTACTTCTGCTGTGTGCCTGGCGCACCTCCTGCCCTCCTTATTTGCTCACCTTGGGGTCTGCAGTGCTGATTGTCTTACATTTTCTCAGTCCCTTCTCACAGCTGCAGTTGCACAGCAGTTTTTTGTACCCTCCCCCACCACCCCCACCCCAAATCTGCCCTCATAGAGGCACAACCAGTAACGCTCACTGGCTCGGCTGTGGGCAGTGGTGGGTCTCTTTGGAGCTGGCTGAAACTGGCCCTTACCTAACACGCGGCAGCTGCTGGGCTCTTCTCACAGAGGCCACCCCTGCAGCCCTTTGCTATGAGGCCCTTGCCCCATAAACCCAATAAATTAGGGAAAGAGAAAATTTGGATAAAAATGTGTAATTTGTAAACTATAGAGTATCACAACCTTTAATAACTATAGTGAAAATTCAGTGAAAATTATTTTCAATAAACTTGAAAATTAGGGGGTCCTTAAAATTTGGGGGTTTAGCAACTGATCCTGCATGCAGACTCCTTACCTGATTTTGAAAATTTTGATCAAAAGAAAAATAATAATAATAATAATAATTTTCTTTGAAATTCAACCATTTTTTTGTTAAAACAAACACACACACACACACACACACAGACAAAAATTACCTCTTTCTGTCATAATTATTTTTTTTCCAAACTGTTGAAGTGGAAGAAATGAAACTACTTAATTCTTGTTTCCGTGCTCTTTTCAGATGCCAAAATATTGATAGGATGCCAGTGAAAAGTTAGTCTATTTTATTTTACAGGCTATCAACTCTGTCCATTTTATAGACACAGAGAGTCAAGGAAGAGCAAAGTTTTAACTTCAAGCTTGAGCAAATAAAATAAATTTTCAATCACACACTATAAACTTCACTCGTCCTAATAGAGCAGTTAACAGAAAGAATGTGAAGCAAAGATATAAGGTTAAAAATTTCTTTCTGCCACACTCCTTCACTCAGAAGCTCTGGTGTGTGAAGCCAAGCTTTGGCTATTGGCTGCGTGCATTGAATTGGCTTATGAATGAACTAATCCAAAAAGATTGACCTGATTTTGACTAGTGTGTGAGAATTCTGCTTTAAAATTGTCATTTATTTGGCAATTGTTGGCATTTATTTTAACTAAGGGCATCACAAATAATTACAATGAATGATTATGAGTTATGGATCTTAAAAGGATATTAGAAGCTTCAGTATAGCATTACTCTATCTTTTACATGTGTTTTAGAAAGATATTATTCAAAGACAAAAATATCTAATAATAGCTAATTGTCACAGGATGGAAATTAGTGTGCAACATAACTTCCATTTATACCTTTGAAACCATTCCTTTAAAATATCACATCTAAATGCCTGTAAAACATGGTGTCAGTCTTAAATCTCAGTCCCATGGTGTCTTCATGATGTGTCAGTCTTAAATCTAATTTCAGTATAATTCTGCTTTGCTCAAAATAATCTTTATATATATATTACAGTCCTCAAAAGTATATCAATATTATTATGTATATTACAGTACTGCCTAGAATATGAGCCAAGAACTGGGCCTCTTTACAAGTTACCAATAAATAGATAGTTCCTTTACCAGAAACTTATACAGATAAGAGAGAGAAATGTTGACAAGAAAGGCATTATTATCGTCATCATTGAAGGAAAATTCAGGCATAGGCAGATTACAAGCTCATACTTAGGATCATACCAGGAGTATGAAATACAGATCTTCAAAGTCTTGTAGGCCATGCAAGCTTTCCCAGTCATTCCAGAGAAATATTTCATTACCTCTAAATTTAAAGCTGACCATATGGCATAATTTTTAGCTCTTTCTTGTTATCCTCAAGCCAAGGGGAACACACTTGTGTTAGTACAAATAGCTATGTGATTACTCACGGAAAGTAAGGATAGGGCACTCACATTAGACATTCTTGGATGCTTGCCACATTCAGCCTAAAATAACAGCAGACACTCTTCACAGAACACTCTGCTTCCTCTCTGTAGTTGTCCACATTATTTTTGAACCTGGATGAGCTACTAACCTCCATCTCTCTGGCACTTCATGAGTCAACAGTGGGTGTACATATAGAATGCACATACCTGAATCAAAACATGCAGAACCTCTCTTTGAGTGTGCCGCACAAGCCTAATCCTGAAGGCAGCCTCCAAGCCACCTTCAAAAGATATGCCTAGTGGTATACTGCTGATAGAAACCTGTACTTGGTACATACAGAAGTAGGTGCATCTCCACTGTAAAGGAAATGGCTGTTTCTTTCCCCCATGAGCTAAGCATCATGCTGAAGGGATCATGTTGTGCCTCCAGAGTCACCTGGACAGCATTGTCTCTGGAGACCAGTCCCAGCATTGTCCCATCTTCCTGTGGCACAGAACTGGTAGCACCACCACCAGATCTATCTTTTCCAAGGTGTTGTGGCCAACTCTGTCTCTGCAACACACTACCTTGCTTCACCTTACTTCCAGTATCCCAAGGAAATTTGAATGAATCTTTGAACACTTAAAATGATTTTATTTTTACCATTCCAAATTACCTTTTTTTTTTTTTTTTCCCTGTTAGGCAAATATTTCAGGCATGACAGGAAACACTCACTTGTAGCAATGTAAGTCTGATACCAAGCCAGGACTCACTACATGATGGCCACTCCACTGAACTCCCAACAAAACAATTTGAAGAAGATATAAGGAAAGTTTTCTTCCTCTTATTTTCCACCCCCTCAAAGTCACCATATATAATTAGAGTTCCCTGCTGCAAGGTAGAGCATAGCCTCTCAGAACCTAGCACAAACCATGTTTAGAAACTGCAGAGCTGGCCAGCCATGAAGGAACACACTATGAAGGAAGGGTAAAAAAAGTTATAAGTAACTGTTACTAGCTGTAAAATACACATCTATAACAGGTCCTATACATAGTTCCTGCATATGGGAGGTTGGCCCATGCACCCTGAAACTGGAAGAAACCATGCATTTGTAGATAGACCAACTAAAACAAGCTGTTATACAGTCAGAGGGCTTCAAGGACTCTTCTTAGTAAAAATAACAGTAAACAGTACATTAAGAAATTTCAGCTCTTTCAAAGTTCAAGACAAAGGTTTTGCAGACAATTCTTATTGCCTATATACGTACACAAGAGCTCCTGCAGACAAACCTCACTATAGCCAGAGACCTGGAGAAATGAACCTATCTTATAAAAAATAAAAATCACAAAGAGTGCTTTTCTTCTAAAAAGAAAAATAAGTATTTGAATTATTTTTCTCCGAGACATTTTTAAAGCCTTTGGGGTGATTGGCATCATATTCTAAGTTGCAGCCTGTGAAGATTTTGTCTTTATTTTACCTTGCTTGAGTTATGAACTAGCATTTTTATTACAGAAATCTTGTCAGTCACATAACTCCAGCAGCATTTGCTGTTTTCTGATGGGGTATTCTGTACACCACTTTCAGCTGGCTAATATTTTCTCTTAAACAGAGCTGTTTAGCTAAGAAGACTAGAAAGCTACTAGTTCTTAAATGCTCTATAGATCAGTTTAAGAGAAAATCAAAGTCTCAAAACCTATTCAGCAGTAAGGCACATACATGTGCCTAAGAAGTAAGTACATATTAAAATTATCTTTATATTATTAGTCCCAAATTCTTTCTTTTTTTTTTTTTACAACAAGAAGGTGATAAAAAAAATCAGGATGTCTCCTGCACAGCTGGGGGGAGAGCAGGGAAGGGAGGTTTACATGAGGTCCTTTCACACAAGTGGGTGTTGCTTCAGAATGAAGCAATTTTACATTACATTAGATGCTGTAGGATAACAGAGTCAATTTATTCAAGGTCAACCAAGGACAAGAAAGGTAATTATAGAATATTAGACAACCTCAAATTCACATGGTATAGTAAGAATTGATATAGATCAAGAGGAAGACCGTTGATGGAGCATGGTAATATGCTTCATTCTCATGTGAAACAGATTATTTATACTACTGTAAGAACAAAGAGAATTCCGATAGCAGTATTAGTTTCACAATTTTTATTTTATTTCTTTTTTTTACTGTTTGGACAAATCTGATTCCAAACCAGAAGCCGCACCACCAGCAAGACAGAAGAGTCACAGCTCTTGTTTTGTTAGACCTCAGTCCTTTTCTTTTCTGCCCACTGGCTGTCCTTATGAACTCCAGAAAGGTATTCCAGAGAGTGTGAGATAGGAATCCTCCAACTTCAAGGTCAATTCTTGGTGATAATATTAACTGAGCTGCTTTTCATCCCTCCCCGATCAAAGTAGAGGAGCATTTCAACTTAGTCCTTTCTACTGCTCAGCAAGGACTATGATAACATTTTGGCCAATATGTGCCATAGTTTAATTTTTATAAAGATGAAAATAGACATTTTAAAAGGATATTTAGGGCTTTTAGACAAGTGGCCTTATTTTTTTTTCTTCTTTTCCCAGAAAACACAATATGTATCAGGGATTCACATTTATCTCTTTACTTTCAAATCATCCATAATGTAAGACACTGCTTTAAGACACTAAAACACTAGTGAAAGAATACAGAATTCATCTGCATTTATCCACATACAGGGAATTCAATTTGCTCTCTTGGGCAGCACTTCCACTTGTTTTATGTCCCTTTAATTAGGACTGTCATTGCTGGGATTCTTTTTTTGATCTGCCAGGTTTTTGTGTAAGGTAAATTTTCATGTTTTTAAAGAGGAGAAAATAGAGAGAAAGAAAGAGGCCCATCACTTACATTTAATCACACCAAACAAGCTCTTTAGACAATTTGTTCTGAAATTCCTCTAATTAGAGCTTGCCCTCCAGGTAATGCTCTGATCTGATTTACTAGTGATTATAAATTAGGGACATTATGTAATTAGCCCTAAGACCACAAATGGAAGGAACAGCTGGGTGGCTCAGAGGGGAAGCAAATAAACAGCTCCTATAAGATTTCTTAAAAAAAAAAAAAAAAAAAAAAAAAAAAAGTCCCTTCCTCTAGGTATAGTCTTTAGTGACTGCTTTTGTAGCCTACTGTAAAAAAAGATTCTGTATTTGAACTTGTTTTGAAAGACAGCACTTGGCATTGTGCATTAGCCTGGAACCTGTTCACATGTTGACATTCTGAAGGGTAGCGGTGGATTCATATCACATAGGAGACATCTTATTTAGGCAATATTAATACTTTAAGTAAGTGGCAAGAATATCTGCACTGATTAGCAATGATGATATCATACATTTCACACAAGTAATACATAAAGCTGCTTCCTGACTTGTCCAAAGTTTCTGCTTTCGTTTTGGTTCCTGCTACATCTAACCTGAAGTATTGTCATCACACCTCAGAAAAAGCTTTAAAAAACAACCAAATTACTTTTAATGTATAACAAAATATAGTACCTTGAAGTACTGGCTTGAAAATATTTTAATGTCTTAATAGTTTCCTGACAGTAACAATAACAACACTTATGCATTGTCTTTTGTGTGTGTGTGTATGAAGTGACATTATCTCCAATTTTCTTCTGAAATCAAAGTTGAAAAGTACTTGACCATCTCCAAATAGATCACTGTAATACAGGTAGGTATGTATTTTTCAGCTTGTAAGTACTGTCTTCTTCACTGTTATGTATATAGTAGATTTTAGTCATAATACATGTATCACAGTTTCCAGAACTGGTTGCTAGTTGATCTAAGCTAGGGGGTAACATTTCCCCATTTCTTTTATTATTAAATAAAAAGGATTTTCAATCAAAAGGAGAGTAAACTGTGATCTGAAAAAGGTAGGAGTGACTACTTTGGTAAACTGGCTTATACAACCTCAGCATATATTTTTTAGGTCTTGCTTCTTACTATGTGTCATTTGATCTTCAATAATGATCACGAAGACAGAACTGCACCCATGTACTACTCAGCTGTGAATGGCTCTAGGTCTGTCCTGACACACCAAATCATCCCCAAATTGAGTAGCTTTCCCAGACAATGATCTTCAAATGTTATTTTCCCTGTGGATGGAAGATCGGTGATTATGTCAAAGTATGGCTTTCTTACAACTTCTCTTCTGCACATAGTGATGATCAGAAGCTAAGGTCACAAAGAGGGGGAAACCTGAAGCTGAAGTTTGCATATGTAAGTACACACGTGTGAGAGAGAGTATGGGTATGTATGTTATACTTAGAAAGCTATAAGCTTTACGTGCATAGATTATACTATAATATACTTAAAAAACAATCCATAAATCATACCACCAAAGTGCTCATGCACTGTCTTTCTCCGCATGTTATACAACCATAACTATCCCCAGTACCTCTCTGATCCCCAGACACATCAGCGTACTATGTAAGGCACCGACAAACTTATTGCCCCTAAATTGTCCATCTAGACAAGTGGTAAAGTAATCCTTACACAGCATCTCACCCATCACAACTTAAAATTAGGCGTGAGGATTTACCCAACTGCTAAGTAAATACGATCATACAAGAAATGCAATGAGCTACGGGAAGAGAGGCATTTGGTTAACGGAGTGATGTGAGAGACAAGGTCCTCTGCTTTTATCTGTCTCTAAGTATTCCTGACTACTGAATTAGATGACAGGCACCTGAAAGGCATAACTATTTCTCTTCTTGCTGCTGTATATTTCTCTCCCTAAGAAAAAAGACAAGATGTGTATGAAGGAAATGGAGAGACCTCCTCTCTCATACATTATACAGTGCAGTTTACTCAGGTCACAAGACATTGTAATTTACCATTACTATTAAACAGTCTCCAGTAATTCCTTTTGCTACCCATAAGCTGCTTTAGTTTATGCATGACTTGTCCTCAAACTTCCAGTCCCCAGAAAAATTTTCTCTCATAGCAATACCATACAGGACAGCAAACTTCTAAATTTTACCATATTATTTCAGTAGGTATACTATTTAGCTACTTTTTTAATTTTTTTGTTTGATTGTTTTTTATTGATACTATCAGCATTTATGCCAAATATTTTGTAAAAACATTGGCTCTCATAAGAACCTACTAAGAAATCACAAATTTCAGTGGTACATCTTATCACACACCATCATAACACTGACACCATATACCATGCTCTAACTGTTTGATTCTGCAGCAAATGTCAACAATAGCACACTGGCTATATTACACTAAGAATTTAGATTCAATAACTGAATAAAGTTGTACTCTGTTTTTATACATATAAATATGCAACCATATTTACACACATATCTCCGTAAAGCTCTTAACTGACTCCTCAAACTACTCTAGGATTTGAATGAGATTTTGACTTCTTTTCCAGTTAGAAGAAAAATCACATGGCTGCTTTATTATTATTATTTACAATACTTCATGTTATTGTATTTATTTTCTACTGAAGTCAAAAAACTAATCCGAAAGTAAGGTAGGTACATGTCCTCTGGAAATACTCTTTTGCTGTAATAGAGGTTGAAATGCTACCTATCCTACTCAGTTGAAATTTCAAGCTTTATCGAAATAGCTCTTCGCCAATAACTCCCTAATACTAGTCATCAAATAGGTACCTTACCTTTCTGTCATTTCAATCTTGGTTTTGTGTTTGTTTGTTTTGTTTTGTTTTTCCTTGTACCATTGCTTATATACTTTAAAAGCATAATCCTTTCAAATTTAAAATACTTTATAAACACATGTGAATAAATTACTTGTATTCAAAAATACTTTGAAGTGCAAAGATTCTTTCTCATTACTGCAGAATAAGTGTAAAACAGCACCACACTGATCTGGAAAATAATAATAATAATAATAATAATAATAATAATCTATACTGAGGAACACAAAGGCAAACGAGGGCTGATTTCTCAGCTGATTTCAATCTACTGAAAGATGCTGAAAGATTTTTTTAATGTAATGATGATTGCTCAATGAAATAAAAATGATGCTTAATGATGTCAGAGAATCACAGAATTGTAGGGGTTGGAAGGAACCTCAAGAGATCATCAGGTCCAACCTCCCTGCCAAAGCAGGCTCCCTAGAGCAGGTTCCCCAGGTAGGCATCCAGACGGGTCTTGAATATCACCAGAGAAGGAGACTCCACAACCTGGGCAGCCTGTTTCAGTGCTCTGTCACCCTCACTGTGAAGAAGTTATTACACATATTGGTGTGGAACTTCCTGTGCTCCATATTTAGTTATATATTGTGTATATAGATAAAAACTTGAAGTTTCAAAAGAGTAGAAGTGATTTTTGCCTTTAATGTGACTGACTAATTTCCTCAAACTGTGGCTAAGATTCACGTTCTGACTAAATACATAAGTTTCATAATGGAAGAAAATTAGTGAAAATTAAGACACTTTTACATTATTCCAAAGACCTGCCACAAATTTCAGGTCAGCCTGAATTGAGGTATCACTTTGTGTTTGATCCAAAACAAATATTAAATATTTGCTTTAAATATTAAATTATTTCCAGTGCTGGGAATCCTCAATAGAAACTATTGAGATGTTCATTGCATAACACCTACATAACAGCTGTCAAATGTGTTCTTCTCCCAGTCTCTGCTCATGTCTGGTATTGCCCTGACCAGGTGCTGCACCACACACTTAAACTTGATGAACCTCATTAGGTTCATATGGGCCCAATTCTCAAGCTTTTCCATCTCCCTTTGGATGGCATTCCTTTTTTCTGTTGTATCAATCGCACCACTCAGCTTAATGTAATCTGCAAAGTTCCTGAGGGTACTCTCAATCCCACCGTCTAAATCATTGATAAAGATATCAAACAATACTGGTCCCTGGACAGGCCCCCGAGAGATACCACTCATCACTGGCCTCCACCTGGACATAGAGCCATCAGCCACCACTCTCTGGGTGTGACCTTCAAGCCCATTCCTTATCCACTGGATGGTCAGAGAATCACAGAATAGTCTAGGTTAGAAGAGACCTCCAAGATCACCGAGTCCAACCTCTGACCTAATGCTAACAAGTCCTCCACTAAACCATATCCCTAAGCTCTACATCTAGATGTCTTTTAAAACCTCCAGGGATGGTGACTCAACCACTTCCCGGGGCAGCCTATTCCAGTGACTAACAACCCTTTCTGTAAAGAATTTTTTCCTAACATCCAACCTAAACCTCCCCTGGCACAATTTTAGCCCATTCCCCCTCGTCCTGTCACCAGGCACGTGGGAGAATAGACCAACCCCCACCTCACTACAGCCTCCTTTAAGGTACCTGTAGAGTGCAATAAGGTCACCCCTGAGCCTCCTTTTCTCAAGGCTAAATAGTCCCAGCTCCCCCAGCCGCTTCTCATAAAACTTGTTCTCCAGACCCTTCACCAGCTTTGTAGCCCTTCTCTGGACTCGCTCAAGCACCTCCATGTCCTTCTTGTAGTGAGGAGCCCAAAACTGAACACAGTACTCCAAGGTGCGGCCTCACCAGAGCCAAGTATAGGGGGACAATCACTTCCCTGGACCTGCTGGCCACACTGTTTCTTATACAAGCCAGGATGCCGTTGGCCTTCTTGGCCGCCTGAGCATACTGCTAGCTTATATTCAGCCAACTATCAACCAATACCCCCAGGTCCTTCTCTGACAGGCAGCTTTCCAACCACTCATCTCCCAGCCTGTAGCTCTGCTTGGGGTTGTTGTGCCCCAGGTGCAGGACCCGGCACTTGGCCTTGTTGAACTTCATGCAGCTGGCCTCAGCCCATCTGTCCAGCCTATCCAGATCCTCCTGCAGAGCCTTCCTACCCTCGAGCAGATCGACACACGCACCTAACTTGGTGTCATCTGCAAACTTACTGAGGGTGCACTTGATTCCCTCATCCAGATCATCGACAAAGATGTTAAAGAGGACTGGCCCCAGCACCGAGCCCTGGGGGACTCCACTAGTGACCAGCCTCCAACTGGATTTGACTCCATTCACCACAACTCTCTGGTCACGGCCATCCAGCCAGCTCTTAACCCAATATGCCAGTCCAAGCCAAGAGCAGCCAGTTTCCTGAGGAGAATGCTGTGGGGAATGGAGTCAAAAGCTTTACTGAAGTCAAGGTAGACCACATCCACAGCCTTTCCCTCATCCACCAAGCGCGTCATTTTGTCATATAAGGAGATCTGCTTGCTTGCCCTGCAAGTGCCGCATGATGATGCTGAAGATAATCTGCTCCATGAGCTTCTCTGGCACGGAGGTCAAACTAACAGGCCTATAGTTCCCTGGGTCTACCTTCTGGCCCTTCTTGTAGATGGGCGTCATGTTTGCCAGCTGCCAGTCGAGTGGGACCTCCCCTGATAGCCAGCACTGCCAATAAATGATGGAAAGCGGCTTGGCCAGCTCTTCCGCTAGTTCTCTCAATACCCTCGGGTGGATCGCATCCGGCCCCATCGACTTGCGCACATCCAAGTGCCGTAGCAGGTTGCCAACCATTTCCTCGTGGATTATGGGGGCCACCATCTGCTCCTCATCCCCTTCTGGGAGTCCAGAGAACAACTGGTTTTGCTGCTATAGACTGAGGCAAAGAAGGCATTAAGCACCTCAGCTTTTTCCTCATCTCTGGTAACTACGTTTCCCCCCACATCCAGTAAAGGGTGAAGATTCTCCTTAGTCCTCCTTTTTGTGCTGATATATTTATGAAAACATTTTTTGTTGTCTTTAACAGCAGTAGCCAGATTGAGCTCCAGGTGAGCTTTGGCCTTTCTAATTTTATCCCTGCACTGCCTCACAACATCTTTATAGTCCCCCTGAGTGGCCCACCCTCTTTTCTAAAGACTATATACCCTCTTTTTTCTCATAAGCTCAAGTCGCAACTCTCTGTTCAGCCAGGCCGGTCTTCTTCCACGCCGGCTCGTCTTTGGGCACATGGGGACAGACCGCTCCTGAGCCATTAAGATTTCTTTCTTGAGGAGTGCCCAGCCTTCCTGGGCTCCTCTGCCCTTCAGAACCACCTCCCAAGGGACTCTGCCAACTCTGAACAGCTCAAAGTCATCCCTCCAGAAGTCCAAGACAGCAGTTTTACTGGTCCCCTTCCTGACTTCGCCAAGTATTGAGAACTCTACCATTTCGTGGTCACTCTGCCCGAGACAGCCCCTGACCACCACATCTCCCACCAGGCCTTCTCTGTTTGTGAACAGAAGGTCTAGCGGGGCACCTCCCCTGGTAGGCTCACTAACCAACTGTGTCAGGAAGCTATCTTCCACGCTCTCCAGAAACCTCCTAGACTGCTTTTTCTGGGCTGTGTTGTGCTTCCAGGATATGTCTGGGAAGTTAAAGTCCCCCATGAGAACAAGCACTGATGATTTTGCAACTTCTGCCAGCTGCCTGTAGAACTTCTCATCCATCTCCTCATCCTGGTTTGGCGGTCTATAACAGACCCCCATCAGGATGCTTGCCTTGTTGGCTTTCCCGCTGATCCTAACCCATAGCGACTCGATCTTATCATTCCCAGCCTCAAGTTCAACGACATCAAAACACTCTCTAATATAGAGAGCCACTCCACCACCCCTTCTGTGCTGCCTGTCCCTTCTGAAGAGCCTATAGCCAGACGTTGCAGCATTCCAGTCTTGCATCCACCACGTTTCCATGATGGCAAACAAGTCACAGCCTGCCTGCTGCACAATGGCTTCCAGCTCCTCCTGCTTGTTGCCCATGCTGCGTGCATTAGTGTAGACACACTTCAGTTGAGCCTTTGCCTTCTCCCCCAGCCTTGCCATTGTTCCCCCTGGCACACCTCTAACGAGCTTTGTTTCATCCCCATCCCCCTTCTTACCTAGTTTAAAGCCCTCTCAATGAGCCCTGCCAGCTCCTGGGCTAGGATCCATTTTCCCCTTGGAGTCAGTTGGGGCCCGTCTGCAGCCATCAGGCCGGGTGCCGAGTAAAGTGCCCCATGGTCGAAGAACCCAAAATTTCTGTGTGGGCACCAGCCTCTGAGCCACGTGTTTATCAGGTGGGCTTTCCGTGTCCTCTCTGAACCCCTCCCTGCCACTGTAGGGATGGACGAAACACCACCTGTCCTATATTCCAATTCCGTCCACTAACCGTCCAGCCCCCTGAAGTCATCAGCCAAGTCCTTCAGGACCCTGGGATCCAAGTTATCAGGCCCCATAGACTTGTACTTGTTTAGTTTCATCAGATGGTCTCATGTCTGCTTTTTACTTACAGTGGGAGGAACTTTTCTGCCTCAGCCTCCATCTACAGGTTCAGGGAAATGGAAGACTTGGGAAGCCTAACTGGCAGGGAAGACTGAGGCAAAAAATACTAATAATACAAAACAAACAAACAAAAAAACTATAGATGAAAAATTTCTGTTTATGTGAAGGTTAATGTCTCTCCACCAAGTTGGACAGAGCTTTTCTCAAGGTGCGTTTTTCAGAAAATATATTGAACGATTATCAAGATAATCTTCTTTCCCTCTTTCATTTCTGCTCCTACAAGATATTGAGATATGCACTCATAAACTTCTGCAGGCACATGGTAGACTATTCTTATCCTAAACCAGCCTGAGTGAACATTATGACTGGTAAAGTCATAATTAGGTGGGGAGGAGGACTGGTTATTGAAAAAATATATGCATTTTGGAACAGCTCATACGCGACCAGTTATGGGGGTCTGTGGGCCCGCAGTAAGTTTCTCTGTGCCTTCCACTCTCTCCATGTAGATACACACAAAAGGAATTGAAATCTAGTACCCACTGTTGCCATATGTTCTGTTCATTTAATAAAACTCTCACTCTGTGTAAAGAAATATTCAATGCATCAAATATAATATGAACCCAATTATTTCATTTAACATTGTGAACTTCTAATAGAAACAGAACACATAGCAGCTTGTTAACATGCTGAATATAAAGCTAAGAACCCTTTTTCACTGATATAGTCAGATCCCTAAATATTTTTTATTCTATATAAAAAAATAAAACCCTTTATAGTGGGTGTTAAATGTTGCTTTTCAAATAAAGAAGTGTGTACATACTATCATTTGACTAATGTGATGGATAAAATCCAAAAATATGTTCTTAACGTGTTACCGATCCAAATATTTACAATTATAAACAACAAAAAATACATATTTTCACCAAGTCACCTGACAATGCTGTCTCAGTGGATGAATCTTCTCACAGTCACTCCCCAAAACATATATCAAAAGCAACATAAAAGGGAGGGAAATGGCAGTAACACAGAACTATGCTTGACTTATCCCTCATTTTCTGTGTGCAATACTTACAGAGAATTCAATTATAAAGAAATATTACAAAGAGAAACTTGATGTCCACTCCTGGAAATGCATCCTTGAATTTGACTCTATGAACTTTTTTCCATAAACACCCTGAACACAAAATGTGTTGCATAAACTAGAGGATTTACTTTATTGCTAAGAAGGCTGCGTTATTCTCCAGTTAACCACTGAAGATGATGACAGAAAAAACACATAAGGTCATTGGTTTTGTAATGTAAATATCAAAGTGTTACCAAAAAAAAACCCCTCCATTCATAAACAAATAAAACTAGTGTTCAGCTGAATACCAGAGAAATCTTTAGAAGACAGAAACAAATAAGCAAGAAACACTGCAGGAATCAAATATCTTGCTCTTAAGAATTTTAGAATAGCATGGTAGTCCCATTTTTATTTATTTATTTTTTTATCTGAGATCTAATACAACAACTTGAAGGTGAAAAAAAAAAAAAAAAAAAAAAAAACAGAAAAAACCAACAGCAATTACAAATAACCTCATATCACATATGCTCTGCAGTGAGTCTCAAAAGATAATGAAAGACTGTTTTGGAATAGATATCTTCCATGTCTATTTGATATCTTAGAATGACTATAACACCTATTTTGTTCAAGAAGCCAAGCTTCGTTTTGGTTCACAAAGAATATGATACCAACACTCCAATCAAAGTTAAATTTTATCATATTTTCATCTTTGAATTTTACCTCTATGTTAACAGAGCTGCACATAGATAAAATAGGAATTCACTGCCTGTTAAAGACTGGCACATGTCCATTGTTGTTGCAAAGCATCTACGGTGAAATGAGTCTCAGTCCATCCCAGATGCGCAGCAGGGATCAGTTAATTCTTTTTGCTTTAAAATGTGCAATTCAGTTAAACGCACAGTATGGCTAAACTTGGCTTTACTGTATATGATGTCAGAACATAAATTTAGAAAGTTCTTATGCTATAAATATATCTATACCTACGAAGATATGAATAATGGTACTTATTAGATTCTTAATAATAAAGATAATTTAAAAATCACAGAAAAGAGCCTCACATTAGAAAAATATTCAGATTTTTTTTTTTTTTTTTAAATGAATGCATCAGGGATTGAGATAGAGGTAAAATAAGGCCATAGTAGTTTTGCTTGTCATTTAAACTTAACTTGACCAAGGCAAAATTCTTTAAAACAGTAAGAGTAAAATGCCTCTCTTCTGATATCTACACATCTGCAATCATTTAAAGAGAAAATTAAAAATCTGTATTTGATTCTATTATTTCAAGGAAGCAAAATATAGGTAAGTAACATTTCCAATTCATATAAAGAAGCAAAATTCTCCATAACGTGTGTTCTGGTATTATGTTGGTCGTTTCCAAGAATGACACCAAAAAAGAATAAATAGTCAATAAAAATAAGAAACGAAAGAGTAGATATATGCAACTCTCTTTTAATGTCATTTAACATACTTCTTCAAATCTTTCAATCCACCTCCCATTTCTAAGAAAGACACATTACTACACCAGGAATGAGTGTTATTTATATTGGACAGAATCCCTTTCTGATTCCTATTGCCAATAAGCTCATGCCATGATTCATCCATTTTTGTCTATAAAGATAAAAGTCTTTAAAAAAAAAAAAAGAAGTGCTGGTGCAGGGCCCCCAAGAGCAATCTTGTAGTTCTGCCTGAATAATCAAAGACAGACAATAGATAACCCTATGGGTTGACTGTAAAGGTTTAAACTCCACAGGCTTCATAAGACTTGTCTCCAGAGATGTTTTGAAAATAACTTTTTTCTTTTAATAATCTAACTTTTGATATTTTTTTGTCACCAGTTTGCTGATAATGTTACTCAAGATACCCCTTCATTTGGGTAGATTTCATCTCACTAAGAGACTGAAAAAAAATACTTTATTTACACACACAATTAAGAGACCCATGCTTAGCCATGGATGTTAATTTTCTTTATACCTGTCAAGGGGAGATTTTCAGGAATGCTTCTGAGCAGAAAATAGTGGCAGGCTTTCATTTAAAGTTTATTGATTTGTGAAAGCTTTATAAGCTTGTACCCTACAGAGGTGTGAAAAGTCTTTAACTGATGTAATGGCTATAGATTGACATTTTCTTTAGATTTGTGCTTGTGAAAGAAGCAGTGCTGACTACAGAAATGTTCTGAACAGATGTTTGTAA
This sequence comes from Heteronetta atricapilla, assembly GCA_011075105.1. Taxonomy (NCBI): domain Eukaryota; kingdom Metazoa; phylum Chordata; class Aves; order Anseriformes; family Anatidae; genus Heteronetta; species Heteronetta atricapilla. The sequence goes on from CM021735.1 coordinate 44,920,158, forward strand.
CTCAAGTGACATTGGTGTTACTACAGTTTAAAATACAGTATGTCTTTGAACATTTTCAAGTAAGTATATTATTCAGGAGACAGAATTTATAGACAATATTTATGTCAAACTTACAATGAGGGCATTTATAGTACTGCATGTTTCAATATAGCTCAGTGAATTCATAGTTCAGTAAGGCATGGATAAACCTGCTTTTCTGAACTGAATGAATTCTCTGTTTGCCTTTTAATAATTTCTTTCTAGTTAAATAAGCAGAACAAACTGTGAATGAATAATAAAAAGATAGGACTGTCTTTAGTAAAGGAGCTGCAACTTGCCCTAAACCAAAAACAATATTTAGAATCAATTTCCTATTTTTCTTCATGTTGTGAACATTCATACAGACCTACAAATAAATCATTTAGTTCTTCAGTGGGTATTCAGAAAAACTTTGGAAGCAACTGTAACAGTCATTCCCAATTCCACTGTCTAAACAAGAATTGCAGTCTATATGTTCCTAAGGCAGAGGTCTTTTACTAAAAATCTACTGTGGAACAAGAGAGGAAATGTGATCTAATGGATGTATTTTGGACACCCAGGTTCAGAGTCATGCTCCTTTACAGCCTCTCCCTGTGACACTGCAATGTGACTCCATCCCAGTTTGAGGAAGATACTGTACAAGCTTAATGGGGATATTCCCAACTTTCAATTTCCAAACTACTTCAGTTTACAAACCCATTGGTATCTGCAAATAACAGATCACACATTTAGGTACCTACCAAAATAAGGGTGGTATTTTGAAATATTCAAGTGGAATTAAAAATTGCCATCATATTAATCAGGTGAGAAAGCAGTGAGAAACGCTAAGGAGATGAGACAATTTGAAATCTTATATTTTTCCTAGATCTGGGTTCTCACTGACTGACACAAATTGCATACTTATAGAATACTTGGATTCACAGCCTGGATTTAGCCAAACCTGTCAGGAGATGCCTGCATAAGGATAAGTGTCAGACTTCATGCTGGAGTTCCCCATACCCTGTTCTTGGAACCCTACTAAAGAACATACCAAAGAGAACCAACAGACCAGTAGTGATGAACTTTAATATTTTAAGCAGATATGCGTGCTTTCTTGTGTTTTTATTTTTTCAGCATATGTTTACATGGACTCAGTGCAAATGATGCATATGACACCCGTTTTCAGAAATGACCATTGAGGGAATAAATAAAAAATGTTATTTCAAATACGTATGTTTGATATGAAATAGAAATAGGTTTAACTATATAATTCAAAAAATCTGAAGCTCTTAAAGACTTGGAATTATAGTCAATTTCTAATTTGAATTTAAGAGCATTAGGTTAACATCTCCCACTTTATGATGAATTAAGCCCTATAGATAGATTGTCAAGAAACAGGTTTATCATCTTTAAAAGTAAAGAGATAAAGTGACTTCCGTTGTTCCTTTGAGGAATAAAGATACGGTCTATAACACTCTTTCATAAATACATTTTGAGCTGTCACTATTCCAAAATGATTGTGCCCCCCCCCCTTGTAAACATCCGTGCAACCACAACTATAGACAGTATAGTCAAGGATATATCAGCACATATTTCCAAGAGAGAAGTGGAACCTTGAAGACAAGAAAGTGAATTACAGCTTTCTTAAGAGTTTTTGAAACTGTGTTTATAGTATTTCCCAAGTCTTCAGTGCCTTGAAGCCCAATCCAACGTCCATTGAACTCAACGTAGGAAGTAAAATTGATTTTTAAAAGGCTTTGGATCAGACTCTAGGCTACATCTCTTCTTAGTTCTTTTTAATGAATACTTATTCATAGCTTCATAAGAGTTAGTGATTTGACCTCATGGCTTAGCAGAAGCTAAAAGCTGGACTAAAAAAATAAACATCATCATTCTCCTATGCGTGCAATGAAGTATCTAAATATATAGTAGGAAAAGTGTAAACTTATCTGCAGTGCATCAGTCCAACAACTGCTTCTTCCGCTTCTCCCAAATCAGTTTGCCTATCCCTACTTCATATATTCAGAAAAATTAAAATGCACACCACAGGAAGGAAAGTGGTTCCTCTAATAAATATTTCCTATAAACCAATGAGATAAGCACGCTTCAAATGAAACCAAAACCCAATCCAAAGCATTTGTGCCCCACTGTTGGAGATAAAGCCTTGAGAAAAACATTTGATTTTTTTTTATTATTTTATTATTTATTTTATTTATTTTTTTTTTATTTCAAGATCAGTTATCATTAACGTGTTTCAAGACATACAAAGATAGAATGTATAACTATGAAATATCTCTATAATTAGAATACTTACAAAATGAAATATTCAAAAATGTTGAAAGGGTAATTAATCTGCCTTCAACATAGTGCAATATTGTACAACTGTGATTAAATTGACATCTGGCTATTTCCCCCATGACATTTTATTACAGATTTGCCTATAACCCTAGATGTGTATAATTTGGGATTATTGAGATCTTACTTATTGAGATCTACTGTACGATATTTTCTACTTTTACCTGAATTTGTTCTTCCCAGGTAGCCATATAGCAGATGAACAATTCATTGCTCCTTCCAGTAAATAAATACATGTTCTCACATTTTTTGTATACCCTGGACCATATTAAGATCTTCAAGAATAATCTTATGAGTTTGTAGCATAACAGCCTACAAAGGCTCAAAACAGAAAAGAAACAAAAACAACAACAACAAAAAAATGAGTGATAATGTTAGTATAGAAGGCTGATGAACAGATTTACCAGACATATTAGACCTCCGTCCAAGTTTAGATCTAATGTATAAATGCATTTAAATGAGAATAAAGAGATGTGAATTACATAATCTCTCACTCTCCCAGATCATAAATTATTACCCCATTAAAACTTTAGAACTGGTAAGGAAATGTTATCTACATCCTCCCCTTTTGGATACTTGCATATCATATTTATTTTAAAACACAGTAAATATAGTGAGATAAAATGACATGGAAGCAAGTTTACACAAAATTCTACTCCAACCCTACCCTTTCTTTTGAAACTCAGCTTCTTTTCTTTCTTTGAAATCATTGCACACTGTAAAACTTGTGTTAACAACTGTAAAGGTTACATAATTCTCATGGTTCCCAGTTTCCAGCTATGACGTACATTATGATTTCAGATTTTTTTTTCACTGTCCAGGAAAAATGATAAGTATTGTAAAGAAAGCAAATATTTTAACACTATGAGTTACCTCTAAGTAAAAGCTAAGTCAATAATTCTGTTTTCCCGCCCATAAACTCTTTATTACTCCAAAAATATAAATACCAACTTTCAATGAAACATTCACAGCTCTGCACTTTAGTTTGTGCACACAAATAATTCCTCTTATCATTTTCTTTCAAGGGTGATTTATCAGACTGTCTATACTACAAGAACTTTGCCAGTATAGACAAGTAGAACTTTATCCCATGCCAGCAAAAACTTATGTAGGAGCTGCATAATATGACCCACCCAAAGTTTTCCACACTCCTCTGTGAAACTACCTGTGTTGACAAAACAACTTTTAATCTGCATAGCTAAGTTAATTAGTGATTACAATTGTTCATAACCCCTAGCAAAATATACTTGCTGAAGTCTGTATTATGGGCATGTTTCATTTTTTTACAGCATAACTGCTGCATTTATTTTGTGTTCCTCTTCAAAACTAGAAAAGACTTGCCCACCCCCCGCTCCCCCCCCCCCCCAGAAAAAAACACAGCAAAATCTTGCGAACAATCAGTCTGGAGCTTGTGCAACTCGCATCAGGTTAATGGGTGACTGACCCTTAGCTCCTGCTCAAATAGTTGTCTGTAGTATGTATCAAAAGTTAGTTATATGAGTATCAACATAAAAATATCAGTTCCTTGCATCTTACAAGGCTCTAACTTTAGAAAGCATTATCTTACCCATGAAAGCCTCATAAAGGCAGGGAAGAATTAATAAACCTTCACCTGAGTGACCTGTGCTGATACTCTTCTGTTAGCAAGGCAGAACTCTAGCTCAGAGCTAACAGCTTATCTGAGTTTAGTAGACTCTGTAGCCTTGAGACCTGAGAATTGCTCATCACCTGATTCTCCCTTTAGGTCTGTAAAATATGCAAGTGCAGACAAGATATTAGATAATGAAGGCCTTCCCTCAAAAGTAAAGCTGAAATAGCAACCATCCATAACCAACATAGCACACAAAATGGATTTCAGTCCTAACCCCAATGTTTCTATTGGTTATGCTTTGATCAATACCAATGTTCACATAACTTTTTTTCAAGTGTTACAAGTACAGTTGGAATAGTTGCAATAACTGGCTTTCCTCTGGGGGCAGTTCTAGAAAAAATAAAAGTGGAAAAACAAGATCTGTGGTAAAACTGTTCCAGTTTTTGTTTAGTGTAAAACCAAAACATTTTATTTCAGTTTGGTCTGTTTACCATTTATAGCCAGTTTAAAAGATATTACTATCAGGACTGACTTTTTAAGTCTAGAAATCAAAATATTTAATGTGAAAGTACTGAAATTAGATCTTTTAAATTTCTCAGATTCTTCTGAATAAACAATATGTTGAAACTAACAAATCTACAATGTGTTTGAGTCTGAGTCACTAACTGCATTTTCCACCAAAAAAAAAAAAAAAAAATCAGTGCTTTGGCCAAGATGTTTCACTTCAGTCTACTTACAAATTTTATCTTCCTGAACTCAAATAAGCTCAGCTATCAGATTGTACATCTCTACAAAATATATTTTCCATGATATAAACATCCTATACAGGGTCAGATTTATTTATTTTTTTTCCATGAGCAATCTTATAATTGGTATCTGTTAATGCCTGAATGTGAATGCTTCTGTGACCTTCACCTGAATCACTAGATCAGAAGTGCTGAATATTTGCAGGAAGACAGGGTATTCCAGCGAAAATTCAATCTAGTGATTCCTCCCTTTTCCTTAGATTGAAAGGCACATATTTTGGAAGCCTTTAACACACAGTTGCCATTAGAAGCCATTGTTATACTTGGTTAGTTTCTAGTATCCTGGTCAGTTTTGCAATGGTGTATTCTTATCCAGCCAGCAAATCCATGACTCATTACAGTAATAATGCTTCCTATTTTAAGAATGAAGAAAAAAAAAAAAAAAACTAATAAAGTCAAGCTGTTATTCAATTATATTTATTGTAGTTATTTTCTGAAACAAAGTAAGTACTCCAAAACCACACATTTCACTTGCAATTATGATGTCTCATTTAAATAACAGAAAGCAGTCCTATTTTTAAAGTTTTGTGCTCTAAGACATGAAGTAATTCAGCTACAACCTCCCAGGCTTCCTATTGACCTGATATTTAGGGCCTTTTCTATCCGCTCTACTTGTTGCTGACTCTGCTGCTCTAATCTACAAATTTTGTATTCCTTTGCAACTGGTAGTAATGCTTCAAGAGGGATGAGGAGTACAGCACTCTCCTGATTAGTGCAGGCAAGAACATGCTTGAGGATTCTAGTGCGAATCCCAAAATATTAAGGAAAGCCAAAAATTAATTATTGAATTATTATCACTACCTGGCTATCAGCAGTAAATGTCAGGCTGCAGTAAAAAGAATAAATACTGAAAGCAACTTCAAAAAGATTGTAAGGGCTTTTTTGTTGTTGTGGTGTTTCGTTTTAATAATTCTGGCTATTTACTGTGTCAGAAGGAGAGAGAAGAGGTTTAAAACGTATGTCTATCAGGCTGAGTCCTAGCACAACCGAAAAGAATTTGAGGTGTGTTAGCAGCTAGATGTCAACAAAGCTGAGACAGAAACTTTGGAACTTAACATATAGCTTTATAGGAATTAAATTTTCACACACACAAAAATAATTTTAAAATTTAGAGCTCTTTTATTTATCAGAGTTAGGTGTTTTGGGATCATAGTTTTGAATAGAGATTGCATAATCTCTCTCCAGGCATGTAATACTTCATCTACATTAACCCTGAGATCGCCTGTGCTGAAAGCAAATTGCAGCTTCATGCACTCCTGCAACCCAGCTCCACTTATCCACACTGTGATCAGTACCAACCTTGGACACTCATGGGGACCACCCATCAAAGCCTACCTCAGAGCAATCAAAATTTGCTCATGGGCCTGATATTGATAATACAAATGTATTATTTATAGGTATCAACATAATAGTTAGACCCAGATCAAGAAAGAACCTTAAGGCCAGTGAATTTGACACTGAGATATTTCTTTAAATGTGGTTTTAAAGAGGCACAAGCTATTTCTTGAGCTCTGATATCATCAGTTTAATTCCAGGTGAATATAGAACAGATCCTAAATGACAACATCTTAACTTAAGCATAGCTGAGCTTTTCCTCAGTGAAAATTGAGTAAGACTGAGCATTGTGAGCAGAAACAACTGGCACAGGTAATAAGATATGGCATAATAAATGAGATCACCAGTCTTTCTGATCTATTCTTCGGTACTCTGAGTAGAGAAATGCCCAGATGTATTAGAAGTTTGAAGGGAGAGACATCCAACCGCACTGTACGTGAATGAAAACTATATATAGTTCCTTGTCTCTGCAGACAGTCTTCTTGTATCCTACTACATGAGTATGATTAACTTCTGTCTGACTCTATAGTCAAGTCCTTTAGTGATGCTCCAAAAGTATTAGAAAACAGTCAAGAAGCTGAATAAGGCAGAGATGAGAAGAGAGTAATTTTAATTATGTATAATTTTTATTTTCATTATTCTACAAATTATTCCCTTAGATGAGAAGATATTGTTTGGTCAACCATGTCTAAAGTAGGTTAGTTCTTTGATTACACAGAAGCACAAGAGGATTAAAATTAGGATTAGTATATTATTGTTCACAAAGCATAAATTCTTTCTATCACTGTGGTTTGGGGAAAAAAAAAAAAAAAAAAAAAAAAAAAAAAAAACAACTTGCATTCCCTGTTAATGTCTGTGTTCTTTTGTGCATTTTCCTAAAGTAGAATTTGGACATCAGGAAACAATGGTTTTAAGAAGCTTATAGATTTTGTGTTATTCTCTCCCTCCTTTCCCCCCAAAACCTCTTATTAAACAAATAAAGCATAAATGATATCCTACAGAATGAACAACCGATTCAAAGTGAAGAAACAGGTGGAAAGAAGAAACAAGTTGGTTCTTTAGATGTCTTTAGCTGTACTCAGCTTATGCTATTCTGAAACCAAAGAAATTAAGTGCCCTTTTGAGGTTTTCCAAAAGACCTAGAAACGTTTACAAAAATCCATGTTAGAATAACTATTAAATCTGAATTACTTTATTCTTCATCCTATAAACTCCAGTCCTAATCCTAATTTAAGGATAAAGTAGAATGGTGATGAATTTTCCTCTTATGGGAATAGGCTAATTAAGCATAGTGAGAAAAACTGACATCAGTAGATGAAGCCAATTTTGTGTTTCATGCCATATCAGGACAGTGCAATGTGCACTTTGGGCCATTTGCAAACTCTGCAGAAATGACAATTTGTTTAGGCCCTTTTCTAACAACTGGAAAATTAGCTTTTAGTTTGTTGACTCTGCACTGGTCAGGAAAGTTAAGGCAAATCCACTAAAGCTTAAATCAATTTGCATAACTTAAAGTGTTAACAGTCCTTGGTCCTTGCATTTGTTCTCATTTAGGATCAAAGTGAGATTTACTACTACAGAGATCTTTTGATTACTAAATGAAAGTGTAAGGTAATTATGTAGCTTCATCTTCCATTACAAAATCTTCCTAAATATCTTCTTGTAGACAAGACTATATTTATCTTATGTGTATGGCTACCCTTCCCATAATACAATAGGATTCTAACTAAAATAGCATTTCAAAATTTAACCAAAATTAAAAAGCATTTAGTAATTAAATTGATTATAAAGTGAAGATCAGGAGACTACTGATTTTCTTGTTTTGCGCTTTTTGTTTTTTAGTACTTTCTGTACAACACCTCTTATTCTTGTTCTTAGGTAGAACTACCATTACTTTCAAGTTCTGAAGGACTTTCTCCTTTCAGCCAAAAAAAAAAAAAAAAAAAAAAAAAGCCAAACATCAGTGTAGCACTAGCAAGCCATTGGATCTCTGCAGGCATTAAGTGATTGGGCCTATTTACATACAAGATATTTAGAAAGAAATCAGAAATTTTAAGTTAGTTATTTAAACTTAATATTTTTTGACTTTTTCCCCTCTATCATTTACAATCATACTATTTTTATATATAGTTAAATATTCTAAAAAAAAAAAAAAAGATATCTTCATTAGAATATCGCACAAGGCTGAAATACACAGTCACCACATTCAGCTGAAACTGACTTCTCAGGAGTTACATAAGACATTTTAACTAATTCAACTTTCAATGGAAACTGAAAATTCCCAAATCCTGATTTTGGTTACAAACAGTTTTGCCATCATTTTAGACATATTTAGCTTTTTTATTTGCATATGCTACTAGTTTTATATTTTTCTATTCTCCCTTTCCTTGTGTTTTAAAAAACTTCAGGACAAAGAACTATTTTTGCTCAGGGCTGTTAGTACAGATGCCTTCAACCTTGGTTGAAGGAGCAGATGGAACATGATGAAGATAACTGCCACAAAATGTGTCACACTGAACCAGCACTAGGTCACACAGAACGTGTAGGGCTGGGAAAACAGCCTCAGGTGTATTTTGACATTGCCTGGCTATAGAGCAGCAACACAGCTTTTTTCTGCTACAGAAGCCGATATACCCCATATAGAGTTTGTTAACACGATGATCAACTACATCTGAAAGCGTGACTGAAACTTGAGAGAAACAATACTAAGCTCATTTAATCCCTTTGAGAAGTCATGAATATCTAACCTAATTTGGGTCCAAGGGGAGAGATCCTGAGAGATCCAAGGAAATGCAATGCAAGAAAAGTAAGATACCTGTTAATAGTACTAAATATATATATATGTTCCATATTTCCAACCCTCTCAAAACATACTGTTCTACCTAAAAATACACAGTATGAAAATGCATTAGCTTCTCTCCTTTCTCAACAATTTAGTTGGTTATGTTCAAACACTTTTGTCTGGAAGTTCTAAATAATCTGAGTCATCCAAATCCCAATTGTATTCTGACTCCCTAAAACTTCAGTTCTATGTCACCTTCAGCTGTCTCCTAGATCAGGAGAAAACAAATGCTAATAATGTGATGTTCAAAATAAAGCAGGAGTTACAGCTTTTGGAAAGTATATTTGAAAAATACTTATTTACTAGATGTCTTCTCTAGATTTTATGATCCATTTTTCCCATCTCAAAGTGTGTTAAGGTATGTGAGGAGAAAGGATGACCTAGGAGCAGATTTAGTGGTAGTGACTATGTATGGAACAGACTTTTTTCTTCCCTTCATCAAGACACCTTCACTATACAGTGTTTTGCAAATGTTTTTGGCAGCAGACTCTGCTCTAACACAGCTGATCACGTTGAGATGAAGATGCTGGGTTTTCTTAGTTCTTCTGAATTCCTATAGGCAAACCAGTTTTTTACATTGTCATCAATTGCAGCTGACTCCCCCTTCACATCTAGATTTTCTTATTCTTTTGTTGTTCTGTGACCAGCAAAGATTTTAATCAGAGTAGGATGAAGCTAGTTTAGCTGTAACCCTGTGGGCAAAGTATCAGGTATCTACAAAGGACTGCATGCCAGTTTCAAGTATTCATGCCAGGTATTCAAGGCCTTTCATCTGAAACATGCAATGAGAGCACTGGGTCCTCAGATGTTGCTTTACTGCCTAAATTAGTAATAAAACCCTAGTTTATTATGTGCAGTTTGTTAATGCCATAGTTCAAGATCTACCTCTTCGTATTAGTTTTCAGTACATAAAAAAGGAATAATTGTGTTCATTTAAAAAGCAAAACACTGAAGTATATTGACTTAATGTTACATATCCGTAGTGACAAGAATATAAGAAAATGAAATTCACTCTTAATTAACAAAAAAAAAAAAAAAAAAAAAATTTTAGCTAAGGAAATATCATACTGAGACTCAGAATAAAATTCGTAATTTTATTGAGCTACCTTAGAAGTTTGGTATGCTGACAGTCTGCATAAGTATTGACTGTCATACATATGAAGTAGCACATAACCACTGCATGTGTCATTCTGTCCAGGAATTAGTCTTTCAATAGTGAATTAACCTATAGATCAGTTAAATCATCTGGAGATGTGTACTTCCGTTAGTTTATTAAGACTGTTTTGAATGTTTAGTGATGCAATTGTGTAATAATTTAAGTCAATAGTCAAAAATGGATACCATCACAATTACACAAATCAATGTTCTAGGTCAAGTTTTTAAACAAGGCTAGAATTTTTATCATTTTCTTCAGTCAGTATGATTGACCTCTACATGAAAATAATCATATCGTAAGTATTAATTGCTTCATTTTAATGCAATGGAAAGTACACCAGTGTACATAGTAATGTCTTCCAATTTCTACAGAAGTACAGAACCACTTTTCTTTAGGCACATTAAAGAAGTATATCCAGTCACAGCACACTGTATTTGTACACAATGAAACAAGCAGAGAATACAACTAACACAGCAGATCATTTCCATCCTATATCACAGAATCATAGAATATCCTGAGTTGAAAGGGATCCATAAGGATCATCAAGTCCAACTCCTGGCACCGCACAGGTCTACCCAAAAGTTTAGACCATGTGACTAAGTGCACAGTCCAATCTCTTAAATTCATACAGGCTCAGTGAAATGACTACTTCAGTGGGGAGCCTGTTCCAGTGCACAACCACCCTCTCGGTGAAGAACCTCCTCCTGATGTCCAGTCTAAACTTTCCCTGCATCAGCTTAACCCTGTTCCCCCAGGTCCTATCACTGGTGTTTATGGAGAATATGAGATAATTGATCCTGACACAGTTGATCCGTTTGCCTTGTATTCCTTGAAAGTATACCCACCCACACAACCCAATACAGCATAGCCAACCCTAACTTTTTTTTTTTTTGAAGGCTTTATTCATTGGAGAAAAAGATGAAAATTAGTACATCCAGTTCCCTCTCACCTCCTCCTTTGGTGTCAGCACTGCCATTCCATTTCTCCTTGCCCTTACTCCCACTGCCTCCTGTCTCCCACTCCAGAGACCCAGCTGCACTGGCTGATCTACTTCTGGACTGAACCTGAATCTGTCCAGCCTCCCCTTTGGTCTTTTTTCAAGTAATACTTATCTGTTCAATAGTGCCTCACCAAGGAAGTACGCATCTTCCCTTGAAAATCAGCACTATTCCCCATTGACATTCTACCACTAAATCATACATATCAGAAGCTGTTTCACCCTGGTATATTCAGAGTCTTGTGCATCAGCCTAGATCTTTGAGTGCCTTTTAATTCTGGAGTTAAATATGTTGTTATATGGATATGCAGCTAGTAGTTGGAGGAACCATAATTAGAAAGCAGGTAGCATGATTCCTGACTAACTGTTGCATGTTTTTACCACACAGCCTGGAATTCCTTTCCATCAGATGTCTTCTCATGTCTGTAGCATGCAAGCTGTAATGTCTTGTGTCCCCTAGACAAATGGAAGAGACAGCAACACATTAAACAGTGCATACAGCCTAGATAAAGTAAGTAGACTTAAAGCTGAGAAAAGTAAGCTGCCATCTTTGTACTGATGTGAAAAACCCTAAAGGCTTAGGAAGTGTACAGGTAGGATTAATCTAAGTTTCTAGTCAACGTAGATTTCATAAAATATGGGTAATTCAAGTAACAGTACCCTACAATCTAGCCTCAAATCCAGATGTAAACTCCCTTCTAGATATTAACATTCTGACTAAAAGATCAGATTAGCCAAGACTTGAGAGAACCAAAACTTTTCTGACAGGGATATATTTTCTTCATAGGAATTTTGACTTTATTCTACACAGTTTAATACATAACTATTTTTATATCACCTTATAAAGTTAATGCTGAAATCCACCAACAGAGCTTTTTCATTTCATTGAGTTTATGTTCTTTTATAGACCTGGGTCTAAGTCCTTTTATTAAATCATTTCCAATAAATATATGAACACATCTAATCTTATTTTCCTAATTGTCTGGAAGCCTAGACTCAGTCTGACATTCAGATCTGAAGTTTGGACTGATGTTTAATATCATGAGGTTAACTGAATGCACTGGCCATCTCTTTTAGAAATTTGGAAATGTCCAATACAATTACTTTCTGAAAATTAATGCCCTGTTTTTCTTACATGGCTTTCAGCAAACAGCTTCAGCTAAAGTTAGGGACTCGTGATGCTGACTTTTTCATAAATTATGTATCCCCTACGTACAAGAGGGACATAGAACTTCTACGGGTAACAGGTATAATTTAAAACACAGGAGGTTTCATCAGGAAGAACTTCTTTACAGTTCAGGTAACACAGCACTGGAACAGATTTCCCAGAGAGGTTGTGGAGTCTCCTTCTTTGGAGACATTCAAAACCAGCCTGGATGCCTCCTGTGTAACATGCTGTAGGTGACCCTGCCTGAGCAGAGGGTTGGACTAGATCTCCGGAGGACCCTTCCAACCTCAACCATTCTGTAATTCTGGGATAGCAAAGCCAGTACTCATACCAAATGCAAGTTTCACATTTCCAAGGCTTAAGCTAGCCAGAGATATTCTGCATAGTTTTTGAGAAATTAAGCATCTTATTCTATCATAACCTTTTTTAATCTCATATTTAACCTAAATGATATTGGTCTGTGAGATGGAATTATGAGACATTGCACAATTTCACTGAGTCACAAAAAAAGAATTGGTGACAGGGATGTAGATATGTTCTAGACATATTTGGTATTTTCTTTTCTGACTGCCAATATTTAATCATTTACTACGTCTTTCCACTAAATTCCTGCCCCTTGTCTTCAAGTTCTGTAGAAGAAAGCAAGATACATGAAGAATTGGTAGATTATACACACAGAACATGGGGGAAATAGATGGATGCCCTCAGCTACCAACATCTTCCAAAAGTGTTTGAGATTTGCAAAAGTTATGCACCTGTAACATGCAGCAAAACAAACTGATTCTAGCCAAGCATTTCTAATATTTTTACTTCGTAATGAGTTCACCTTGACTGCTGAAAGTTTACAGAGTATAAAGGTTATAGACTGCAAATTGACAGAAGACAATGATGACATGTAAACCTGAGATTTTGGAAGAGAGTGAATTTCCTTCCAGGATAAAAGGTTTTGTTCAACCTCTTAGCTTGATGATTTATGCAGGTTTTCAAGATAGATGTTAAGCATCATAGCTGTTAAAAATTCCTTATCATTTAATTCATCAAGTTAATGCCCAATCAAGTAATTTGGGCAGAAGTTCTGTTCAAGCGAAGACTGCAAACCTGAACCTTAAATACATGATCATTAAAAAAAAAAACTAACCTGGATATCTCCCAGCAGGGGACTACACTCTGAACAAACTTCTTCCATGGTTACTTGTTAAAAGTTATAATTCAGGTACCAGTCTCAAGCTGGGACTCTGACACTGTCCTCTACTTGAATTCCATAGCCCCAGTTAAATATAACATATCGCCCATACACATGGGGCCTGATCCTGAAGTTTGTAATCTGTCAGAAGCATCTGAGAAAAGTCTGAGATGTTTCTGTTTATCCTGTAGCAGAGCTGAGCACTATACTTTTTTTTTTTTATTATTTATTTATCAATCAAATTGGAGAGATGACCCATATGACATTATTATATACATTTCACATTTTACTTTTTAATGATCAGTTCCTTAAAGTAGTAGAAGAGATTTGTTAGTACAGAACAAAATTCCTGCTAAAATAACCTTTTTTTTTTTAAAAAAAAAAAAAATTTAAGATTGCAGTATGGCCACTCAGGAAAAGGTATATTTACAGTCTGCATTGCAAGGTTGGTATCATACCGTAAGCCTTCTCATGATGAGACCTGATGGGCTAACCTACCAAAAAAATAGCTGATTTTTTTTTTTTTTTTTGCTTACATCCTCCATTTTTCAACCTCCCTTCCCCCCATGCTCTTTAAAGTCTATATTTAAAGAGAGAGCAAATCACACATTTTTGACAAGCAGCAACTGGGGTCAAAAACAACCTCCTTCCCAGCTTTTAACTGCCTCAAGCAACATAGCTTGTTTCATCTCATCCCTAGAAAATAAACCAAATTGAACATGTGTTTGGTAAGAGCTACCTCTGATCTGAGGTTCTTGTCTCCTTTTCTAAAGGACAGACTCCTTCTCCCCTCTCTCTAACTCAAAATGCATTTCTGTGAAGCTTTCAGAGGAAAGAATTTTAAAACTGTAAAACTCCATTAATTATCTTTTCCCTTTCACTAAAGGGACACAAATTTAAACTCTGAAAGGATTAAGTAGTAGAAAAAATTATTTCCTCTGGACCATGAAGAGGTCACACCTGCATTGCTAATATGAAATGTGCAATTTGATGAGAAGTATGCTAGTGCTATGAACTGAATTAGGCTAAGCCTCAAAAACAGCTAAGTGATTCATAAAGTCAAAATAGCAGGCCCAATTTATCTTTGCAGATCAGATAGAGTTTTTTTTTTTTTTTTTTTTTACAAGTTGAAATAACTTTTCTGCCTTCACAAAAATGCAAAAGAAAACAGCAGCACCCCCATCCATATATTTTTGCAGCATATATATAACCCTTGTCAGTTACATGTTGCACTGACTGTATTATTTCAGAAGTGTAGTAAATTTGAGGATCTTCCACCTCTATCAAGGAAGCTAAGTGAAGGTGATTTAAACCTTACTGTTTACTGATATCACTGAACACTACCTTGTTGCCTCCAGGCAAAATATTGCTCTAAATGAAGACATGCAAACAACACATTCTTGTGACAGCAGGATAGAGCTTCCTGTCTGATAATTCGTTGTTTTCAAACCAAGTGTAAATTAGGTCTGCAGATTTTGGCTGCTGTAAACACACCTCAGTCTGTGTGTGCAAAACATTTAGGGAAAAAGATGTCTTTCCTGTTCAAGATCTTCACATCTATACTGGACAGGTATTTCTATTGCACCTTATGCACTACCTTTTAAGCTAATGGAAAATAGCTGCATTTCCAGGTATGCAAGACTCACAGCAACCACTAACAGTGATGCAGGAAGTTCTCATGTGCAGTGCAGCCCTTGAATCTTAGTCACAAGGGAAACTGTTGTTGAACTAATGGTTTAAGATTATTACACCCAAATAAGTTTATATGCACCCAAAGTTGTCAGATGCTTCCAATTTAGAATTGGAAATTCATTTAATATATAGTCTGATGCAAGATAGACATTACCCTCACTTAATTCAAATGTGCAATGACAGCAGTAATAAAGAGCTCCTCTTAAAGTGTGCTGTTAAATACATTAACAAGAACCTTCCACAGGGAACACCCACACATAGGCTGGATAGGAGATGCCATAAGAAAATAGACATAAGACATTTTCTACAACTTCCATATATCTGTAGATTATTAAGCTAAAAGTCTAGATCCTTAAAAGCTGTTTAGCTATTAAGCCTATTTGTAAGACCTTAGTCTACCCTATTTACCGCAGTAAGGTCTGTAAATCTAACAGTGACAGGACAACTAAGGAAAAAAGCATGTCACAGTCCCTTCTACTAGAATGTGGAAGTTAAGAAGTATCTATGCATTGAGGCTTAAAAGTAGACCAGAAGAAATTTTGCATTCTGCATAGAAAAATAATATGCTTTATAAAAAGATGGATTTGTTTCTTTGATTCCAGTACAGCTTGGTAAGTAATCAGAAAAAAAAAAGAAAAAAAAAAGTTTTTAATTAAACAATTGAAGTGGGGAAAAAAAAAAAAAAAACAAAAAAAACAAAAAACAAAAAACACCGTTAAAGTTTGTCATCTTCATTACAGCTCAAATTAGCAAAAATATAGTTATTTAGGAAAGCATTTATGCTTAAACGTGCTAAGGCAGAGGAATTAGTTTTTGCTTAGCTTTTTGCAATCAGATGCAATTGTGGCATATTGTTGCCCACAGGCCACAATGACCTATGCTTCACAAGAGAGCAAAATTCTGTCCTCCCAGTTCACATGACTATCAAGAAAAGGTAACTAAAGCATTGACATTGATAGAGGTATGATTTTTATGGATCAAATACATTCATGTACTAGGTGTTTATTAACCCATTAACCCTGGGAGACATGAGATGCAATGGTCTGGAACTTCCTAGTGCCATCAGATTGCTTGAGATCATTTACCAAGGAAAGTGATGGTCTTTGGGCAGTTTCCCTAGGCAGTGTCTGTAACAGAGAAGCCAGTGTTGGAAATACCTCAGAGGGACAATGAGAACTTTGCTATCACTTCTAACAACATTGATTCATGTCAGTGTCATTGCCCAGTCTTAGAGACTGTAATAAAAATTGAAATTTCTACCCAGGATTAAAATGCACGCATAGGTACAGACAGATTATATTGAAAACACATACATGCACAAAAACAGCTTTTTCCAGCATCTAATAAGACTTGTACTACAATCAAGCATCTAATTATTGCACAGTAGCACTAATGTATAACCAGTTATCTACAGACACATCAAGAGAAATGGGAACTGCAGTATAAGAAATATCACTAATCTGCTATTAGTAATTTTTTCCATTTTCCTGAAAAAGAAAAAAAATCCCTAAGCGAAGTTTCTTAAGGGAAAATGTTTTCTTTAAGGAACAGGTTCCTTACACAGGATAGTCTTTTGCAGATAGCAGATAATTTCAAAGCATTAAGGGAACATTCAGCACTTTAGTCGGTGTTATTGGTTAGTTTTAATTCAAGCACAGAATATTTTTCCTTGATTGATCAATTCAAAGACAACTTGGTAAATGTATATAGCTTTCTTATAGGGATTATCGGACTAGATGGTTCAGTGGTCTTACCTGGTTTTCACCTTCCAGTTCTACCTTCTCTATATGATTAGGCTTCTCATCTTGGACTGATAGAGCAGTTCAACACTCCATGCTCATTCAGGTTTTATTTTCTACTGCTGTAATCAGCAGCTATGTCAAATAAGGCCCACTGTGGCTGGTCTTTTAACTGATTCATCCACTAAAACATACAGATTAACAATTAATTCATGGGGACCACAGAAGAATCATTTGCTAGCAATGACTTGCAATAATAAAGTTCAATATATACAAACAAAACCAACATAACCTAGTATAAGTCATTACTAATTCTGAGTCACCTAGTCAGCTCTCCATCAAGTCTTAGATAATATCTTGTAGCTGAACTCAGAACTGCTAACACAAAGTTATAGCAACTTCTCACCTAACAATTACTCATCCCCACTCTGTTGGGTGTAAATTTGATATGAAACATGCCTTGGTTGTTTCTGCCCCCACGCAGCCTACAGAACTTCTGTTCTGAGCAAACACTTTACTTATTGAAGGTTTCTGTAGCTTTTTGAGGGAATAAACTTATTCAGATGAGCAGGGCAAAAAGTCTCATGCTTGTCCCCATTCTTACTTGCCTCTATTCCTAAGTACTTATTCATACAAATAGGAAAGAAAGCTGTCTGAGCTGCACGTCTGCACTGCTGGCTCATGTCAAGCTTTTCATCCACCAGAACCGCCAAGTCCTTCTCTGTAGGGCTGCTCTCAATGAGTTCTTCTCCCAACTTGTTCTCATGTCTGGGATTGCCCTGACTCAGGTGCAGCACCTTGCACTTGCACTTGTTGAACCTCAGTAGGTTCACATGGGGCCACTTTTCTAGCTTGTCCGGGTCCCTTTGGATTTCATCCCTTCTTTCTGTTGTACCAACTGCACCACTCTGCTTGGTGTCGTCTGCAAAGTTGCTGAGGGTATGCTTGATCCTAGTATTATCTTTGATAAAGATATTAAGCAGCACTGCCCCCAAGACAGACCCCTGAAAGATACCACTAGTCACCAGCCTCCACCTAGACATACAGCTGTTGACCACCACCTCTATAGATGTGGTCATCCAGCCAATTCCTTATCCATTGAATAGTTCACCCTTCAAATCCATCCCTCTAATTTAGAGATTCAGATGTTATATGAGACCACATCAAAAGCCTTACAGAAGTCCACATTGGTTAGTCTTTCCTTTTCAACTGATGTATCATAGAAGGCTACCAGATTGGTCAGCTACAATTTGCCCTTGGTGAAAGCCATGCCGCCTGTCTTAGATCACCTCCTTGTCTGGCATGTGTCTTGGCATTGCTTCCAGGAGGATCTGTTCCAGGATCTTCCCAGGCACAGAGGTGGGGCTCAGTCAGATTAGATTCCTGGGTCCTCCTTTCTACCCTTTTTAAAAAATAGGAGTGATGTTTCCCTTTTTCCAGTCACCAGGGACTTCACCTGACTGCCAAGACTTCTAAAATATGATAGAGAGTGGCCTGGCAACTACATCAGCCAGTTCCCTCAGAACCCTGGGATGCAAGTTATCAGGCTCTTTAGATTTGTACCTGTTAAGTTTTATCAGGTGGTCTCTAAACAGCCCTTCATTTGCAGTGGGAGGGACTTTGCTCTGCCCAGTCCCTCCCTAGAAGTTTAGGTACTCAAGAGACATAGCCTGACTGACAGCAAAGAACAGCAGAGAACTTGAATACCTCAGCCTTATCCATGTCTGTTGTTACCGGTTCTCTTTTCATTTATCAGAGGGTGCACTCTCCTTGGCCTTTACTTTCTGGCCAAAGTACCTATAGAAACCCTTGTTATTCTTTGCATCCCTTGTGAAATTGTTCCATCTATATCGTGACTTTCCTGATCCCACACCTACACATTCAGACTGCAGTACTCTCCCTTGTACTCTTCCCAGGCCACATGTCCTTGATTCCACTGCCTGTGCATTTCCTTCTTACACCTCAGTTAGACCAGTGAGACACTATAAAATTGTCTATAAAGAGCAATCCAAGATTCAAGTTCAAAGCTCATATTATAATTCAGATAAGTGAAATATTTTCAGAAATATCAAGCACCGTTTTAGTCAGTGAATGGTAAATTATGAAATCTAAACTTATGCTTTGATTTTGGAAATATTAGCCATACATATATATATTTTTTTAAAAAAGAAAGAAAAATGAAAACCTGAACTTTAACTCCTCATTTATCACAGCTATTAACAATCTACAGGTTTTCTTTGTCTACTGTTCCCACCACCACCACCCATAAGACTTTGAACATCCACAGATTTTCTCTGCCTTTTTGGCTTAAGCTTATTCACTAAAGGAATTTCAGTCCTTTACAATTTCTATCTAGATTTCCCTTTCCAAATCTCTCTTCCACATTTTTGAAGAGAGCAGTACTATTTTTGGTGGGGATGAGACCTCGTGGTTCTATCACATTCTAGGTTTCAGAAGCATAGGGAGCTTCCTTTTACCAGTCAAAACAGACTGTTGCACGTACTCATTTTTGTGAGCTCATTAGCTTTCTTAAACATGGTTTGTGATTATGTTCACAAACTAAGAAGTAAAGCTTTTCGTCAGGTAGCTTATTTTGTTTCTGCTACACTATGCAATATGCCGAAATGTTTAAAGTCAGATTTAAAGTCACTCCTACAATAAGTTTGTCTCTTCATATGTTAGCATTACTGTCATGATTAAGTAGGGTCGACTTAACTATGGTATTTAGTGCTCTTTATAGCCAAGTAATAACAAGCTTGCTTTAGAGCCAGTCTCGGTCATGGCCAGCCTGCAGGGGTTTCACATTCTAAGCCTTCAAATCTGATCTTATCATGTCACTTCATTTTGATCTGTATCATCAGCTCTGGCACAAAACTCTCCCTGAGAAAGGTGTATAGCAAAAATATCCTCTTGTATTTATAATCCAGGCCCTTTTTAGGGTGATGAAGCTTCAAAGACCACTGTCTTAAAATTTGTCAGGTTTTTCTAATAACATCTTTTGATTCATCTCTGGGTGTTTGGGAGATGATATCACAGATATCCTGCAGGGTTATAAGAAATTGCCATAACATAAGTCTTTTGCATTCTACACAGACTTGAAACATTATTTCCTATGAGATCCCTCTGTTCGGAAAATATAAACTATTTACTTTGTTCCTATAAAAAGGAGGCTACATTTGACAACTATTTTTTCCCATATCCCAGCTACCAGTAGATCAAGTTTGTAACACTGATGTATTTCTTTCATTATAACCACTTTACTATTTATCACTCCATATGTTTTTGTGTTCTCTTCACCAGCTAGAATTAAAGTTTATTTTCTATTTCAGTGAGAAAAACATTAAATAGCTCAGGGCTAACACCCTCTCAATCATATTCAGAAGGTCATAACAATCAACATAGCATCATTATCCCCATTTATATTTGTCTAAAATCAATTAAATATTTTATTATGTGCCATGGCTGACTTTGTTCTTCTGTTTTATCAAGAAGTGCTGTGAAAACAAGTCAAACTTAAAACAACTCAAAAACAGACTGTATGCTGAAAGGCACAGCTACATGTGAAATGTACCTAAGATACAATCTAAATCCATAAAATGATAGAGGGAGATGATAGCTGGGAATATGAGAAGTGAAAGACAGCTACATATAAACACAATGTATGTGTGCATATAAAGTTAATTATATCGTCAAATACATGCATCAATATATATAATGATACCTGCATTAATTCTAGATAAACACATTGTTTATGATACTGAAATGGC
This sequence comes from Heteronetta atricapilla, assembly GCA_011075105.1. Lineage (NCBI taxonomy): Eukaryota > Metazoa > Chordata > Aves > Anseriformes > Anatidae > Heteronetta > Heteronetta atricapilla. The sequence goes on from CM021735.1 coordinate 44,940,786, forward strand.
CTTATGGATGAGTTTATGATCAAGACACCCATAGGATGACACATATGAAAGAATGATCACCAGCGCCAGCTTAGGCCGTTAAAAAAAAGTTTTCAGTCAAAGCTTGAGAACTTAATGAGGTTCAACAAGTCAAAGTGCAAGATGTGGGACCGGGGTCAAGGCAATCCCAGACATGAGCACAGACTGGGAGAAAAACACATTTGAGAGCAACCCTGCAGAAAAAGACTTGGGGGTTCTGGTGGATGAAAAGCTCAATATGAGCCAGCAGTGCATGCTTGCAGTCCAGCAGGTGAGCTGCATCCTGGGCTGTATCAAAAGAGGAATGGCCAGCAGGTCGAGGGAGGTGATCATCCCTCCCTAGTCTGCCCACGTGATGCCCCACTTGGAGTGCTGCATCCAGTCTGGGGCCTTTAGCACAAGAAGAATTTTGATTTGTTAGAATGGGTCCAGAGGAGGACCACAAAGATAATCAGGGGGCTGGTGCACCTCTCCTGAGAAGAAAGGTTGAGAGAATTGGGGCTGTTCAGCCTGAAGAAGAGAAGGCTCTGGAGTGACCTTATTGCAGCTTTTCAGTTCTTAAACAGGACTTATAAAAAAGATGGAGAGCAACTCTTTACTCAGTCAGATAATGACAGGACAAGGGGGAATGGTTTCAAAGTAAAAGAGTAGAGATTTAGATTAGAGGTTTGGAGGAAAATCTCCAGAGGGTGGTGATGCACTGGAACAGGTTGCCCAAAGGAGCTATGGATGCCCCATCCCTAGAGGTGGTGAAGACCAGGTTGGATGAGGCCTTGGGCAACCTGATCTAGTGGTTGACATTCCTGCCCATGGCAGGGAGGTTGGAACTGGATGATCAACGAGGTTCCTTCCAACCCAAACAATTCTATGATTCTATGAAAAAAATCTTACTTAAGACTTAAGACATTTTATCTCACTGCTTAGACAGGTAATTGGTTTTGTTTTTATTCTTCTTTCTCCCTTCATTCTTTATAGTTTGGAGTAAATGTAGTTGTATAGACAAATTTCAAAATCCTCAAGCAATGCTCTATGTGATGGGAGAAAAAGAGAGACAGAATGACTAAAACATCTGCTCTACACCACTACCTACTTAGCTCAAATAGGCCTTAAAAAAAATCAGTTTTCACATAATCTCAAAATGGCTGAGGTTGGAATGGATCTCTGGAGGTCATCTGGTCCAACCACTCTGATCAAGAAGGGACACCTAGAGCCCATTGCGCAGGACCATGTTCAGATGTCTTTTGAGCATCTCCAAGGAAAGAGACACCACAGCCTATCCTGGCAACCTGTTCCAATGCTAGGCCAACTTCAGAGAAAAAAAAGTTTCCCAATTTTCAAACAACTTCCTGTGTTTTATTTTGTGTCCATTTCATCATCAAAAAAAAGTGTTTGGAGTTAAAGTCTATTTGTGCCACATATACCAAATGAATTAAGCACCACAGAGCATTAAGAGGTTTTTTTGTTTGTTTGTTTGTTTGAGTAAAAGATTAAATTGCTGGAGAAACTGGTCATTTAGACAAAACTTCCGCATCTTATGTTCTTTATCCAACTGCTTCTTCCATAACATCACTTTAGTGGAGAACAAGAAAAGGAGTTAATTTTTCTCTACAAATCCATCAAATATAATATTAAGATACAGATGGCATACAAAAGTATGGGATTAGGTTTAATGAACCAGGATGACTCATTGATTCTTACTTTCCTAAATTAAGGGCCAAGAAACTCACCAGTTGTGACAGTAACACTAGTCCACTCACTGGGAATGTAGTTAATTGAAAGTTAGCAATTAATCACCAACCACATGAAGTTCAATAAGAGCAAGTGCCAGGTCCTGCACCTGGGACGGGGAAACCCTGGCTGCACGTACAGACTGGGCGATGAGACGCTGGAGAGCAGCCTAGAAGAGAGGGATCTGGGGGTCCTGGTAGACAGCAAGTTGAATATGAGCCAGCAGTGTGCCCTGGCAGCCAGGAGGGCCAACCGTGTCCTGGGGTGCATCAAGCACGGCATCGCTAGTAGGTCGAGGGAGGTGATTGTCCCGCTCTACTCTGTGCTGGTGCGGCCTCACCTCGAGTACTGTGTGCAGTTCTGGGCACCACAGTATAAAAAGGACATGAAACTGTTGGAGAGTGTCCAGAGGAGAGCTACGAAGATGGTGAAAGGCCTGGAGGGGAAGACGTACGAGGAACGGCTGAGGTCACTGGGTCTGTTCAGCCTGGAGAAGAGGAGGCTGAGGGGAGACCTCATCGCAGTCTACAACTTCCTCGTAAGGGGGTGTCGAGAGGCAGGAGACCTTTTCTCCATTAACACCAGCGACAGGACCCGCGGGAACGGGGTTAAGCTGAGGCAGGGGAAATTTAGGCTTGACATCAGGAGGAGATTCTTCACAGAGAGGGTGGTTGCACACTGGAACAGGCTCCCCAGGGAAGTGGTCACTGCACCGAGCCTGACTGAATTTAAGAGGAGATTGGACTGTGCACTTAGTCACATGGTTTGAACTTTTGGATGGACCTGTGCGGTGTCAAGAGTTGAACTTGATGATCCTTAAGGGTCCCTTCCAACTCAGGATATTCTATGATTCTATGATTCTAATTTCCTACTCAGTAGGCACTTAACTACCACTGCATGATATGACAGTCAAAGGACATAGGCTAGACATCAAGCTATTTGCCAGCAGTGTTTCCCACATACCATTAAAAATCCCATGGGCTATTTTGTAGCCCATTATCAGTCTTTTAATGCCCACTGGGAACTCCTAAAGCTTCCCAAGAGCTGCACATCATCACCTAAGTAGAGTGATTAGCAACTCAACATTGCATTTTTCCTGGCTAAATTGTTTGACTCCTTTTTAATGTCACAGCTTTAAATACCTTCAAGATGTTTGTGGTTCAACATCAATTATATCGGTTCTCTAATATTTATTGAGCTAGGGCATATATAAAACTTTCATAACTGGCACAATTATGGAGATATATCTTGCACTTTCCAGTCTCTTCTATACTTAAATTCTGACTGAAATCTCTTATAACAGTAGATCCCATTTCATATTTTGAGAGCCAAGGCCTATTTGATTGTTTTGATCTCATCTAAGCAACAAAATAAATCAAGTTCAGGAAGGTTCATCTGTGGAGAAAACAATAGTGATTTTGCTTCCCCTTCAAGAAAAATTCTGTCACTAACTGTGGCACAGACCCTTTTTCCTCCCCCATAAGCTTGAACCATTTGTAAGTGTTGAGCACACCCACTAAGGTCATGACAAAGCTTAACTGGAACCTGATTCAAGCAGAGTTTTGTACACAACATTATCCAGAATCACACACCTGAAACTTCTGCACAATTCATTTTGCAGATGAAGCAATCTCATGATTCAAACTTGTAAGAACCTATTGTTCCACCCATTTTGAATTTGATAGCTAAAGTATTGATTTAAAATTAAATTATTCTTGAAATACATATAAAAACATTACATGTAAAACCCTATATTGCTCTTCAGTAATACCTTGTGTCGCATACCTCTATGGAGCTATCAGTGCTGGAGAGTCCACAAAAATGAATCCTTGTATGATTCATCCTTTAAACTTGTTCTGGGACACAAACCTTTTTTGAACATCTTCATATACAATCCAGATGATCATAGCAAAAGGGTTTTAAATTGTACAAAATAAAACAAGTCAAATATTTTAGTACAACATATTACTTTTGGAAATGTTACCATACAAGAAAGACAGAATATTTTCTCATGACAATTGCACCAGCAAATAGAAGTTTCACCTAGACAACTGGTGTAAAATCTCAGAATTTGCTCAGAGGAAGGGAAAAAACAAATAAGAGTGAGGTGGAAGCTCTAGATTTTTTAAAAACACATTTAGATTATTTAACATTTATATTTTTAAGGATCATCATGGTATTACAAACTCTTCAGCTTTGACTCTTCAGTGAAAAGACCATAGAATTTATTTTGAAAGTTCTCTACAATATATAGCTTGCTTCTAAGTCCAGCTGTGCAGGGGAATTGATAGCAGTAATGAAAATAGACGGTGGAATAATAGACTAGAGTTATGACTACTACATGTAGGATTTTGTGACTAAGCTACACCTACTAGTTAGTCAGTTTGTTTCTTTTAATGTCTCTGAAAAATACAGACAGACACCTGAATCTTAAACACTTGTACATGCCTCCTGAAATACTTTTAGCACCAGGGAGATTTCTGTAATATACTGTGTGCATATCAATTGTTTAATAGTAATGAACAGAACTGCAATGCCTAGTTTTCTCCCCTGTACAAAAATATTAAAAGAAAATGAGTCAGCTTCAATACATAATACTAGATTGGACTAGAACCAAAGGCAAAATGGCTGTTTAGAGAAAGCCATAGAAATTGTGATTTTTCACCTATTAAAATATTTTTAAAATACATAAAGGTCTCAGAAAGTTATCTAACTCTAACTTTTTTTTTTCCTCTCCAAGATTTCAGATTTGGAAACCAGCTAAGACTTACTAAGCATTATTTACATAACAGCAGCATTCATAAGCACAGTTAAATTCTGTGTCCCAACTCAACTGAGCACTGTACTTCAAGTTCCTTATGGCATGATTCTTCTGCTTTCCACCCAGCTGTCTAGACAAGATGTGGACAAGATTCTCAAATCGTCATTATGCCATAGAAAAAAAAAGATAATGAAGTTCTGGAAAATGCAAGCAGAGCAACGGGAAGGAAGACTTACGATTATTCTTCACCTCCCCACACCCCATTAAGGAAGTAGTAAGATTGATATCAAACTACAAGATTTACTACTTATGCAGGATTTTGAGGAAAACACGGAAAAGACTGAAATATGATTCAAGCAGTGAGAATAAGAGTAGAGAAGTCTATCTGTTTTGTTTATCCAAAAAAAACTTATACAATCATAGAATATCCTGAGATGGAAGGAACATGCAAGAATCATAAACTCCAACTCCTGGCTCCACACAGGACCACCCAAATGTTCAGACATTTCTTGAACTCCAATAGGCTTACTGTTGTGACCACTTCCCTGGGGAGCCTGAGCCCAACCACCCTCTGAGTAAAGAACCCTTTCCCCAATATTCAACCTGCACCAGAACTAACTTGAACTTCAGAACCAAATGACTTCAGCTGCTCCTCATACATTATGCCCTTTAGACCTTAACCATCTTCACAGACTTCCTTTGGATGCTAATAGTTTTATGTCCTACTTTTATTGTGGTACCGCAAACTGCACACAGTACTCAAGGTGAGGCCACACCACTGTGGAGTAGAGTTGGACAATCACTTCCCTAGACCAGCTAGCAACACAATTGAAATGAAGCAGTCATATCATGTGTACAAGGACCTCAGGAAAAAATAAATAAATACTAAATGACTAAACAGAAAACAGAAAAGCACAAGTTACTGATTGAAAGTTGCATAGTCCCACTGAAAACAGACAAATAAGAGTTTTATTTACTTGTTTGGTAGATAACTGTTTTAAAATATAAATTCAGGTAAAATTTAAGTTATGGAATCACTGTTTATCACACTTCCAGGCCTTGCCAGTAGCTGTTGGATTAAAAAAAATAAATCTATGAACCTCTACTAATTCTTCAAAATATTAGGCATAGAGTGATTTTCTTACAGCAATTGAAGCAAAAATCTCATCAAGAGTAGCAGATAAATCAGACACTGAAATAGACTGAAAGAAAAAACATTATTCTATTTAGTAGATTTGAGGGAACTAAAACCTGGAAAAGGTGATGATACTGTAAAGTATCATCAATGGAGTTTCCACTGAACCGAGTTATCAGGATAAATCACAGCTTCTAAACATAGGGCCAGAATCATAGTGGAATTGTTAAGCAGTGGGTAGAGGATCACATAATCCTTTGCTAGTATGACAAGTCATATAAAAAGGCCAAAAAGCAATAAGAAAATCTAGCTTGGTGTCTTCCCTCTGACACCAGAAACTTAGCTCACTGTAATTACCTTATTTTTAATAGAAGGAAGATGTTTTGCTACCAATCAGAAAAAGTAGTCAGGCATTCCCAAATTCACTTATTCTCACAAAAGGCACCCACGACAACACAAATATTGGTTATCTGATTTTTGCCCTTGTAGCATAAGCAGTAGCAAATGACTCTTATCCAGGTGTATGTGTCAGGGCAACAGCATTGGACTAAATGAGACAGCAGAGAGAAGGTGACCACATTTATCTGCACCAAGTAGGAGTGGCTCATTTGACAATTTCAAGAACAGAGGAATAATTTCCTAAGCACTGAAACAGGAGCCTAATCAAGCTATTCCATCAGGACACAAAGTAAAAACTAAATTTACATAATTAATTACAGACACATCTTTGAGAAAGAAGTCCCAGCTCACTGGGTCACCAGCAAAAGAAGAGGCTTGTTCTGGAGTAAAATTTGTCAATGAACAGCAGGAGTAACATCTGACAAAGTCCTACCAATGGGTGGGAATTAACCAGCTGGAATTATTTACTTGCCAAACAAACTCAGTTGCAGTGTCAGAGTGTCATGAGACCAGCAGAGATACTCTGGACAAGAACCCATATAAGACTTCTTAAATGAGATACAACTAACAGCAATTGTACAAACCATCTAAATTATAAGATTTCCCACGTTGATGAAATTACTGTATCCAATATTTATGATAGACCTATTTTCCTCTAAGCTCCAGAATCTTTCGAGTACTCTGTCTAATAACATGGTTTGTCCAGCCTTAAGAAAAAACTTATCTCAGTCTTGGTATCTTTGAGAAGCAGAATAAACCTAAGTCCTCCACAAGGAGTTGTGGTTGGTGCTGTATTAGTAATTGCTTATGGTCTCTTCTACTTCATTTTCCCTCATTGGTGCTATACCACAAAATATATTTGCTTCACAAAACCATTTGTGACCAAACTTAAAGCAGTAAAACTACAAATAAGCCTTAACCACAGACATAATACATAATTAACCTGTGGAATTCACTGTCCTATAGCATAACAGGGGTGTACTTTCAATGCATTCTTGAAATGTATACATTTACTGATGAAAATCAACTTCTACAGATATAAAGGTTACCAATAAGTGTCCTCTAGAGCATGAAAAAGGGGCTGAGGAAAATACCTGATCATGATGAAGTAATAGAGCTAGGCTGAGCATGTTAAGCTTTTGACTTCTACCATTACCCATAGCAGAAGACAGGCCAAGGACTGATAGCTCCACTAAGGCAATACTTATATACCTAAAAAAAATACATTTATAGAACTCATTCTGGCAACTCTGGCCAAGAGATAGGTCGTGATCATTTCTAATGTGCTAGAATAAAACAAGGTGAATTCATGGTTAGAAAGTCTTAATAATTCAGTATCATCGGTTCTTTTGCAGACTTGCTAGTTTAATTTTATGCAAAACAAAATTTATATGACATGAAATATTAAGTTAGCTTCATAACCAAAATCATTTTATAGTCATCATAAAAGGGATACTATAATTCTGAACATGAATGACATTCTGACAAATGAGATACTCTGCAGTGGTAACTTAGCCATTTGTGATTTTCTCACACACAGCTCCTCAGTCTATATCCTGTATGTCATCACACTTAATTAGGAATTTCAAGTAGAAAAAAAATGTTGCTCTTAATTTCATATACTTCCTAAGGATTTCTTGGATTTTTTTTTGGGGGGTTGGAAATACTCCAGTTTTTGTTAGCATGCTTATTTGATCTGTGAAAAGAACTGTGTATTAACACTGGCTTTAACAGGAAATAATATCAAACTTCTCCCTAACTTTAATTTCATTGATTCCTTTCATCTCTAAGAATATCCAGCAACTTTGATAGCCTCATCTGTCTATGTTTAAGACTGCCAGTGACCAGGTATTTATCTGCTGAAGTTACATCAGACTATGACCAAAGTAAATACTTTTCTAGTTCATTTATAGTGAATAAAAATTATTTGTTTACAAACAATTTCTAATGCGTTATTCTACATAGTGAAGCATCTGTCATGGAAAGATTAAGTCAAAAGTCATAGTTGTATGGTACTTATATTATTTATAATTATTCTGGTCAATATGAAGTATATAAATATAAAAAATATGCAAGATAAAGTAAAAAAAAAAATGGGTTGTATCTGAAGAACTAGACTTCTAGTATTGATTTTTTTTTTTTTTAAAATTTGTAGTTTTTCTGATGAGAACAGAACAAAGCAGTACAACAGGAGCTTAATCACAGCTCCAAACCTCTTCAGACCAGAACTTAACTCAAAAGCCTTTGCCCTCTTCCTATGAGTTCAGCTCTAGACAGACCTGACTTTTTAATTCTCTGAATCTGTTTGAGTACTTTATTTTTCTCAGAGGTATTCACCTCACAGAACACTACCTTTCAAAACTCCCATATCAGTTTCCATTTCCCAGGAGATTCTCATGTTGCTGATTTTAGTAGGGGACTGAAAAGTCCTTAAAAGGAATTTCTTTGTGCAGGTTAAGCACATTATTTCTTATTTGTTGATCTGTAGAATGAAACAGCAGTGTTTTACGCAAGTGTTATAGATGAGTTCCTGAATCACTTTATTAGCTCTCCTCAATTGGACTAGTAGCAATCACTCAAGCAATGAGATCAAAAGGACTCATGTTTGAAAGCTCAATCCTTACAGTTTATCCTTGTGCCTTCCAAACCATAGATTTGTTCATATGCCCAACTTGATGTTTGCTTTTTTACTAACAGTAAACATGTTGACTCAGTTCATGATCTATACTGTCTATATCTTTTCCTGCAGATTTTGCAAATGCCAAAAGGTTTTCAGATCCTATATTTATCAGCTGATTGTTTCTGCCTAGACTCTTGCCTGTTGAAGCATTTTATATGTTCCACACATTCTCAGAGAAAGTGCTATTTTCAGTAAAAATCCATATTTTCATTTGGAAAACTGGAAATTACTATTTTCTGATAAGTTTTAAAGCTTAGTCCATCATTTCTGAGTCTGACAAGCAATAATTACTTAATTTACTGAGGAAAGTTACAGAGGAAAGAATAAGGAAGTATTAAGGGGAAATAAGAGCAAGGTAATATGGCTAATCCAACAGGACTGAACTAACACCAATCTGGGTAACAATTTCTTAATTAGAACCTAGTCTTGGCCACCACAGGAAATGAATACCATATGAAACACCTAAAGTATCCTTTCTTCTTTGGTCAGTGGAAGTACCATGGTGATGTCAATGTCTACATATCTTTATACCAAGCAGTTTTCAGGAACAGCGTTAGTTGTTACATAATTGTTTGTTGTCCAGTTAGTTGTTCTCTACCTCCCTAACATAAAATCACAATTCGCATAAAATATCCCATGGGCCTGTTCTGGCCTAGAGAACTATGTGGAGAACTGTTCTGGCCTAGAGAACATAGTCCTTTAGGACTATGATGTTATGATGAGCTAGATTTTAATCTTAACTGTAGCCCTCAAATTCAAAACAATCCCATGAGATTTCAGGGAGGTCAGCAGATTCACAACAGCAACAAAATAAAAACCCACAGGAGCAATGTGGCTATGGTTCTCTCAGTTCTATTATCACCTCTATTCTTGCCAAAAAAATGCCACAAAATCTTTAAAAACCACAGACGTTAGTCCTCTGATGCTTCCAGATGGAGTTTTGGCTCAGGATACGAAATATTTGTTAACTCACCAACAATATTCTCTTGCAAGACAAACATTTTTATTTTTTGATTGTAAAATCAAGTACAATCAATCAAGAAGTTTGATTTTCTAAATTTGGGGTTAATGCTATGTATTTTCTCAGATTAATGGAGCTGACAAGGTTTTAAATCAGTCATCCTTATGTATTTTCCTTGGCGTGAAGATATAGTTATTAGTACAGCCAAAGTAAAAAACACATCATTGTTAATTTCCCATCCAAGCAGTCAATTAAAGTTCAATAGGCATATTTGTTAGGTAATATATTGCAAACCCTAGAGGAAGGTGTGTTTAATGGTAGGTGTAGTGGAAAAGAATGTAAATATAGTATAAAATATAAAAAATATATATATATTTCATAGCAATATAATGTTCCCTAGAACTTTTATGTTTGCAGCATCAGAAAGGTAAAAAATAGTCCCATCAGTTTTGACAGGGTGCTTGTTGCACATACACAGATTCTGCTTTCCTAATCCTACAGTCCTACAGGCTGATCTAATCTCAGCAGCCGTGGGAGCCAGATTCCAGGTTTGTACAACCACACAGACACTGTCATCCCCAGCTGGCTGAATCAGCACGGTGACACCAGCTTCCAGACATCTGTACACCAGACTGGTTGAGAACGCAAGATCCTCTATCTCTAAGTCTAAGGATGCTCTGCAATATACCTGTAAGGCAGGCTGAAAACCAATCAGAATGTAGTTCTGTTGCCTTCTTTCCCAGAAGAAAATCTAATGCCTGCTGATGGCTCTGGAGATATTTTATTCTATTACCAAACAAGTTCATTGTTGCTTATAAATGAATTAATTACAGCAAGAAGAGCTAAAAGCCAAATTGTAGCAATAGCACTGCTGTGTAAGGACAGTAACTATTCAGAAAAAACTGTTTGAAACAATGCCCTGGTGTCCCACCCGTTCTTTCTCAATCATGATCACATCTCTTCCTCTTTCTCATCTCAGAAGAATGCAACCAGAAAAGAGGATTTTTAATAGCAGAAACTACTAAGAGATCATAAAGCTCTTAGATAACTCTGGGGATTCAGCATCCCAACCAATTTTCAGATGCAAATTCCTCTGTAGACAAAGTCTAGTACCTGTATTTTTGTCATCCAACAGGATAATCTGCATGGCATTCTAGGATTTTCCTTCAAAATCTGATCATTTTTATCCCTGATTAACAACAGGTCTATAAAAGTTGCTAAAATAAGAATGAATACTTGGTTTCATCTTGACCATGAGAATTACGGGAATTTAAAATTAATTTATTTGGGGCTTTGAAAACTACAGTAAAAACAACTCTAACCTAAGAAATGTAGTTGAGAATATTAAAAACAAAAATTAAACTTTAGACATATAAAAGATAGTGAATAGCCCAATTAAATGGAAAAAGTTTGAATTCTGCAGATATGACATTGCAAACAACTATGAATTAAACCATACTTAAGTGAGGAATTCTTTCTGAAGAAACTCTTTTGTTTGTTTTGTTTAAGAAAATGGAAAAACACTACTGAAAGTTTCTCAGGTAAACAGAAACCAGAAAAATCAGTCTCTGGAAAAGATTCCTAGAATCATAGAATATCCTGAGTTGGAAGGGACCCATCAGGATCATCAAGTCCAACTCCTGGCACCACACAGGTCTACCCAAAAGTTTAGACTACATGACTAAGTGCAGTCCAATCGCTTCTTAAATTCAGAAAGGCTTGATGCAGTGACTACTTCCCTGGGGAGCCTGTTCCAGTGTGCAACCACCCTCTCAGTGAAGAACCTCTTCCTAATGTCCAGCCTAAACATCCCCTGCCTCAGCTTAACACCATTCATGGGGGTCCTATCACTGGTGTTTATGGAGAATAGGTCACCTGCCTCTCCACTCCCCCTCGCGAGGAAGCTGTAGACTGTGATGAGGCCCCCTAAGCCTCCTCTTCTCCAGGCTGAACAAGCCCAGTGACCTCAGCTGCTCCTCATGTCTTCCCCTCTAGGCCCTCCACCATCTTCATTGCCCTCATCTGGACATCCAGATCCTGCAAGTGATCCCCTAATGACATTAGATTGTCCTTTAATTTATGCCTAATAATCAATAAAACATGGATAATTTACACCACTGAATTCACAAACTGACATTATTTCATTTGTAGTCCTTAGTGAACCAATAACAAAGTGTCTCATATTTTTTCTTTGACTGCCTTTAATGCATATTGATCTGCTGGTATAAAGCATATAAATCTGTCCTTCATTTGCAAAGAGGAAGTGAAGCAATGTTTACAAGTAAAAAGACAAACCTGAGTAGTTTAACTTAATCTGTCTAATCAAATGTCAGTCACACTTTCTGAAAAATTGTTGAAGCTTCTCCTGCATTTCATGCATAAACAGTACTCACCCAAAAAGCTCTGAAGAGATAGGTCTAATGCTCAAACTGTGAAGTTACAAAGGAAATTCAATAAAATAAATGCAACTATATAATCAAAGAAGTGCACATATAAAACAGGATGAAACTGTATGAAAGTATTTTCACATAAAAAAATTAAAATGAACAAGTAGCAGAGAAATATATGATGAATACCATTAATGCTTTTCTGATCCAAGCTGATAGTGACAGACAATTATTATCCTGTGAATGGTTGGCAGCTTACCAGAAAACTAACTGGAAAAAAACACTGAATTTTGCCTAGGTTTTACCCTCTCTGTCTACACAAGACTTCACTGCCTTGCTGCCCATCTCAGAGCTTTGATCAATAAATTAATGGGCAGGAAAAGTAAATTCCATTTTGTCAAAAAAAAAAAAAAAAAAAAAAAAAGCTTATGAGATCAAAAACTATGTAGACAGTGTTGCTACCTAAAATGTTTGTTCTGTTATCAACAAGGTATTTCTTGTAGAGGCTTTTCATCTACATTCAGAAAAGCCTGCTTGAAAGGAAAGGATATGTTCTGTACATTTTCTTTTAAACTGTACAGCTACTAAGATGAAGTACACATAGAAAGAATATATCCAATAAATGTTTGTGTCAGTTGTGAACTAAGTTATTCACAAATTATTCTTGACATTATACAAGTAGTTCTAAGTCTCAATCTTACCAAATAACGACAAAGACTGGAAAGGACTTCATTTTTAACTGTCATGATTCATTACTACAACATGCTTCTTTTCAACATGTTTAAGATTATGAACAACTCTTCTACTGAAGCTGTTCTGAGCTTGATTTAAGCCATTAGATATTTCCTGGAATACATATGATGAGTTAACAACACCAAGAACCACTTCAGGTTATTTCTATAAAGCACTAAGTAATAAAATGAAAAACACAAGTGATTTGAACAAAAAGGTGTTTGAATTCAAGGAAAGTCATAACCTAAAAACAAAAGCCAACTAAAATGCCTTTAAGAAACATCTCTACATATAGTAAAACAGTAAATAATTTAAATATTTATTAGTTTGAAGATTATATGTTCCCCAGAGTGCTTGAAATTTAACAACATACACACAGGAGCTTTTATTAGGAGTTTTATCTCCAGGCATGCTTGGCTTTCTGGTCTCTTGTCCTCTGGGGGCTTAGGTGCACAAGTTTTCAGAGAAATTTCATGCTACTGCCTAGACATAGCACATGCTTTCATCCCAGTGCCTTAATTTTCCTTAGTCTTCTCTACTAGTAAATAAAATAGCAACTTATTAAAAACCCTTGTATATCTATAAACCTGGGCAATCATCTACTCCAGTCACAACAGCTAGTAGTTCTTTTTGTTATATGGTCAGGTTCATTGGAGAAGCAATGCCAAATCACAACAAGGCCAGTTTTTACTTCAATTTTGCAATCTGTCACAGAAACCAGCTTCAAGTATTTTGTAAAGAGTGACTCAAAGGGTTGCAAATCTTGTAATCATTACAAGATTACCCTACGAAATGATAAAGGTACAAAATCTCAAAATCAACAACTATAACATCATAAGGCTGAATATCAGTTCAGCTGCAGAAATTTTTGTGCCCCATCCAGTGTCAGAAGATGCAGGTTTCCTAATGACACTGTGTCCGCAGATTTTTGACTCATTACCAGGAAAGCTAAAAGTAGAGGCCTCCACAAGTTTATGGACTCATCTGGTATCTGCTCACACAAAGCCTCCAATGTTCTGAGATTAATTAGCCTCTGGAATGTTTTTGTTTTTGGAACTGCGTTGTGAAAGGCAGCGAAAGGCAATGTTTGCCACACATCTGGAAAGAGTGTACATAGGTTAAGGATGGAAAATGGGAAAATGTTGAGAAAATAAAACAAGAAAAGGAGCAGACTGGGTGGGAAAACCGGTGCAGAGTAAGTGAGGGGGTGAAAGGGAACTATCTTACAAGGAGGATGTCTTGCAGAGAAACAAAGATAGCTTTTTCTCCTGGGGCTTGGAAATGTTTCACTTGACACACATCACTCCCCAGCAGAGTGGGAGGACAGCTAGTTTGAGATTTCATATGAAAGTGAAATCTTTAAGATATAAATACATAGACAGGTTCATAGAAATTCTTAGGTCTTTTATTTATATATATATA
>CM021735.1:44961355-44981021 GCA_011075105.1 Heteronetta atricapilla
GTAAGGAAAGGAAAGGAAAGGAAAGGAAAGGAAAGGAAAGGAAAGGAAAGGAAAGGAAAGGAAGAGAGAAAGAGAGAGAGAGAGAGAGAAAGAAAGAAAGAAAGAAAGAAAGAAAGAAAGAAAGAAAGAAAGAAAGAAAAGACAGAAAGAAAGAAAGAAAGAAAGAAAGAAAGAAAGAAAGAAAGAAAGAAAGAAAGAAGGAAAGAAGGAAAGAAAGGAAGAGGCTCTTAGAGCACTGCAGGAGCTAGAAGTCAAGTTTTGTGAAGAATTTCCAACTTACAACAAACAGCTCAAATGCCAAACCAGGCAGGAAGGAAATTTTTTGCAGAGGTACCCTAAGGGAGGGAAAATTAATGTAGCCGATTAAATATTTAAAGTGTTGTAATTTTATGAAGATAAAACACGTAAGAAATAGAAAGTAAAATGAAAGTATTAACATTAAAAGCAGAAAATCTTCGTTCTAAAAATGGTAACCTGAAATGTTTTAACATTGTTGTGATTTTTTTTTTTCATAAAAGGAGTCTTTGCAAATTATGCACATTATAAGAAACTTAGTTTTAACGTTTCAACAGAATATGGTTTCCTCAATATTTCTTTGTCCAGTCTCTTAACACTTTCAAGTGATTCATTCTGAATACAGACAAAAATCATATTGAAGTCCGCTTGTTGTCAGAGCATTTAGAAAAGTTACAAGATGAAAGAGACAACAAGAAAAAAGCTCTTTCTTCATGAAGTATTTCAAATTAGTTTTTAGAACCTAATATCTCTGATGGTTTGTGAAATGTGGGGATGTGTTTACAATGAACAATGGCAGTAAATTGCTTGCTTCAGCATGCCTTTACAAATGAAGCAAATCAGATACAAAATTGGTTGCTAGTGACTTTGCAAATTTGAAATAACCCATTCTTTGAAGCTAAGACAAATGAAATTTAACCGCCTTATAAAATATTTTTTCTATTTAAAACTGTCATTTGTATGATCTGACTTTTTTCATGACTTGACAGTTACACTAAAACAAAAAGAAATTTAAACTTGAAACAAATATGCTGCCATGGTTGTAATTTGAACTTCAACCAGTAATGAAATAAAATGTCAGCAATGAAATTTGTTCAACCTAAACCAATATCAAGATGAGAAAAAGCATTTTCTTCTGTTCATTCTGTTTATTTGAACTTATAAACATGATTATTCCAAATTATTGATTTATCCAAATTGAACATGGTATCTTAATTGAAACCATCCATGAACTACCAAACTCTTTGGTAAAATTATGAGAGGCAAGAATAAAACATTTTATTCTTGTTTTACTGAAATGAGAGTGAAGCTGTGTAAAAGCTTTCTGAATGAAACCAATACAGTTTAGCTTAGTAAGTGAAAACAAAACAGTCACGTCTTGATGCATTTTGCTGTAAATACTTTCATCTACTATTGCAGCTAAAGTTTACAGCTCCAGTAGTACCAATACTTACACCCAGGATCTAACTGAAAGCCCACTGAAGGCAGTAAAATTATTTTCATTGACCTCAAAGGTCAATGTAGGCTTATGATCTATGTGTTGATGTGCAACTATGTTTGTTTTTAAATGCAAAATACCATCTGTACATTATCAGCTAAAACAATATACAACACAATGTATATAAGCATCTTTATTTTTAAATGCAAAGTATATCACCTACATACAGACTCATATATATTTTATGGGTATATATTGGCTATTAATATTTTGTCCATTCGTATATAGAAGAGACATTCTAAAATTAATAGAAAAAATATAGAGCTTTGCATAATTTTGCAGATTTTTCTATCTGTGGCATTCTAATTTACCATACTGGAACCATAAATGGATAATTTGGTGCTTTGCTATTAAAATATACCTTAATCTGACACAGCAATAACACAACAAATAAATAAGTTCAGTGTAATAAAAATCATCCCATCTTATTTCTTGCTGTTGTACTATATTTAATATGAGCTTGAGAGTGACAAGAATAAATAAAAGATCAGAAGATCCTAAGTGTTTCTGCTGGTTATTACACAAAATTTCAGACTGCATGACCTAGTCCAGTAATTTCAAGCAGACAGCAGATCGTCAATTTTACTGAACAGTTATATTTCCCTTAATAGAAGGAAAATTAATGCAAGTTGAATGTCACACTACTGAACTGTTGTCCAATAATGCATACAATTTGACTATGCAAAACCAAAAACTTCAGGAAGAGGACATTCAGACTTTGGCTCTGGGCTATAGGTCAGTATTTTGTACACACCTGGGAGTCCAAAGAGAATCCATGAAGCAGAGCAGCTTTCTTACACAAAGCCCTACGTAAGCAAAACAGCTTTAAAATAGTATTTCTCAACCCTTGTGTTCTTCTTAAATGCAAAGTGGACTGGTAATGATCACATGAGCTCCCATACCACCCAGTCCTAAGTGAGATTTAGCTGTTTTTTAGCTTCGTTCAGAAGGGCTGTTGAACTGAGGCCTCTGCAACAGCATAACATGGGGTTTTGACGTATAATACAGCAGCAGCAACTTAATGAAGCATTTCTTTCTGTACATTAGTTAAAAATTAATTTTAAACCCAGGAGCCTGATTTCAATAAAATCAATGTTTAAACACCCACTGATTGTACAAAAGAGAGAGATAGATTTCTAAATTATTGACCAATGCTGCTTATGTCATATGTTTGCAGTTCAGGGGTCTGGTTTCTTAAGGAATTGTAGAAAGATTTAAAGTCTTTCCTTATCTCAAACACTGAGCAAACTCAAACACACTCAGACATAATCTATACTTCAGAAGAACCAGTCTAATGAACCACAGTTATGCATTACTCCCATGATGCTCTGGATTTTTCTAAGTGAATTACGCTAAATCACACATGCTTCACCTTTGCTCTTCCAGCTGTTCAGAGCAAGCAGATCCAGTTCTGACTTTGCCAGATCATCACTTCCTCTTCATACCAGTTACAGAAGGATATCTATTCCTAAACAAACAGTGGCAGCTCTGACCTCTTCTTAGTCATCATTCAGTCTGCCCGTCCTTCAGGATCTCTTTTGTTTTAATATTGTTATCATAGACATCATAGCTCAAGGCTAGGGAAGATGCAAGTTTTGTAAGAAGAGGCAATATTTGTCATTAACAGGAGTGATATAACTGAAAGAAATAATCTGTTTTTCTGACACAGAAAATACTTATTTTTCAGGCCCAAAGAAAGTTTTGTAAAAAAAGGTTTGTCTGTAAAAGCTTGTTTGTTTTTTTTTACAGTTTTTTACTTTGTTTAGTTTCAGATAGTTTAACCCCTCCCCCCCCCCCCAAAAAAAAACCTATGTAACATCAGAATTCCCTGAATTAAAATGATAATCATGGTATAAATCTGATAAATGCTAAGACTTTCCAGATGTACTGATATGAAAGCTAATTTGTGTACTTAGCACACCATATTTAGGGGTGATAAAGTCAGTTTTGTTACTCAAATTTTGAAGGTTTGTTCTTTTTAGTTTGTATTCTTGTTCAATTTGTTTTTTACACATTTTGTTAGGATTAGGTGTGCCCTATTTGTGTAAATCAGGGTAGCTCTTTACCAACCACCAGAAACGGCAGATTTATGTTTATGAATAATTTGGAGGAGATTATATAATTAGCTGCAAAGCAAGAGAAGAAGAAATCATGTCATTGCAGAGCAGAGAATAATAAAAAGTCACTTTGTTCTGTTAAAATATAGATCTCATAAATTGCTTTTTTTAGAGGACTAGATGGTGAAAATTAGGCAAACAGAATGAGGCAAGCAAGGCAGCAAAATAATTCCAAGGTGAAACATCTCAAAAACAATAAGAAGGAATTCTTTAATGTCTTCATTGGAGATGGTCCAAAAATAATAGTAAAATTTTGTTTTAAACATAGTCCTGTGAAAAATAAGTTTTACTTTCATATTGTTTGAGTCTGCCTGCTTTACTATTTTACTATATGTATCTTTAATGTAATTATATGTTTAAGTAACCTTCCCAGAAATATGCTCTTATCAGTAATCACTGTGAATATATATGAATAGGTGCAGGAAGAAAAGATTTTCTGTTCTATATATAGATAGTTCACTTTTTCGTTAAATCATGACAATCTGGCAAACATTTTTCTGACTATCAATATATAGTTTTGCTACATTTTGGATGTTCTGCTCAGATATTTTGATCTCCAGGAAAAAATAAATAAATAAAGTGTAGCTTAACTTGGTAGAACAACATATGTGTCTTGTCTTCCCTGCTGACCAAGAAGAGTAGAGTCAACTACAGAACAGTATATAAACATGGCAAATTTCATTAAAGACATGCTTTCCTAGTGTGCTCTATAAGCTTCCTCTGATCAGAAGTTCAAGGTGTTCCTGAGTGACAGGTTGTATCTTATGTATCTTTGATAGCTTACTCTTCTCTGAGTCTGCTTAATAAGTTTTGAAATTTATGTGAATTCTTGGCATTGACAACACTATAGCAACAAGTTGTGCTGATTAATACTTTGTTGTGTTGAAAAAAATCCATTTTGTTTGGTTTGAATCTATCAGGGAAGGAGTCAATAGTCATTGCATATAATCACGCTTTCTCCAGGCAAATAATGTTTCTTTAGATCTTCCTATTTTTCCTTACATTTGCATCTTTTCTGTCTTGTCTTAATCTACATATGTGTTCTTAATATAGAAGTAATTTGTTTCTTTAAGCAGCCTTCTCTCCTTTTGCTGGGCCTTGTCTTGTTTTATTGCATCTCATTTTAGGATAAGAAGATCAGAAATGCATGAAATGTTGGAGCATTCCACCAATATATGTGGTAACAATGACTTTTTCATACTCAGTCCATTTTCAAATACTTCCTAAGCCTGGATTGCCTTTTTTTCTTAATAATAATAATAATAATAATGCTTTTCAGTATCACAAATTGCTAAAAATAAATATTTCAACATTTTCAAGCGGTGTCTTTTGCTTTCTGGAGAGGAGTGAAGAAGGGATAA
Organism: Heteronetta atricapilla; assembly: GCA_011075105.1. NCBI lineage: Eukaryota > Metazoa > Chordata > Aves > Anseriformes > Anatidae > Heteronetta > Heteronetta atricapilla. Next base: position 44,966,347 of record CM021735.1, read on the forward strand.
AGTTTGGCATTCCAATTTAAAACTGTAAGATCTTAAGCTAAAAAAAGTGATTTTGTCAAATTGGAATATCATTCTACACAAGGTGACTTAAGTGAATAGCAACAACAACAACAAAAGATGTAGGTAATATTTTTAATTTTTTAAAAATGCGCCCCGCCCCCCCAAAAAAAAAACCCACCATGTAAAATCCACTTCCTTCAAACAGGTATTTTCAGACTGTTTTTTCTTACCATCTTCAAAACTGTATATATTTTCAGCATCTGTGCTGTCTTTGGTATTCTAACCCAACATAGGAAAGCCTTCAGTTCTCAAAAGAAGCTACTGTAAACAGCAGCAACAACAACAACAACAACAAAAAGCCCACTCCTGTGTTCTGAATACCTCCTGAGCTTTTCGATCTGCTGTTGTGGAGACTGGAGCTGGGCAAATTATTAGTTCATGCAGGCATTCCTGTACCTTTGCTGGGAAGGAACTATCTACTTCCCTATCTTGCTCTCTCAAGAGCTTGTTTGGCTCCTGGTCTGCCCTTCCCCGCTGTGGAATTTGCTCCACAGGCCTGCTCACCAGGGAGCAGTGCTGAGATTGCCAAGGCTGTTCATATCACCCACCCTGCCTGGCAGTTCGCCTTTGGTGTCTGTTCATCACTCCATAGCTGAAATTAAGAAGGAAGGATTGGCCTTCTTGACTAATAGCAAACATGATTCCTATTTTGGAAATTACTGATGCTTTTAATGGGAATTTCTCTTTCAAAGTCTTATTCTGAACACTATGACTTTGTGAAAGCTAGTTTCATGATAGATGTTTGACTATAACTATAAATGCCCTTTCCAATTTTATTTGAACCATGCAAGTAGATGTAAGGAATGAAAAAATATCTTCGATTAAAAAGAAAGGGAAATTGGTTAGGTGACACTTAAGAGTTTTATCAGGCCTTCACTGACCTGTAGAAAGTTAAATATTTGTTTTGCAAAGCAAATTCCATTGCACATTCATCACCACTATACAGCTCTGTGAGATAGGACTTGGCTGTGGGAACACAAGACAGAAATCAGGGCTCCTGCACTCCATTGCAAATACAGATGCCAATTCTCCCTCATACTCCAGAACCCTTTGAGTCCTTTACCCACCAAATGTAAATAGGCTACTATTATTTTTATGTGTATCAAAACAGCTTGTGAAAATCATGTTTTACCTGGCTATTATGAGGGTGTGCAATGGGAATGGAGATGTGCTATCTTTTTCTCTCAGCCTCAGGATGTCTAGTCACACTGTTGTGTAGGGCTGACAAACATGGTAAGTGCTCACTGTACTCAATCCTGTTCATCTGCCAATGATTACCTTTGCAACAGGGAAAATGGAGCACAATGTAATGCAAGGTGAAAAGGGAAATGCATTTTTGTTTTTTACATATTTGGATAGGGTGAAACCACCTGCTGCTCAGGTGCTGACCTCCAACAGATGCCTGCTCTCCTGTGCCTGCCACCAAATTATAGCCAGAATCCAAAAATGGGCCAGATATACCTGCTTTACCATCACCTCCTTGATGGTCTCTTTGCACCTGTGACTGCAGTTGCTGGCCACAAGCAAGGTACAAGAATCAGGTAGGCTTGTAAATGCACATGCACATACAGGCCTGGCTGATAAAGGCAATACGTACATGTCCGAGTCCTGGGGAAACTGAAGGAATTATTTCCTTTGTGCAGTCAGGGTTACCCTGTTGTTTTGCCATCATCATCACCTTTTTTTGAGAGGAGGATTTCTAAAGCAGATTAAATTAAGGCCTTAATGGCACAAGCTGGTGCTTAGTTTGTATTTATACAGAAGCCTCAGCACAATGTTCCAGCAGCATAGAAGACTGTAAAGTTCAAATAAATTATGTTTATAGCTATGGTAAGGACTCTACAGAGTGCAAGTGGCAGAAATGTGAAGCAGGCCTGTCTGCAAAGTACTTTGAATGGAACCTTGTTTTATAGGTTGGTAACCATTCTAATCTTTCAACTCACTGTCTAGTGAAGGTTTCTTCAGCCTTTCCTCTTTTTGTTATGAAAAAAGGTATGGCTGCACTCACTTTACACTGCTGGCTGACAGGAGTATATGCTGCTGCCATCCAGGCCACTGTCCCTACTGACCTTGTGAGCATGCCAAGCAGGCTTACTCCTGCTGGATGCTTCATCGCTCCAAAGGCTGTCAAACCTGTTGTCACTCACATATTTTCAATTGTGTCAGCTCCAGCAGGAGGAAAAGCCAAAAGGTACAAGAAATTTGAATTAATTAGGAAATATATATATATATATATATATATATATAAGGGATATGTAGGGAATTTCTTATGGCACCATGCAATTAATTACATAATCTGTAATTACATGATCTGTAAAGAGTGTTAAAATTCACTAGTAGATGAATTTGAAATGCTGTTGTAATGGTAATGAACAGTTCTGCTTCAAGCATATCTTTAACTTCCTTGGGCCAGATCTAAAATTCCTTATTCAGTCATTAGTGCAGGTCTTGAAACTGACACATTTTTTTTCTTTACTCCAGATAAAGAATTGTAAATTTGGTCTTTTGTGTCTGTATGATTCATTCCTGCAGTGTCAAACTGAAGTCTTTAATGTTTGGGTTTGATAACCTATTGTATACAAGCAATTTATCAGAAGTGTTATTAAGTTAAAGGCTATCTGATTAGAAAAGATTTTTCTCCATGATTTACCAAAAGTGACACAGTAACCAAACACACATACCGTGCTGTCTGTGATTCATCTTTATGATGCTTTTATCTCAAGAAATTGAACAAAAAAGTGATAAATAGGTCAGATACAGTGAGTTCTACTTTCCCATCGAAAGTTAAACCAGTGTTGCATATGGAACCAGAGCTGCTCATGCAAATCTACAGCATGACAGACCTGAATCTCATCTTGCTGAAATCACTACAAATTAGAAGGTAACCTAGTGAAGCCAGTACACCAGTATTAAAGAACACAGAAGAAAGCCACTCCCAGAGTCCTAGTTATGTAAAAAGGAAGGAGATGGTATTTAGAAACCTTAAAGGAACTCTGATATACATAATTTCATTTTCTTAAGAGAAACGAACCTTGATAATTCTGTCAAGGAAGGCTGTAAATCTGTGTTGGAAACAGGAAACAAAGGTGACTGAAACACCACGGTACAATGCTTCATGCTTTCTGTTTAACTTGACATATTTTACCTTGCTTACACAATGATATGCAGCACCTGGAAAATTACATGGCTGCAAACTGTTAGAAAGGCTATGCAATAAACTATAGGGGGAGCCGAGAAGCCTTAATTTACTGAGTCTCTAAGGTCCTAAGACTGTACTTACAGCTTTGATATTCATGCTAAAAATCAGTCATGAATTCTCATTAATAAATAATGGAACCAAATGCACCAAAGCATTAGATTTCCTTTGTCAACGACATATCTATTTTTGCAGTAATTCTGCTCCCCCAACCTTTAAAAGGTCCTGATATGTTTTCTTTACAGAGCCTTGAAAAGAGAAAGGAGCAAAGTTGAATTAGATGAGTGAACAAATATTACCTCAAAGTTATATTAAGATTTTATGTTTTGAGATAAAATCCCTCCAAAAGATACGACACAGGCATGATCTTGCCATTATTGTTATCATTGTCTGTAATCCATTAGAATATAATTACACTATAAAATGCCTGGAACCTTATCCTGCTCTCCTGCCAGTTTTGTACTACAATTTCTTTAAGGTATAATCTTTATTTCTGACTATATTTAGTTAAGAATTTGGCTATTAGTGGTGAAACCTAGTAGTATTTGTCCACTAATTCATTAGTGAGTTAACCCAGGTGAGAGAGCCTTAAGGTAAGCCTTAAGGTAAAAGTAGGGAAAATTCATTTTAGACAACTGCCCAATGAGTCCTGAGTATAAATTGACTTGAATTGGAAGTGGGTCAGAATTTCTTGTCATATAGGAGAGATCTGTAGCACGAGATCACACAGTCTTCTCCCTGAGGAACAGGGATTTTCTTTGGAGATCCATCTCACTGTAAGGATGGAACAACAGTGAAGTAGCATAATAAGGTCATCCTTTTAAATAACTGCAAAATATTTTTCTACTGTATTTTTCTAAGCCAAAATTCACCATATTTTTGCAGTCAAAATTATGAATTTACAGTGTTAGAGTGACTAAATATCTGAGCTTATGTTGAATGTATGTTAGCACAGTTCTTCAGGCTGATTCCTAGAAGACCCTTTCTGATAGATAAGAGTAACCAGACCTATTTAAGAGACAGGGAAACTAAAGAAAGGAGGGGGAACTATTTATACAAATGTGTTGTATATATCTCTCTCTCCTGAGGTCTCTGATAAGCTGATATTTGCCAATTATCTCTCTTTATCTATGTCTGTGCCAAGAGGAGCCACATTAGTTTCTACAGCAATATTCTCAAAGATACTTAAGCATTTTTCTTGTCTTCCACCCTTTAGGTTATAGCCAGGGATATGCAGATAAGTAGAGAGACTGATTCCTAAGCTTTGTTTAAAAGAATTATTCAGATCCTATCTGTTTACTCACGGGCACAAAATAGAAGGTTTCAGACATTGCAGAGATGACTCTCTGGATGTTGCTTATTGCTTAGGAGTTCAGCAGCAGCAAGAAGAGCATTATCTCTACAGGATGAGGAGTTCAGAGCAAAGTTCGAGATACAGCTTTTGCTACAGTGAAATTCTTAGCCACTTTCATTCTTTCAGTACTTACTCACTGTTACAAGAACTTAATATGATAGCAGGGCCATTGGTTGTGAAGAGAACAGTGACTGGAATCACTATTTCCATCTATCTGTAACTTATGAATCTTGCTAGCTGTCTTGTACTTCTGTCCTTGTTAGGAGAGTTTCAAGCTAATACTTTCATCTTTTTGAGACAGCCCATAAATTACCAAGAGGCAGTAATCAGAGTTCAAATCCAAATCAATCCAAGCTCTGAACTAATTGATATCCAAAGTATAAACAAAAATAAAAACAAACAAAAACAATGAAAGATGTCACCACTGTTGTTCACTTCAGCCCATTTAAGTCTATCTAAACAGTCAAGGAGGGGAAAAAAGAAGCCATTTGTCACCTCTTAAGCAGGATGTCCAGGATTTACTCTCAAAGTATGACAGAGCCTACCCTTTGAGGCACAACAATAGAAAGAATTTGATTTCTGAAGCTCTGACCTGTGCCTTGAGATCTAATTCACTTGTCTAGCTCACCAATCCCTAAAAAGAATCCCAAGGGTAAGGAGATGAGTTTTAATGTTGAAATATAAAGCAGTTTGTGTTTTGCAGATTGATAGCACTTACTGACTTGTTCAGTTATTGGCTTAGCTTAAGGAAGTTATTCTTGAGACTACATTTTTTTTTCCAGTAAAAACAGTTCCAAACTTCAATCCTAAGCCCAGCAACCTGGACCTAAGAAGATAAATATTTTAGAATCCTGCAGTAATTTAGGATAGAAAGGCCATCCAGAGGCCATTAGTCTGACTCCCACTCAATGCAGGACCAACATCTAAGTTAGACTCAGTTTAGAAATTAGACTGAATCCCACCCTGTTACATCCAGTATAGACTCTAGCTAAAGAGCACATACTCCTCACTGAGGAGTCCAACCACCAGCATTCTCTGCTTGCTGTGAAACCAATGCTCTGGTAGGGAATCGAGGGATTTGTTAGTGACTACATTTGTGCCTGGATCTTTTGCCGAAAGTGTTTTGATGGAGTTTGATGGTTTCTTTTCATTCTGTTCAATAAAACAGTGCAAATGGAGCACCCTAAATAATGAAAAATTGCTCTTGGGCATGCCCAAGTGAAAAATACTCCACTGAGATTATAATAGGCTTTCTAAATAGAATGCATCACCACCACATCTTTCAAGCAGATATAACAGGTGAAAGGAAAAACACATGGGAGGACACTCTGGGAATGTGTCCAGGAACTATGCTCTTCTTAATAGCACTTAGCCTTCTTTTGTTGCTTGACATATCAGAGATAAGAAAAAAGGAATTTTGAACAAGATCATGAGTGGCCTAAGTTCAAGCCCAAAGCATCTCCACCAACATCTTAAATAGATGGGGAGGAGGAAACTGAGGTTATGACAGATTAGCTATTTCACTTCCATTGAAACACGGACTCTTCCTGCATTCTATTAAAAATCTCAGTGAGGATTTCTACATAAAGAAATAGCATTCGCTATGTGTGAGAGCACTGATCACTCCCCAATGGGTTTAGATCATACCTTACAAAGACTTCTCCTATTGGTTTGTTGTAAAGCTGATCTAGACATTCCCTATGTCATTACTTCAACATACACCTCTTTTTATAATGCGAACAGCTACCTTTACAGCTGAAGCTGAAATACAGATGGTGAGATGTAGCATTAACACTACACGTGAGGATTGATTTTTCTCATTCTGTAATATCAAATAGGAATTTGTTTGAAGAACACAGTTGCAAGAAAATGGCCCAACAGAGCTACCTGTCTGTGATCAGGGAATGTGCTGTTTTCAACGCAGGTAGCATCATAAAATCAGGAATAGCTGTGTTTACTATAAAGATCAAGAGGACATCAACTATTCATGAATCAATCAATTGTTCACTGATTCACTCCTATGCCATTTGCATCTGATTTTGCTCTGCATTAGATAAATTTATCCACATTTTTTTTAATTTTTCTTGGTTGAAAAAAAAATGCTCATTCAAATGTCATATGCTTCCAATGCCAAATATAGATATGAATCACTTTTGATTTTAGACATGTGTATGGTGTTAAAATTCACAGAGATGCATGTTAGGGAAAGATCCTGTTCTCATTTCACACTTCTGACAATCTGGAGCCCCTATGTCTACTTCAGTGAAAATACAATCTTTCAGTCATGACAGAAATATGGATCCTTGACTTCAGTGTGGCTATGTGATATTAAGGTGTATTTTTTCTTCACCCCCAAAATAGCCATCCTATAAACAAAAAAATATTGCACAACAATCTGCCCTTCAGAGTAGAAAAGCACAGACATTAATTGGGATTATGTCAATGTATAAACCTCATGGATCAAATTTTATAAAAGATTCCAACTCCTAAATATGCAATACTAACTTAGAAATGTGAGGTTCTTTTGAAAATGCTGCTAGCTACCTACCTGCTTTTTAAGACTATATAGCTTTGAAAAAGTATCCCTGATCATACATAATAAGCAACTACACAATAAACAGCTTGGTTTGAACAAGCAGATTCATTTGGATAATTTGCACATTTTACACATGTATACAAACTGCTTATATACACTGTATAGGAACTGCTCAGGTAATGCTTAAAGAAAATGCCTCATTTATTCATGCAAAGCCTATTAAGGCTTCTACAAAGAAGAAAATGAATTAGTGTACTCAAAATATTGTTGTCCTTAAATACCATAGCATTGTTAACTGCTTAAAGGAAGTTATGCAGGTTTACTTTTCGTTCCATGCCTGACACGAATGGCAGTGAATTTGGTGAAAAAAATGCTGAACATGTGAGGAGATGAAGGTACAAGCAAATATTCAATGAATTCTGCTGTCAGATTAAACTGTCTGAAGTCTGCAAAACAGAAATGAAATAATAATAATAATAATAATAATTTAATCTCAAAATGTCCCAAGTAAACTGATTAAATGCAACAGGAGAAAGACCAAGAGTTACTGAATTTAGGTAGTAAATTATTCATGAAGTACTTCTGGGGCTTCACCTCAAAAGAATTCACAGTCCAAATGTGCTTCCTAAACTTCTATCGTAGTGTGGGCCAAGGTAGACTTACGTCTGAAGTGACTGTATTAAAAAAAAATAATAATAAATCTATATCCTGATTTACTTTCTGTTTATTTGTCATTTTAATTGTGAATCTTAATTTGGTGCCCCTCAACAGCTTATAAAAAGGAAAAATTCAGAAAGACAAGGGAATATGAAAGCATGTACACTCATCTGTACCATGGCAAGAGAAGTATTGTGCCACTGGTGACATCCAAACTTTACAGATGACAACAAAACATATATATACATATATAACTAGAGTTATATAAATATCATAGATGACTATTCTCCTTAGTTAATTCCAGTACATTTGTGCATGAGACCAAGACCCTAATCAGGCTTTTCAAATGCCAAAGTGATGCTGGTAAATCAACACTTCCATGCATATGATGACTACACTCTGATGAACTTCCTATTGAAGCCAGGGCGATCCAGCAGTAGCCTTGCTGTTTTCTAGGCTGCATTTATACATCCTCACTCTTTCTAACATCTTGCTGGTTCATAGAGAATTGTTTTACTGACACTTGCTCCTAACTTTTGCTCCTAACTTTTGGTTTTGCTGAGTCAGTTTTGCTTAAAAAAAAATTTGCTCACGTGAACATCAGCAGTTTCTCCAAGTGACCTAATATTCGTTATCCGTTTGGGGGATGTTCAAGGTAAGCTAGCAAGCATATTTACTCTTTCTTCTAAATTTAGTTCCTTTTATTTTCATCTTTTTTGATCTTTTTTTTTTTTTTTTTTTTAAATCAAAGAGCAACATGAAAGGTCCTTATTGTCAGTTAAGCTACAAGATTTCCCAAACTTTCCTTTTTATTTCTTGTCTTAGAATCAGTGCTGTATTATGCCTGGACTATATTTGTTATTTTAAAACATTTCTTTCAAATTATAATATTTATTATTTTGAAATAGAAACAGGCAGGATTAAATATTTATTTGTGAGGTACAAAATAGCAGTGACAATACAATGAAAATGAATTGTAACTGTATGACCAATTTGTTAAAATTCTTTGATGGTATCATGTTAAAATTCTTTGATGGTATCATTGCTGCTGAAGGAAGAACTTTATAAATGAAATGTCTGATTCTAACACATCATTTTTAAATCAATTATTTCTAGGAAAAATGTTTTCCTAAATTCAAGGGTGATTCTAAAATTTCAGCATGAAAAAGAAATGAAAAAAGGCTATATATATATATAGCCTTTTATATAGAAATTTATATAGAAATATATATATATATTTCTAGCAGGAACTAATTAGCACTTTCAGGAACTCTAATCAAGACAAAGCCAGTTTTAGAGAAGATGGGTTAATGTGGGGGAATACAATCGTTCTAATATGTAAAAAAAGCAACTTGCCTCATCATGACTACAGTTTCATACAGCCTTATTTGGACTTAGTCCTAGACAGAAAAAGCTTTAACTACACTGGATAAACTTCCTAGTATAAATCAAGATTTGAATGAAAACTGAAATACCAATTTAATCTCAGAGTAGGTTTTCTTATTGTGTTTTAGCTACCTGATTACAGTTTAATGTGGAAGAAATAAAAGAAAAAGAAAGAAATTAAGAAATTAGGAAAGAAAAGAAAGAAAGAAAGAAAGAAAGAAAGAAAGAAAGAAAGAAAGAAAGAAAGAAAGAGAAAGAGAGGAAGAGAGAGAGAGAGAGAGAGAAAGAAAGAGAGAAAGAAGGAAAAAGGGAAAGAAAAAGGAAAGGGAAAACTAGTTCATAGGGAATAGGAAAGGGAAAGAGAAAAGGAAAATGAGTTCATATGAAAGCTTAACTCTTTCTGTATACATAATAACAATTGTATACCACAGTAATATACTTAGGAAAAGTAAGACATATAGGTCACATTTGAGTATCTGTATCATCCTGTATATTAAAAATAGATAATTACATCACTATAATTAAATAGTAAGGTCTTTCTAAAAAAGGTAGCATTAAAACAAAACCAAACCAAACAAAATAAGCCAATGTTAGTCCTTTGAGCAAAATGAACTAGCTAAAGCATTTTTTGGCCAGAACAAGTGTGTCTGATTTTGCCAGCACAGCAAAAGCTGGATAGATTGTTCTGTTTTGTTTTTCACACTTTATCTGACATATGCTGCAAAACTTTCCAGAGGAGTCCAGGCCAAAGACTTTACAGTCTTTACTAGAATATTTTACATCTCCTCTACTCTTCCTTCTCTTTTCTGTTCATTATGCTTCAGATTTATTCAATGCTCATTATGCTTCAGATTTATTTTAAACTTGAGTATTTTATGTATGTAATCATGATCTTAGCATAAGTATTATGATCAAGAATTAATTTCTCTAAAAAAGAATTACATTGGTGTATTATCAATAGAGTTTTTCAAGGAGGTAGAATTTGAGATTAATAGATTTATGACTCTTTATCCTGGAGGAATTGCCTTGATATGGGTAGTACTCTAAAAGATGTGTTTCAAGTGGTACAATTCTAGGACTTGACAAGGTTTTACATAGCTCACTTGGCAAAAGAGCAACTCAACCACAGGGTAAGTTAGAGTGTGAAATTACAGCAATGTGGTAGCTGCCAGCTGCATGTTCTTATCCCATAGAAAACATGAAGGAGCTTACCTCTTAACTGCCAGCTTGTCAAACAAGTCACCAGAGCACAATGTACAGTGTGTATTCGATGCAAAAGATATTCCCAATATAAGTCAGACCAAGCATCTCACATGATAAATTTTTCAGTCATTATAGGTAACTGCAAAACTGCTGTTTTTGCAGCTAACTACAAAAAGGAATGTGAAGCATAGCCTTTACTTACTTATTTATAAACCTCATACTCCAACTTCTATCACACTTCTTATCATCAGTGACTTTGGCACAGAAATTCTCACTGAATGCATAGTAGCTAAGCAGGCAAATGCAAACCTGTTTACTCAGGGACAGAGGTGTAGTAAGAAAGCCAGCTGAATATTAGACAGTGCTCATAAAGAGTCTATTCCTTCCTATAAGTAATATCTTCTCACTCTTCCAGCTCCTCCACATGTAATTCACATCCATTTACACTCCATTTCACTGACTTATACTCTAGAAAGTGAGTGTAAGTAGGTCTTAAGGTGTCCAACTGAGCATAAAAGACTCGAAATTACACAGTTTACGCATCACCTCTGAACTTAGCTCATAGGTTTTAAACAAAAGTGGAGTAATAAATAGAAGGGAGAGGATGTGAATTGTATGTCCATTTTTGTTTCCTGGGGTTATTACTGTGTTTCATCAAAATTAATGTAAAGCTCATGCCTTTTTACTTGAAAGATTATTAAACTACAGTTGAGATATGAACAAAATTATTTAAACATAAAAAAAAGAAAAAATGCAAAGACACTAAATTAATTGTTATTATTTTTCTTTTCTATCTCAGTTTTGATCTATTACTGAAAAGAGCAGAGTTTCAGAGAAGTGTGTTTTATTTTCTGGTTTGGGTGATGTGCTGAAATCTCTATTGTTAAATGTCATTCTGATTCACTGTCAATTTTACAATGGAATATGCATTTAATACATTGCTGATGAGGTTTGTGGCAAAGCTACCAGGCTATGAATAGCTTTTCAGAGTGAGTAAGCTACTATTTAGAAACAGTGGAATCTATTTTTTACCAGATGACTTACTCCTGAGGTCAATTATTGCTACAAACATGTAATTAAATGGTGATGTAATGAGCCTACTCAGTAAAAGTAAGGCCCGTTTTGCACTTTGAAAAGGTAAATGACAGAACTGTCCCTCCATCATTCCAGTTAAAATTAATTGGTCTCTTGGAAGTCTAGTTATAGAAAATATGCAAGCTCCCTGGTTCATCTTCCTCAGAATATTACCTCCATCAACTTAACGGAGATACAAAAGCACAAAGAAATAGATTTCTCAAAGCAGAATAAAGGAACAATATGATTCAATTCAATAATGGAAAAAGAAAATCCTGAGCATTATATTTTGCTTAGGAGTTTTAATTTTTAATTTTTATTTTTTCCTAAGCTTGGGGGAGGGTTTTTTTAAGGTATGATGTGGAGCTGGAATGGAAATAGTATTTAAGCTGAGAAACCAGTTATTATTAGTGCTCTGCCTCCACAGTTTTAAAAACAAATTCTGGTGCTTATGGGGAATTGCATTGCTCTGTGTCTTCCTCCCTTATAACAAATTAATTAGATGTCAAGTGCTAAATGCTGAATTCAATGAATTCAAAGGGACACTTACGAAAAGAAAAGAGTTTGGCATCTGAATAGTATGTGTTTGCTTCTGGAAACATTTATTTATTTTAAGGCTTCAAAATAATGACAATCCTTAGAATGTAGCACTCACATTTTAGAGCTCATATTTTCTCATGGGGATCTTTTATTTCAACTTTAATAGAATTCATTCTTAGAAATAATTATACACCAAGCTCACTATGCCAGCACTATACTCTACAGCTATGGAAATCAAAAGACTTGCTTTTATGCATTTGCTGAACTAGAGCTTTTCTTGAAATCCTTTTATTGAAAACCTGCCCTATATTATGAAACACATATTGGAGAGAATCTTTCAGCCCTCATTCATGCAGCACTTTCAGTGAATTAAAGACATTTTCTGGTGTTACAATACAGTCCATCAGTTTGCCCTTGGTCCAAATCTATTTAACTGGTCAGAATTAAGAACAGTTAGGGGAGAGACTGGGGATTTCAGAAGCAGGAAGACTCAATGAGCTACTTGAATTCTTGAAACAAAAATGTTGCATATGTAACTGTCCTGTTTAACATCTCTACCAATAACTTGAATGAGGTAATAAAGTGCTCTTCCTTCAACTTTGCAGATGACACCAAGTGTGTGGAGGGAACCAGATGATATAGTTGACAGCAGAGTTGTCAACCAGAAGGACCCAGAGCTGCAGGTGGAATAGGGTGAAGAGGAACCTTGTCAGATTCAGCAAAGACAATTGTAAGGTTCTGCAAAAACAAATGTGAATATCTACAAAGACAATGTGAAGTTTTCTACCCATGGGAAGCAGAATCTCTAGCAGTGTTACAGGCTGGGAATGGACTGGTTGCAGGCAGCTCTGTGGAAAAGATCTTGGGAGTCACCATAGGCAGCAAACTGAGTGTAAGTCAGCAATGTGCACTGGCAAGAGCCAACAGCATCCTGCATTAAATAAGCAAGCACAAAACACATCCAGAAGATCGAGGTAAGTGTTTATTCCCATTTATATGGCACTCATTAGATCACTACAAGACTATTCTGTCCCATTTTGGACCACTTCATGTAATAAATATGAACTTGATAAATAGGAGCAAGTTCAGCAGAGGCAATCATAACAGTGGATATGGCTGAAACATTTTTCCTGTGAGGAGAAGCTGATGGACATGAGCTTGTTCAATCTGGAAAAGGAGATAGCTTTGGGGGACCTAACACCTACATGGAAAGTATTGAGAAGAAAGAGCTAACCACTTCACAGTGGTGTGTGGTGAAAAGATGAGAGACAATAGGCACAAAATGAAACAAGAGGTGTTTGGATGATATAAGGAAAAACTTTCTCCCTATGAGAACAGCCAAGATGAAGCAGGCTGCCCAGAGGCTGTAGAGACTCCATCCTTGGATGTATTCAAGGATAAGGCCCTGAGCAATGTCATCTGACAATGAGTAGACCAGCGATGTGTTGGACTAGAGTAAAGCAGTACAGTGGAAAGGAAGCCCCTGGAAGAAAAGAAATGTGCTGGGTGTCAGGTTGTCTCATTAAGGATTTTGCTTTGAATTCCCAGATACCCCTCTAGTGCTACTAAAGCACTACTAAAGTTGTTATGCATTACTCTGAATAAACTCTACTCTTCCTCTTCTAGTTCATGGTAATTTCCCACCAAGGAAAATAAATTATTTCAGTCACAGCACATTTTGGAATGATTATGTCAAAGACATTTGTGCCAGCCAAGCCAAACATAACAGATCATACACTTCTTAATACCTCTGCCCATCAGAACCATATTTCACAAATCTTTAGATCTCTGTCTCACTGAATTTCCTTTTAATATACCTCTTTCTCTTTGGGTTTGCTGCATTTTGTTTTTAAAGTGTGAATGATCTTAAAATTTTGTTTATCTTTAATTAAGTAACCAAATTAAATTAAAGCCTTGCTTATCACTTTCCAGCCTATTCCTTTTCCAGCAGAACTAAAGAGGACATTATTTAGGAGGTTAAATAATAATTGCTGAAAATTCCGCTCAAACAGCATGAGTCTCTCAGGTAAATATATACAGGGAACTCATTTAAACAGCCTTAGTAGTAATTAGCTCATTTTCCCCATAATACTGTGAAAGTACTATTAGAATGCTTTAAGAAATGCATTTTTTCACTCAATAGGCCAGAAGAGCCATTATTCTTCATTGTGTAAGTACATATCCAGTCACATAATGATATTCCTGTATTTGCATATATTATATTATATATATACTTTACACTTCTGTATTTTTCTTTTAATTCTATTTACTCTTCAGTTGCAAATCAAACATACTTATGAAAAATAATGCTGAACCTGAATACAACTACAAACCTCCAGAAATTTATGTAAGTTGTAGGTGCACAATTAAACAGAATGTTACTGGATCTTCTGAGATCACAGCAGCAACTTTTTGATAACGCAACTTTTTACTTACCAGTTCCAAAAATAGACACATGCTGCACTCATCTGCATGTTTTTATGAAATCTAAAAAAATACACAGTTGCTATCAGTGTTAACCTTTTCTTACTTGCTTAATCCAAACACACATTGATTACAATAGGATAACATGGGAAGATAAGTTGTATGAATGTTGAATTTGACTTAAAAGATTGTTCCAATATAGGCAGACCCTTTGCTATACTGATACATTTATTTGTGTATACATA
>CM021735.1:44981031-45057606 GCA_011075105.1 Heteronetta atricapilla
AGGGTGGAGCTGATGAGGAGGGAAAAGGCACAGACAGATGCAGAAAATACACAAGCCAGATGACCTGTTCAGATGAAGACAGTGAGGCCTACCTCCTTTTACAAGGTCCTATCCATGCTCCCTAAGCACAAGCCCAAAAAAATGTCCAATACAGCAGATCATGTGTTAATTTTATCCCCAAAATTCCTTTGTGTTCCAGTGAATGACCCAAAACTATTTAAAGTTTCAGTCACAACATACGCCTACAGTTATCAGGACTTGTGAAGTGTGGCCAAAAATGCTGCAGGGCCCATTCCAGTTAACAGTTCTTGCCCTGATTTGGTGAATGTAGCCACATTCTGCCTCCAACTCAATCTCTCTTTAGCATACAGCTGTCGCAGGCCCAGGCCTGGTCCCCTCATAAACTTCCCTCACAGGAGTGTGGCAGGAACAGGAGAGGCCAAAAGACATGGAATTTACTGTTACATGTCGAGGCTGTAGAGCTAACCTATCAAGCAAACAGTTGCTCTAAACTGTGCTGTCAGCTAAATAAGCTGGACTGGTCTTTTGCTTTCACCTCCCATTACTAAGCAGAACTGAGTGTGCTCTGGTAGGCCCTGGTATGCCATGTGCTGCATTTATATACAACAAAGCCCTAGTTGTAACACAGGGAGAGCAACTTCTAAGGGAAAATATAGTTTGTGGGAAAAACACACACACAAGCATGCAAGAATATGTAATTTCTGGAAAATATGCATGTCTGCTTGGCTTCACCATTCCTTGTTTTCCACTTCAATCTAGCTTTGCCTATGGGCAAGATGAGGCAAAAATTAAAGGTTGCTGTCATTTGCTATCTGTTCTGCAGGTGTGAAAATGGCTGTAATACAGGGGCAGAGATTAAGTGGGGTATTTTCCCTGACATTTTTCATTTTCTTTTATAACAGAACAGTCATTTGTGCTTATTACATTGCACTTAGTGATTGGGGTTTGAGATTGCAGGGATAAGAAAAGGGGAAGTTAACAAAGGAAAGAGTAGAAGAAATAAGGAAAAGGAGAAGAGAAAAGCAGATAGCATAGCAAGAGTTAAATCCTTTGAAGGAATAAATAAATCAAAGTTAAGAACTAATAGTAAGAAAGAGTTAATCCACAGCATACCACAACATAGAATAAAATAACACAGCATGAATAAAATAACAATGTCAATTATGCAAGTGGCAGCAATGGAACAGTCAATCCATTGGCAGAAAGGAGGTGAAAGCTAGCAAAGGTAATTAAATGGCAGTAAAAAAGAGTCAGTCAAAAGCCTTGAATGTGCTATTACATTGGCAAGGCTAATTAAATGGCAGGAAGAAGCAGGCTATGAAATGGCTGGATGAAAAACTGACAGTTTGCCACAGAACAGGAGAGAAGCTAAGGACATGCGAAGTCAGAGATACAGTCCTGTCTGTTGCCCAGAGGGACAGAATATAGGAGCTCCTTCTGACTGCTGAAGTTGGAAATTATCTTTTTTTTTTTTTTTTTGCAGGTTGCAGGCTACCCAGACAATAATACAAACTTGTTCTATCCCTATTGTGTTACTACCTGTTTCTAGTGAAAGTTAAGTTTCTCCAAAGTCATATCATAGTATATGCAGATGAAGCTCAGGAAGCAGAATACAAGTAGAACTCCTTAATCTTTCAGACATGGATAGCTGCCAATAATCTTGGATAAGTACATTTTTCTCACTCATTTCTTGAGAATGTATTGATAACAGGTGATGAATTCCATTGCTTTGGATGGAAAATGAAACAATGGCAGCTGGGATGTGTGGGTGGGTGATGCAATAGTTGACAAGGAACTGGTAACCAACAAAAGAGAAAAGAGTGCTAAAGAAAAAAAAAAAAAGTATTTCATTAGCTAAGTGAGTTAAGGAGATGAATTCATTTCACCAGTGAAAAGAAGGTCATTATGATGATCAAATATGTCATTTGATCATCATTTATAAGTAGGTGCACATACACACACACACACACACACACACACACACACATATATATATAATGTATTTAATCTGATCATTAGTGGGGTCCAGAAAAGAAAATAAAAAAGAAAAACCCATGAGCAGTCATGTTTTCCTTTTGTATAAATCATCATAGTTTAACTGACTCTGTTACATCAGTGAAGATCAGTCAAAAATCTGAAAAATGAAGCATATACTTTTCTATATTTCTGCAGGAACCTTCTGTCTGATAACCTTCATGATTCTGATAACTCATGGAAACGATTTCCTTATGAAGGAAATGATGTTCATTTGTCCCATTTTACAGATAAGGAATATAGCATCTGTACAGCCCACAATTAATGTTTTTGACATTTATTTCCTTCAAAGAAAATCTTTAAAATTCATATTCTTCTTCTAAGTTGCAAATTGCCTTTTGGGACTTAGCTTTGTCAGGTGTTACGTATGTATAAAAAGACAATCTAGCTGATAACATGAACTATATATATATATTTAAGATATAATAAATGGTGAAACAGGTATCTAGGAGGACAAAGATCTCAAAGAAAAGCATAAGAAGTTACATGGAAAAGAAAAAGTAAGAGAATCACTTAAATTAAAACAAAATATGTTATAGAATAAAAAGTATGAAAATCATCAGCAACAGTTCTTAACTCTTCATGGCCCCCAATCTAGTCATTATCTGCTGCTGATTTTACATCACAAAAGAAATCACTTCCAGCAAGGAATTTAGAATGCTTTTGAGTTTTATGCTATGTCAGAGACAGAGACAGTGTCCAGAGCATAAAAGACTAGGAGAAAAATGTGTAGACAGTTCTGGGACATGACAGATCCCTAGTCCCAAGATCCCTCCCTTGTTTTGGCACACTGGTCTCATAGATAAACATTACTGTTAAGGGTATAAACACTGTGTTTTAATACACTTGCTAAATGTGGGAAAGATAATAAATAGTAATAATAATAATAATTAAAAGAACACCACTACCGTATATCTGGGTTGTAACTGCTGGAAGGTTACAAACACAGCTGATAATTAAAAAAAATAACAGCAGAAATCAGAATGTTAGTTATCAGTAATGGATGGTCGAGGAGGTGTAAATAATGAGGAAGAATGCAGACAAGTGTAGAAAGACATACAGAGCATTCAAAACGCTAACAGATGACAGACAGTTCAATGCAGATGAATGAAATGTAATTATGACTTTGATGATCCTTCATGGCACAAAATTTCTCTTTGTTCATGATAAAATATGAGGAATATAGATGAAAACAGATGAAAAAACTGGGAGACGAGTCATTGTGCATCATTAATTACTGATAAGAAACAGAAAGAAGAAAGACAAATCAATGCATTTAATGAGTCTTAATCATCCAGTTGTGTATGTCTGTGAATTAGTATGTACATGCTTCATAAAATATCAGCATTTAGAAAAATAGTGAGAAACAAAAGAGAGTTTCTTCAAGTACTGTTAAATACAAGGTGTCTTTCTGAGCACTCAACTAGAAAAAGATCATCAGTTTCCCTGACTTGTGATTCTTTGTCCATAATTTTTTAATCAAGATATGTAACTTGAACAATTGGCCGGGTGGTTTATGGATTTTTTTTTTCCACATTTCTCTAAAGTGTCAAAAAATGGCATGGCCAGAAGTAGAAGTGTTGGCATAGCTGTACCAATTCTTTGATTCATTGCATCAAAAGTTGTGCAGCTGGTGTGATTTGATTCAGCTGACTTGGTAGAGTTTTCACTGCAAAAACAGGAGGCTTTTTTACCCACTTGTATTTCAGAGGTATAGATTTGTATAAGTAACCAGATTTGTAACCCAATCTATAGGAAGAAACTTCATGACCGCACTTTTAAGATGACTGCAGAGGAGATATTGCCAAAGGATCTACTCCCATGTCTCCAAGGACAGATTCTCTAGGAGCTGATAAATTGTTTAATATTATCCCCTGTCAATCTCGAATAAGCTTAGCTAAGACAAATCAATTCTATGAGAGCCCAAGGTAAGTGATTGTAGACCAGGTCCTGAGTGTATGGGTAATAAAGAATGCTCAATACACTTTTTAGTTCAGCTATCATATGACATATGGCCAGTATTTCTGGCCAGCTTAGTACATGGAAAACAAGCAAACAAACAAATTAAACAAAACAAAAGTGTAAATACAAACTTAGCAGTAAAAAGAAGAGAGATGAAATATTAACGGCTAGCTCCAATCCTTTCTCACTCATGCACTTGAAAATCATGAGAATCGAATACTTCATTTCTAGTGCAAATTTTTGATGACAATCTAAACTTGATGTGGAATCTAAGATAATATTGATTAGGAATTTCTTTTTTTCCCAGTAATTATCTTACTTTGTAAGGGTTGGTAGATTAGTTAGTTTTTTTAGTGTGTGTTTGAAGATTTGCTATGGCAGATCAAGCAGGGCTGGATGAAGTTGCTACCTTCCCCAGCTGTCCACTCTTTTCTGATTTCCCTCAACAGGAAGAGCTCTCTCAGACTGGTAGGAACTCCGGATGGTTACCAGTTTACAGCTTAACCCAGAAAACAAAGTTGAAAATTTACTCTGGTCAGTGTTAGTATGGCTTTTGTTGTCAGCTTGCAGAGGTTCAAGACAATGTCTGAGTAACACCTGCTGTACAACTGCTGGGCTAAAAGTACATGAGCATGACAAAGAGTTTTGAGCAGTATTTGGTTAAACTGCCTCAATTTAGGTTATGTAGATGAATGATATATTTTAAATATTTACAGTAATAGTAATAGACCATCCATTATGGATTGGTAAAATCATCTAGTGTCTGAGAAAATAAATGATACTTGTTTGTGAGTTTATAAAATGGTCCTTAGGGAGCTGATGTTGTATGTAGGTCTAATGAAGAGGATATAATACGTGTTAGTAATTCAGGTATGCAGTTGCTGGTGGTTAATATCATAAGCGTCTTGGAGGCATACATAGGCTGACTAGATTCATCCTCCCCAGGGAGCTCCCACACAGGGAGGAAGCTCCCTTTCCTAGTGGAGAGCTCTTTTGTGTCAGCTCAAGGCTGGCACCCAGACCTGACCTGAGCACTGCGAGTGGTGTGCAAGTCTCTAGTCCCATCTTCTGAATATACCCTGGATACACATGATAGCCTGTGTCCAGTCTTGTCTGCAGTCCTGTGTCCTGAGTGGATCCAGAGCCTGACTGACCACCATGCTCCATCTGGGACTGGTAATGGACTCTGTCCTGAGCATCCTGCTCTGCCCTCCCTAACTCACTGCATGACCAGGTGAGGTGAAGGCACTGCCTCTGCCTGGGGTTGCCGGGCATCTCAAGCCAGTAATCATGAGGACACCAAGACAGGTCATAAGAATATTGAATAGCCAACAGCAAGTCCAGAGAAATCCAAGACTGATGACAATGAAAGTACATAGTTAGCCCATTTATTCAACAGTGGTTGAGTCTCACTGTATCAAAAATAAATAAATAAATAAAATGCATGAAGCAAACTCCAAAGATGTTCCTATAGTGAAAACCCAGCTCGGCTCTGAGCTTGTAGAAATCTTTCCCTCTGCTGAATGAATGTTGACAACCATGCATATGCTTCAGAAATAAAATGGAGGAGTCAATTCCCGAAAACTCTTCTCTCCCTAGCTCATTTTGTTTGGACCCACTAAATGTCAACAATAAACTGTTACACACTCAAACGGCTTGATGGTCTTCAGGGAGGATTTCATTGCCTTCTCTAGCCCTACCGAAAGAATAGTTTAACTTCTTAGCATTATTTTTGCCTGAGGCACAGAAAGGAAGATCATTTTATGATGCAAGTAAGAAGTTCAATTTATCCTGGGGGTATACTCCTGATTATGCCTGGCACATTGTATGTGTAGACTGTTTAACTAAATAGGCCCATGATTTATTTCAAGTGAAATTTGTCACCACCAGGTAAGCAACATTAACTGAAGAGAAAACTCATTGAGTCAAAAGTGACAAATAAGCAGACTAAAAATATTCATTTAGAAATTCAGCAAGATAATTGAAATATATATATGCATATATATATATATGCATATGTATATGGTCATATATATGCAAATATATATATGATTATATATATACATATGTATATATTATATATATATATGTATATATATTATATATATATATATGTGTGCGCATATATATATATGATCTACAGACATCCTCCCCTGTTCTATCTTTGCATACAGCTGTTTTCTTTTTACAAGATGACCCACGCTGTCTCACAGGCCAAATGATTATAGCACATATGAAGCTGATAAACATCATTCTCCAGGGACAGTTCAAAATCTTAGGAACTGCAAAGACTACAAGATGAAAAAAAGTATGTCCTAACTGTTTGTCCTAACAACCACAACTACCTGATTTAAACTCATGTTAAGCTTGCAATCCTGGTGCAATTATTTATTTATTTATTTATTTATTTATTTTCTCACTAGACAAGTTCCTTCAGTATCCCACCAGTGAAATAAATCTACATGGTTTTCCTACAGAATGGAATGGGTACCAAAGAAAGAAATCATTTGGTACCAGCAACTAAATATTCCTCAGCATCAATTTAGTAAGTAGCCTCGTGCTTATCACCAGTGAATTTCTGCTGTATTACACATAGTGTGAACCCCTCATTAAAGCAAAAGTCAATAAATTGTAATAGAAAATCCACATTGTTCTTTGTATCCTATCACAAATAATTAGTTTATACTATAATGGAAAGACAGTTTACAACATTTAGCAGATAGAGTAGTATTTTTTAAATATCATGGTAAAAAGTTTGCTAATCTTTTGTGAGGTGCTCCATGGAAACTGATAAAAAACAGCTATAAGAGTTGTGCTATGAGGCCTGGGTCTGTAGACCTAATTGAGGTCTGTATTATAAATTTTAGCATTTTTTTCATGCTTTCGCTTTAAATTATATTGAAAGACTTTGCCTGGGCTAATTATTTTAAAATAATTTTCTCCTCTCCGACTTCTATAAACCCTCATAATTCTAAAAACCATCCTGTCATGTTTACTGAGCTGAAAGAAAAATGGATCATCTTAGATCATTAGAGAGACCCTTCCATAATTGCAACAGTCCCCTTGAAAATACAAAAATTTACAGAAATGGTCTTGACAGAGATAGAAGGGAAAGAATGATTTTAGCTTGCTGAACCTGTGGATAAGAAAGTACAAGCAAATCTTCCCCCCCCCCCCCCCCCTTTTTTTTAATCAGAAAAATATTATAATGTGTGAGTTCTTGAGGTCTGTTGGGAGATAGGGCAGATGGCCTTGTGATCAGAAAGTGATGCTTTTTTAGAGTAGATTGATAGTCTGCCTTCTAGCCTTCTCCACTTTAAATGAAAGAAGAAGGATGAATGCATAACATGAAACTTAACGAATGCAATGCCACTGAGGTGGTTTTTAGTTCTATATAGTGCAGTTAGAATACATCTGATAGAAGTATAAGCATTTTTTTCCAGAAAGGCAAAGGTTCAGACATAGAACCAGAGATTCAAACAAACAAACAAACAAACAAACAAACACATTATTTTAAAAGCTGGCTATATCAATGTAAAGGACCTTGATGATTTTGTTTAGAATCTGTTAAAGAAACAATTTATGTGGACCACTTTTATAATGTTTGCAACATTTTACTTATGCTTTCCACTCCCACCAGCCTAGTAAGTAGATAGGCCCATTATAAATAGTTTGTTTATTTTTTTTTTGTTTTATATTTTTATGGTTTTATGTTTTTTATTTTTGTATATTTGTTTGTTTGTTTGTTACTATATATGTTGATTTTAGCCAATTGCTTTTCTTGCCTATATATTTTTCTCTGGTAATTTGCATACACTAAATAAATAAATAAAAACACAATGCACAACAATGTTAAATGTGGGCCAGGTTGTTCTGAGCAGTATGATTTAGCCATTTGAATGACCTCAATTTCATCAGATGCAATTACTTGTTGATTGGATTCATATATAATTTTGCAACTGTTTTCAGTGTGAAAAATAAGATGATTTGTTTATCAGCAATTTATATGTAGAATTTTATCTCCTTTATAGACTTCTAATTCTCAATTGAGATGGCATAATGTGCAATTTGATTTGACATGACTTTCCTTGGTCACCAAGTGTGGTCAGGAAAATACAATTTTTTTTTTTTTTCAAATATAATAAAATGTTATAATCAAGTCTTTCTGTCTTGCCTATTTACCTATTTCCAATGTGTCTGCCATGAGATAGCATCTGGGTGGATCTATTTTGAACAAAATTTGACATGAGTCATTAAGGCATTCAGAAGTGAAAGATTTTTATTTTTTATTTTTTATTTTTTTTTAAAAAAAGTTTATTTTGACCAGCTTGTTTCCTATTTTTATTGGAAATCAACTTGACAAAGAGCCTAGAAATATAACATCTTATATCCTCCTCCTCTGTCTTACAGACTAAAAGAGATCTACAAGACTCCCAATTCCTGTGTCACCTGGGACAAGGCAGAGAAGGATAGCTAAAGGCAATCCTTAGAAATAGTTTTTCATGATACTGTCAAAAGCTAAATGCAGAAATCTCTTGGAGTGAAGAAGGGAAAGCCAAGCCTCTGCTAGGTCACAGCTATGAAGTGTGACATCCCAAGGCATTATGCATACTTTTACAAAGTTCAATTTTAGTTTGACATGAAATCCAATCCCTGCATTTCAAAATGGTAGAAAATTACCATTTGAGTTATATCACAAAATCTGCCAAAGCCAAAGCCTGCTTAAGAACCAGTATGATATAATCATTTTAAGCTCACCAAAAAAAAAAAAAAAAAGAGTTCAGAGAAAATACAAGTCAGGTGTGTTTTTTTTCTCCAGTTTAATGTATTTCTAATCAAAGTGTTTGATTTGTTCTTGGAAAAGAACACATTCAGCCTTTCAACTTGTTTAGAATTCCAAATAGAATATAATAATATCTCAATAGCTCATTGGTCTACCATTCTAAAGGCTTTTCCCTTCCCTTCCCTTCCCTTCCCTTCCCTTCCCTTCCCTTCCCTTCCCTTCCCTTCCCTTCCCTTCCCTTCCCTTCCCTTCCCTTTCCTTCCCTTCCCATCTCTCCTTTACTTTCCTTTCCTTCCTCTTTCCTCCCTTTCCTCAAGTATTTTTAAATAAGATATTGATTTTGCAAAAAGTTGCTAAATAATTCATGTTATATTTTTTTTCTCTCTGTTGGCTGCATGAATTTAAGGCCTGATACAAAATTTGCCATTACTGACAAATTGAAAAAATAATAGTTTATTTTAGACCAGCCTCCCAGCTGGTCTACTTCCAGAACTACTTCCAGCTCCTTTAACCCACTCTCTTTCAAGCAGCAGCAATCATTCTAACAATATAACTGAAAAAAAAAAAAAGTAACTTATAAAAAAGACACTTTTAGTTTCTTAATATTTTTCGTTATCCTATTTCACATTCTCTTTAAAATAAGTCAGGTTGTATTACAGATCAGTGGACCATCACTCCAAGCTAACCAACTCGTATAATCAAAGATAATTTAAAGAGAATAATTTCTATGTTCCCCTTTCAGTTTACTGCCTTTCAACCATGCAAAGCAGAAGCAGTTCAGTAATAAATAAATAAATAAAACTTACACATAGTTATAGTAGGGGAAAAAAAAAATGTTTGAAGTCCAAGTAATCAGACTTATAACTAAGATTAATAATTCAGGGGTGGGGGTTCGGGAAGCAGTCTAAACGGAGGGCAGTCTAAACGGAGGGCGTTGAAGGGAGAAAATGGGGGAAATTTCTGCCGCGGCGGCTGCCGAGCGCTGTGCTCTGCTGCCACCTTGGCCGCGCCGCGGGACGTGCAGGCGGCGCTCCCGCCTGCGGGACGGCGGGCGGGCGGGTCTGGACAGGCTGTCCCATCATGTCACCGTTGTGAGGAATAGGATGACTACAGGCAACCTGTAAATGGTTCGCCTTTTTTTTTTTAAAAAAAAAAAAAAAAAAGTATTTTTTAATTATGTTTTAGGGGGTGGGGTGTTCTTCTAAGGAGGTTTATTCGCCTGTCATGCTTTAATTCGAAGCTCAGAAATGTGGGAGGGAGAGCAATCTTTTTTTTTTTTTTTTTTTTTTTTTTTCCCTACCCCTTTGCTTATTACAGGATTTTTCATCCTTGGCCAGTCTTAACACCTTCAATAAAGACAGAACTCGGATCCTCCTCCACACGCACCGAGTCTGCCTCTGTGTCCTGACACACTGTGTGACCAGGGGGGGCTCTGGTAGGAGCTCTCAGCGCTCCATCCCACCTCCAGGCTCTCAGTGTCGTTCAGCTGCAGTTAGAGCATCCTCCCCATTATTATTATTATTTTTTTGGGGGGGGGGGGACGGGGGCGAGAAGACAGGGAAGCGTGACAGTCATCATAACTTACTGAAAATATGTATACATGAATATTAGAAAGCCAATGGAGTTCGCTGATTTCCTTTTGTCTTCTCTACAACTTCGCGTTACAGCGCTACAGTGTTGTCTTGACAGGCTCCGAGCTGGTGGTACTGAGTTTGGAAAGCTTTCATGCACTTCATTTCATCTTTGAATTGCACTTTTTTTTTTTTTTTTTTTTTTTTTTTTTTTTTTTTTTTCATTTTAAGGCTTTCTTCTGCTTTGGAAGAAACATGTTCTGACATGCTGGAGTTTGCTGGTGGTAAATATTTCTTTGACTACAAGGTGCATATGTGAAAAATACTTTTTACTTTTTTTTTTTTTTTTTTTTTCCCCATGGAAATATGTTGCTTGCTCCTTTCTCTGCTGTTATTAATAACCTGTAAACGAAATGAATCCGAGGGTCTGAGTGAAATAGCACTTTCAGATATGTACACATCAAGCTGAGGAAAGTGCAGCAGCTCTGTATACGCTCATGTGAGAGGTTTCCATACGCCGCATGTGACAATTTCCACACCAGACTCGGTGACAAAGTAGGGACGGCAGGTGAGTCCCCATGAGATCTGCTTTGCCGAGAGAATTTTTTCCAGTCCCTAACCACAGAGGAGCAGTACTCAGCTCTCCAACTGCTCCCCAGAGTTGGCGGCTGTGATTTGTTTCAATTGAAAATCAACGAGAATCGAAAATGACACGTAATAAAACGTCCCCAGCCCCACGGCCGCCTGTGCTGCGGCTGCTCCCGGTGCCCGTGCGACAGAAGGCGCTGCAAAGAGTTAAGTCGCCGGTTTGCTTGCTAGGCAAAGTTTGAGGAAGAATATGTCTGAGGCTGGGCACGCCGCAGCCTCGCGCTTGAAATGTGTCACCCTCACTTAGGAGCTCAGCATCTCTGGTTGTCACCAGTGAATAATGATCACACGGCGATAAGATCGCTCGGTGGCGTTGCGCCGGAGCCGCCGGGGGAAAGAGAAGAAAGGAAATTACGAGGCATTTAACCGCTGCAGCGGGGTGTTCCTCGGAGTCATCGGTGGGTGTCAGGGTCAAGTGACCTGCTGGATAGCTGCTTGGAAAGTAAATTTCCTTCCTCCTTTCCTTGAGAGAAACCTTGGGTGATGGTGATCATTGGCAGCTATGGAAAGCAGAGACCTTGGTGGTGATCTTTAAAACAATACCATGCCGGAGCCCAGCTGTTCTGCCACTTTCTTCCCTTTCAACCTGCCGGATCCGGTGGGCTTTGGGTGATCGACCGAGGAGGAGCCACCTCCGCGGGAGCAGGTAAAGGCTCGCTGAGTCTCTGTGGATTGACAGGGTCTTGCTTTGACCAAAGTGTGCCCTGAATACCTTTCTTTCCCTAATTTGAAGTGGGGGCTGGATGAGGGGCAGAGGCAGGGAGGGGGACAGGCGCAATTCTCGGAGCCCGAGGAGCAGAAGTTTTTCGTGTTTCCACTTTCCACCGTGACCAGGGGGAACAGGGGAGTAGAAATGCCTGTGGTCAACAAAAATCTGCTTTGCCTTACGTATTATCGACAGGTTGGTAATATCGGGGACGTGGAGAAGGGAGGGGTGGAGAGAGCATGATGAAGACTTAGAGGAAATTTTCAGGAGAAAATGCACCGGCTTTCCATCAGCTTCAGGAAAGAGCTATAAATCGTGTAAATAAGTGCTTTGAAAAGTATGTCGAGCTTTAATAATAATAATAATAATAATAATAAAGACCCAGAACAACCTTGGAAAAGGTTTTTCATTCAGCTTTGAACCCTACGGGGTTTCTGCTCCTTTCATCCCTCGAGACCAGCTGGGAGCTGCAAGCAGAGATTCGAACTGGGAGCAGCCCCGGCACTTTGACGGGAGCAGCAGAGGCTGGCCCCGCGGCTCTGCACCGCTCCAGACCCACTCTCCCCGTGCAGCCCAGCCCTGCGGAGCTGCCGAGAGCCCGGGGGCTCCACCCCCAGGCGAGGCTGGAGCAGACCCCGGCGCCGAGGCAGGAATGACACCGGGGGGGGGGGGGGAGGAGGAGGCAGAGGGGAACGGCATCTCCCCTCAGCTCTTCGCCCCTCGCCGGGCTACCTGCACTCCCCCTTCCGAGCCCCCCCATCACGCCCCGCATCCGCGTAGGTGAGGGCACGGAGGGGCTCGGCTCGGGGCTAAGGACTGCGGGGGCTCCGCCAGAGCCACCCCCCCCCCGCAGGGCCCAGGGTGGGTGCGGGAGCCGGCAGCACTGCGACCGGGGCTGCCCCGCGCCCGGGCTTCTCGGCAGGTCTCGCTGAGCTTTGGAGGCGTGAATAATTCAGCCCTCCTCAAGCGGAGGGCGAAGGAGGTGCGGAGACAATGGCGAGTGATTCAGCTCCTGAGGTAGGGCTGAGCTGCACATGCAAGCCAGTGCGCAGCCAGGGGTGAGGGGGAAGCAAACCCTGTGGCATTTCAGTTGCCTTTTCTGTTTCCTCGACACATGGCATTGATCAGCTCGCCTCTTCTCTCCTCCATCCCTCTCCAGCCCCTCTCTTAAAGTGACTCGCAGCCACAGCCGTAACGCACAATTTTCGTTACTCACGGAGGAGTTTGAGGCAAATTCTCATCTCTTCGCACACCCCACGTCCTACCTTGCCGGCCACATCCTATCGCTCAGGTGCTTCTCGGCATTAAATAATCTCGCTTTTACCTGGGCTTGTCAGGACAAGGCAGCAGTTAACTAAGGAACTGGGCGGCGGGGGAAGGGTTACCCCGAAACAAGCGCAGATAACCCGGGATGCGCGCACACAGGCACACACACACGCACACACACACGCACACTGCAACTGCTGCAGAAGGGATTAGTACGGAGGCGTTGTTAGCGCTTTGGGGCAAAAGGTGGTTTCTCCAGTGGTTTTAAAGTCTTTCTGACTGATCATGGAAATCAGACGGAATGCTGAAGGAGGTCCGTCTCTTCCCTGAGGGCTGGACTTTCTTTTATTCTGTATTCTATTTATTCCGTGCTGCTATTACCCACCTAAAAGTTAGCAGGGGGGAAGGAGAGGGATAGAAGGGGAGGGGGGAGAGGCGGGCTTGGCGGCGGCTGTACATGAAATATCGCCATGTTGGAGCAGAGCACGGCTGTAACTATCGCTAGCGAGGGCATCTCCCGGTTAGGACCGCAGCTGAGGGAGTTCTTCTGCTCGCTTCCCCCCTTCCCTTCCCATACCCCCAAGGACTCCCCAGGCAGCGGGGCCCGGTCAACCCCTCCCGCACCTTCCTTGCGGGCAGCCCCGGCCTGCAGGGTGTCCGGGGGCTGCGCACCCCCCAGGCAGCACCTCCCGCTGGCTTCTGCTCCCCGCTTGTGGGGTAGGGGGGCGATGACGAAGGGCCGGAGCTCGCTACACTGCCGTCAGAAAGCAATGGGTTAAGAGTGGGAGGGAAAAAAAAAAAAAAAAAAAAAGGAAAGGAAAAGAAAAGAGAAAACCTAGCCTGACTTTGCCTCTTGGAAAGCTTTAGGTTGCAGCCCTGCCTTCCAAGCATTCTTTAAACTAGAAATGTGGGAGGGACTCCAGGAAAGAGAGAGAGAGAGAGAGAAAGAGATGGCTATCAACTGAATTCATTACTGTAAACATCTCCCTGGGGTGCCAGGCAGCGAGGAAAAAAAGGCACGACATACATTAGCAGGGAATAGTCAGATCTGAGGCATCATTACTGCAAAGATCAGCCTGCAATCCTAGCTGAAGGCTGGCGCAGGACTTGGAGAGCCAGCCACACGCACTCACACGTATACTCACATATATGTGTCCGAAACCTCCTCCGACTTCCAAGGGTCCTGGGTCTCCGTGCCAGCTCCTCATGTGATCCTGTGATCCTTTCACCATTTCCAGAGGACAGAGAGAGAAAAGAGAAAGAAAGCAAGAAAGCAACCCCAAGATCGGGCGTACAAGACCGGGCGTACTCGCGTCCTTTTTTTTCTTTTTTTTTTTTTTTTTTTTTTTCCGGAGAAGCAGGAGCGGCGGGGAAAAGAGGAGCGAACCGAGGCGAGAAAGTGCGTTGGGGATGCCAGAGCCGCGGGCTGCGCGCCGGAGGAGAAGGTGGCGGAGAAGGGGGGAGGACGATGCCGCTGCCTCGTAAGGGCGGAGGGAGGCGCGGGGGCCGCTCCGGTTCGGCGGCGGCGGCGGCGGCCGGCGGGGAGCGGGGCCCTCGGGGCCAGCTGGGAGCGGCGCTGGGCGGCCGCGGCGGGCGGCGGCCACCGGCCAGGAGCGGCGGCAAAGTTTTGGTGTGGGGGGCCAGAGGCGCGCAGGGGGATTATGATCGGTGCCGGCGAGGGATTCTCAGACATTGCCAGGTACAGTCGGGATTTCATTTCTCTTTTCCTTCCCGGTAATTGTAGCCCTGGGCGGTTTAAAGACCTGGTGCCCTTTGCCTTCTCGAAGTTGAGGAGCCGGGGTCAGGTCGTGTGGCAGAAATGCCACCTCCATACAGTCCCGTCCGTGCCTGCGAGAGTGCTGCACCAGGCACGGGCACACACAAATTTATGAATGGCAAATGCTCGGAGGGGCCGCGGGTGTTTTACGACAGCAGGCGCGTTAGGAGCGGGTCTGGGAGCTCGCAGCCGCAGCGGGGTCCCGGGTCCCCGGCCCCATTTCAGCGCCGAGGGGAGGCTGCCCAAAGCAGCTCCCCCAGCCCGCTGCCTTCCGGACGGGGGAGCCGATCACTCCTCCTGCTGCAGGAGAAACGGTAGAGTACGTGTACGAGCACGACCATTGACGCGATCTGGGAGGTGGTTTTGAGAAACGGGAACTTTAAAAAATGAGGTTTGCACGGAGGAGGCAGTCGGCTCAGCTGGCAAGTGTGAAGAGATAGAAAGAACGGGGAGAGCAGGGACCTGCGCCCGGCGGGAGGATTCAGCAGCAGCAGCGGCCTCCGGAGCGGGGGCTGGTGGTGAGTGGGTGGGGGCGAGGTGGCTCGGGACTCCTAAGTACAGAGTCCCTCGCAGACCTGACGAGTTGGACGGGAATCTCTGGCAAAGCAGAAGCAAATATTGCGGAGGAGACGGGGAGGGGGAGGGGAAGAGCGAACAGAAAAAAATATCGACAAAAGAAGTCAAACAGCCGAAAAGACCTCTGTCTTGAGAGCATGAGATGAAATCCCATGAAAGATAAAGAAATCAGCAGCAAAGTATGAGAGTAAGGTTCTCCACCTTCTTTTCATAGTGGGAATCAGTCAACAGGAGCTTTTAATTAATTTTAATGGATTAAATCTGTTTTAGGGCTTACAATAAGCTAATAAATCCAAGGCACAAATCCGTGTAAAGTCCTGTACCGTGTGTGGAAGGTACTGATTAGATTTCTTCAGATGCTTTTTTTTTTTTTTTTTCAATGCAGAGCTCAGCAGACTAGAAAGGGAGAGGTTCCTTGCATGAGAAGCAGGAAAAGACACTTAAGCATGTCAGACCTCTGTCTCACATACAGACGTGTGCATACACACACATGCACACAGGTGCACACACAGGCGCACAGAAGGAGGGTGTGTGTTAAAGAGAGGTTTATTTAGTGCATCATACTTCAGTGCTTTCAGGGAAATTAAACCAGGTTAAAGGTTGAGATTGATCACTGTGTGGGTTAAAACAAAACAAAACACAAACTTTCATGGGCTGCATTCATTGCTTCTTTCACTGACATTGTCTTTCTCCAAGAGCACCTTTCTACAATTATATTTGCAGAGGCAATTCATGAATGAAATTGGTTTCAGAAATACATGGTTTTGGAAGGGGGGAAAATTACTCTGGCTTTTTTTTTTTTTTTTTTTTAACATTTAAAAGGTACTGTACCTATATCCCTATGCACTTTTTTGTTCCTTTAAAGAGTCAATGTATGCAGTGTTATCACTGGGACTTAATCTTTGCATAATCAAAACGATACAACAGGTGCTATTCAAAAGTCAACATTTCTAAGTGGCAAAAGTGATGTTAAAACATTAATACTGATCTTGTTTCTGAAAATGATGTGAGACGCGAGATTACAAACATTACCATTTGTAGGAGATTTGCTATTTAAAGTGCTGTGCTCTATCCTGATAAGATAGCTAGGCAGTTAAAAGTAAGAGAATGCAGGCCTGGAGTACTGTAGGTGAAACAAGTCAGAGTACTGTGTAAATACAGTGTCTGTAAAACTACCTGTGACTAGAACAGTCATCAGTGTTTTCCCAAAGTTTCAGGCAGTAGCAAGAAGTGGTGCTGGAATGCACCCAGCATTCTTAAAAGATTCACTCCTTCACTCCACAACATACACCCACAAACATACACCCTATATTTTTTGTAAGATGTTATCTGTGTTTGGCTATGATAGTCTGGATCTAATTTGAGCCACTGTTACAAGTCACATTTATATCCTGGCCTGCTCCATAGTTTGATTTAGGATGTAGACCTATCTCCTTTGCAGAACCCTACACCCTCCCAGTTGGAATCTGCATTACATAGGCTATGGTTTTCTCCAAGAATCAAGAATGTGCTTGCCTTTAACTGTTTAAAATAGCAGTATCCAAAATGTAGGATGTCATTAGGGCTGACTTTCCTACCCTTCCAGCGGAAAAGAAGGGGAGACATAGGTTTTGCAAGTGAAGAAAACAAAAAGGAGTTCAAACAAACATCTCTATCAGGCTTTTCCTGTACTGCTCTTTCTATTTAAAGGTCTAGAAAGAAGGCACACTTAGCATAATATTGTTTCCAGGAAGGTGAGAACTTTATTTCTTAATAATTTCTGCTGCCTCTTTAATCTCAAAATGAGTTCATTTTTCACTAGATTACTTTCATATAACTTTCAGGCTTTTACCAGACTGATTCAAATCCAGTCCATTAGTGACCTCTATCTGTGAGAAGTGTATAGTCAGCGGTGTTTTTTCCCTTTTTATTCTCCACTGTGGGTTGGAAACACAGGCTATGAATCATTTTAGTCTTTTATACCTGCATCTAGCTTGTCAGGTTGTCAATGTCATATCTGTTATTGACTGTTATTCTTACTAATTCAATAAGGAAAACAAGAAAAACAAACTCTAGTTCCAAATGTGCATCAAGAACTTGAAAACAACCTAAATTCCCGACAGCTATTCCAATGTTAATGAACATTTGCTAAAAGTCAGAAAAATTAAAAGAATACAATGCTATTGAACATCAATAATAAAGGAAATGCATTTATGTTAGTCTGATGGTTTAATACTTACTTTAAAGCTGGCTGACTGTATGTGAAATTTTATTGCCCCTGAGTGCTTACATAATAACTGAAACTTGAGACAAACACTCTGACCAGATATGCTATAAGTAGACTTTATAGTAGCAGGGTGTTTAAAAAATGTGGAAAAAAAAATCCAGCTGTGTCTATATTAAGAATACATGTCAGAGATGAAGGAAAAGGGGGTCTTTATAAACAGATGGTCTCTTTTAGGGGATTATTAAACCCAGCTTCCCAATACTAATTTGTCTCTTGTTTATATCCACAGCTATATTCCATGTTTTAGTTAGTGATTGTAAATGGCAGTTGAGGACTTGAGCAGCAATATCTTTGGGTAGGTGAATACCATTGTTTGACATTTCCCAGGTTGTGGTTGATTACCTCAGTGCTTGGTAATATGATGTTTTTAGGTGTTTCCTTTCCTCCCCCTTGGGCAGTCTTTTCAGGAGTCTCTCTGCCAATGCTTTTTATTTATTTCCTCAAGAAACCAAAAGAATTGGAACTTGCCCTAGAGGGATAAAAACTGCATTAAAAAAATGGTAAAACAAATATATGCTTTTTTTTTTTTTGTCTTTTATTAAAAATATATATAGTTATTACTGTAAAGAAGGCTAATTTAACATACACTAAAGATATGAGCTTTAGTCACCCTAAAGCTATAAGTAACCTACTCCTTTCAAGTAACCGACTTCTTTTAAAGAAAAAGCAACCACAAAAAATCCTCAGTAAAGTATTTGTCTTGACATGAATGTTTTACTCATATATTTAAAGTAAACCCAAACTTTAATCCATAGGCAATACTCAAGAAAGAAGCATTTGAAATGAAAACTATTCTCTGCTTAAGATATTATATTTTAGTCACAAAAAGCAATA
This sequence comes from Heteronetta atricapilla, assembly GCA_011075105.1. NCBI lineage: Eukaryota > Metazoa > Chordata > Aves > Anseriformes > Anatidae > Heteronetta > Heteronetta atricapilla. The sequence continues at coordinate 44,999,476 of CM021735.1, forward strand.
TCTCCTACAAATAGTAAAATATAATCTAATATTTTCAGCCACTGATGTCTTTTGATACCTTCCTTTTTTATTGGTGATTTACATGGCTAACAATTTTGTTTTGGATAGTTTTAGTTTTTGTTTTCTGCTTTTTAACTCCTTCTTCTGACATGGCCCTTTAAGCAGAATCAAAACTAAATACTAGGAACATTCTAAAACAAATCCATCATGCTCTCTTCAGCATTCCTGAAAACTTAATGATGCTTAAAGAGGTCCATAAAACATCTCTTCTAAAAGGAAATCTTGTGCTATCTATCAGTGTTACCTAGAAGCAATCTCCTGCACATTCTACTTCAAGCTGCAACTGTTTTATGTATTTATCTATTTATTTATTCATTTATAAACACACATTTTCTATCCTAGTATAATGCAAGGGTGTTTACAAATGCATGCAGCACAGAGAATTGTTGGTCATTCAAAGGTCATTGAAACTGATCCCTCAGTCCTTGCAGGCAAAATTTAATAGGCTTTTGGTGTGAGAAAATGTAGTGAATGTCAGGGATCTTGATGGAGACTTACAAGATTAGGGCAAAAGATTTTGGAGTCTCATCTTCCTAGTTCATTAGCTGCTTACTATTATGCATAGTGACTCAAGGTCTGGGCAGGCTGACACTTATTGTAGTAAGTACTGTGTACTGTATGGAAATACTCCGTGACCCATTAAGATCAGGAAAGGTCAGAACCCTGAATGAAAAGCCTCATCAGCACCTTCTTAGAACTGAAATCAGTGTGCAGCAGGGTTGCTACCAGTTCCTGCTGGTAGCCTTTGCCATTCGCTCATTAAAACCAACAGGGAAAATTAAATTAAAGAGAAAAGCTTTTCTCAACAGTAGTTGTGGTCCTGTACCATGTAGTTGCATGAGTAGCTCTTATCTTTCAGAGCTGTTTCATAAGAATTAGCCAAGATTTATCATGTGGGAGAGGGCTGCCTGTGTTGGGAGAGGATGCAGTACTCCCTCAGCGTCCTAGCACTTCTGCGATTCTTTGGTGATGCTCAATCTTCACACAACCCATAGAGGATCAAACCACGGTCAAACTGCAGTCATAGGACCATCAGTCCTAGGCCTGTAAGTTCAGAGTTAAAAATACTTCTTTTATTCTGCATTCTTTTCCTACAAAGAAAAAGAAATGCAGTATTTGAACTGTTTTAAGATGAGTATGATATTCACAGTGTCTTTGTAAATGAATGCAAGAAAAAACAAGTATTATTTTAGACCAACAACACCTGTGCTGACAGAACAAAACATTTCATACACAGTTTTGAAGAAGAAATGCCATCTATATATAATTAATGTATGTGCTACATACATAGGTAACCATGACTTTGTCTGTGATCACTGAGGACTCCCTCAAACCCTTCAAAGCATATAATTAATTTTAATTCAAAAATAATTTTGTTGGTTAATTGAAAATTAAATTAAACAAGAAAAAATACATGTTTCCCCCAAGTGCTTTGGTAATTTCTAAATTGGGTTAAAAATACTGGGTTGCTCCCAAGATGGATTGCTCCCAAGGTCGATGGAAAGCAAACCTAGCTGTGCTTATGAAACAGAACTTCACAGCTGAAAGACTGCTTTTTAAATTAATTTATTTAATTCCAGACTCGATCCTTTTCTCTTTCACTGGCAAGTTAATTTCACAGACACTCTTCTCATGATTAGGGATTACTCATGTGAGTAATAATTTGAATACTCCAAAGTGATGTCATTTAGCTGTAATTGAAGATGATATAACCCCATCAATGTGTTTCTGGTTGTGCTAATGTGTATATGCTTTCATTAGTAGTTTCCTCGTGTGTATGTGGAAACAAGTATGTAGGTAGAAGTGATTTAAATGACTAGAATTACATCCATATTAGGATTGGAGCAGTATACGTGTCGTGGACGCAACCTACATAGTTGTATTGCTACAAAAGCTACCTGTAGACAAGGCATTGGGTGTACATATCATTTAACGAATGATGATTTTGGTAAATGAGGTGGTTTTAGCGAGCCTATTGCATGCTTGAAATGCTAGTTGAAACCATGTGAGGTGTTTCTAAATGACGGAATGTTTGATAGTAGTGTGTTTATGTTACCTTTTAATTTCGTTTGTGATCTAGGAAGTTTTTCCTAGGTGGTGCTTCTTGTGTCATTGAAAGATTTGCATCAACCTAAATGTACCCCATTTAGCAATCTTGCTTGTCTTGTTTCACAGGCCACCTTGCTGACTGATCTAGGTTAACCTTACTCTTATCTTTAACCACTTAGCTCAGGAGTTTGTTGCAAACACTCCTAGACTAAACATACTCTCTTTAGCTGTATCAGTTGAAAACTTGCTGTTATTTCATAATGATTTATAAGTATCTAAAAAAAATCTGAAGTTTTACCACATTAAAACCTGAATTGTTATGAACCTGGATTGGGTAGTTGAAGGATTCCAATTTAATATGCTAAATATGTATATATTTGTATACAAGCATATTGCGTCTTTTTCTAGTGATTCATTATTGTAGGACCATGTGTTATTCATTGAACTGGAGAATTTGGAAGTGGAAGAGGCTAGCCAATAGCTCACACTCATAAAGTTTACATACTTGCTTTCAGTGATTTACAAGATTCATAGGAGACATTTTATCAGTTGAGCTGCCCATAAAAAAAATAAAAAATGAATTTGCAATGCAAAATAAGTAAATGAAAAAAAATATCTATTATCCAACCTGTTATATTTTCTGTCTTTTAAAACAAATTTAGCAGTCTAAAAACAAATTTCCTCATGCCAAAGATGAGTATACAGTTAGAGACTGTTAAAATTTAACAGGACGTGAACACATACACAGTGTCATTCCCAACTGTATCACTAAATCCTGTGTATCAAATTGGTATATGCCCAACAGTGATTTTTGAAATAGTTCATTCTGGCCCTGTGCCACGCTGCTCAGTGAAGAGCTTCTTCTTGCAGCAGTTCAGCAGTAAATTGTAAAATGCATCTTACCAGTAGAAGTCTTTTTTTTTTTTTTTTTTTTAATTTGAGAAATTTTACTCTTTGACTAAATTATTTTTAGAACCTTATTCTTGTGCAGTGCAACAGTTTTTACCTAGAGAGAAAAGTGTCTACCAGTATAGCTTTGAAAATCCTTAGGCAAGAAAGAATTACAATGGACTTCTCTCTGTCTCTTTTCATGTGTACTTTGAATGCCACTGATAGAGCCAAGTCCTTTATCATTGCCCAGAGATGGCAGAGCCTCTGTGTCAGAGCATCTGACAGTAAGGTTACTCTAATTGCTTTATCCATGTTTTGCTCTATCAAAATCTCTCTTTATGCATTTGGTATTGTGTATTCAGAATGATAAATGTGCACATACCGGCATGCAGGGACAGACACACAAAGTATTAATAAAAAGCTTTCTGAGACCATTTGAATGGCAAAGGATCATTTAGCAAATCTATTTCCTTCTGGTGCTTAGTTGGCATCTTCCTTTTTTATTTTTGTTTAACTAGATGGCAAGGCAACCAGTGATAACTGTAGAATATTGAAATGGAAACTGTATATGAGCCTTCCCTGCTTGTCTTTCTTCCCTAGCTCTTCTCCCTCATAGTTAATAGAGTACTGTTTCCACAAGTAACACTCTGTTTAATAGTTTTAAAAAGAATGATGCAATTGGATTTATATTTTTGTTTTGAGTGATAGCTACAGGGTGCTGAATCCCTACCTCCACTCCTGTGCTTTAGTTTTTAGTTATGTACAATTCCATTAAAATACAGTAATTTAAAAATACCCCCCCCCAAAAAAAAAAAAAAAAAAAAAACCAGGAACTATGAAAATCTCAATGCTAACAAAATGTTTGTTTTCTGTCCCACACTGTGTAATCTTATCAGTATCTAGTTAACTTAATATTTAGTAACAAATACAGGTTTTGACTAGATAGTCTGTTATCACAGAAGTCAAACATTCAGCTCTATCCTCAGATCAGCACAGTGGATCTTTATAAATCTGGAATAAATGAGATGTTAGAGTTGCCGCCAGCAGCTCTGACAACAGAACTGTTCATCTGCCCAGATTCTTTTTCCTGCAAAAATTTCTTATCAGCAGATCCACACATCCTACATGTTGTGACTGTGGATTTACAGATAAGAGGACAGAATGACAGAAAGTGGATAGATGGCATAAGCATAAATAGGTTATGAGTTACCAGCTGAAGAACTTGATCTTAAACACTGGGAGGGGGGATTATAAATCTCAGAACCCCACTAATAATAAGGAGTTCTCTAGGTAGAAGGGCTTGGCTTTAATTATTTGCCCTTCATTTGTCCAAAGTTGGAAGTGCATAAATCAGTCTGTATGGGCAGGGATGACTCTGAAATTCATAACCACTCATGACTGTGACACTGATGGAAATCAAATGGATCAAATGCATAGGTATTCTAATTATGAACCTCTGATATTCAGAACTTCCCTTAGGCCATCAATGTCTCATATGCAATCATATTTTACAAGCTACTGAATTACTGTCTTGTTAAATGTGCTGACCGAGAGAAGACATCTTATACTCTAGCCAACTAGCTGCAGAAAGATGATCCTCTTTCTTTAATCACTAAGAGAATAAACACCTTTAGATTTCAGATAACATCCATTCACAATTTACTTAGTTCTTGTGAAGAAATATTTGGGGAACTTGGGAAGGGGTGTTTTACAGCCCTGTATATTGTCATGTGTTGAATGATAACCATGTTTGGCAGAAAGGCATTCATTTTAACTCCTTCAATGCTATGCTAAAAGACTATCTCCTCCATACTAGAAAAAAAATACTTTTTAGCCTTGCTATGACATTTACACTCCCTCTCACCCTCAGGGGTACTTTTATTGACATATATTTATATTTATAGTCTGGTAGCACCACATTTTTCTCTTGTCTCTTTCTTTCTCTTTATTTTTTAAACCCACATGCCAGCACAGGCTGAATCAAATTTTCCACTTAGTTATTCAGTTAAGAAGGACCTCTTTTAAGGCTGGAGCTCATTCTGCTATGTCTGTCATGTCAGGAACATTGAGGATGCAAAATATCCTAAAGATGCTATCAAAACTAAAATAAACAATAATTCCATTGGAAGCTTTTATTTTCATTTAAGTATGCAGCATTGTGGAAAGGTGGCATAAGAGCAGGAAAGGAAAAGTGGCCAGAAAATAACTGGTCAAAAAACAGGATGATAGTGAGTAATCAAAATTGTCCAGACTGAATGAAGCACAGAGATAAACAATCAACTTTCAGTGCAACAGGAAACTGGAATTTCCTAATGATCACAGTGTTAACCATCTAAGCTGTTACTCATCAGACAGGAGAGGTAGGGCAATGTACAATGTAGGAGAAGTTGGGAGGGGAGGAAAAGGTCTGTTCTCCTAGTTCTTTCTGTTGTGGAAAAAGCACATGGGAATTATCAAGCAAAGTTAGTGCTGTCTCAGACTGTATTATCTCTACAGCAGAACCCTGGCTGGTTTGGTGAGGCAGGTCTTATAAGCTTGTACTACCCTTAATATTATTCCATGTCCCCATTTTTTGTGACCTCAGACACTCTGCATGTTAACTTTAAGGAAAAAAAAAAAAGGATATGGAGTAAAGATGGGATGGAAAAAGTAATTAGTGAGTAAGTAGTCTCAAATTTTCCTCTCAGGCATAAGTATATACTCAGAGTGCCTGCTTTACAGAGATAAATCAAAGGGGAATAATAAATATTTGAAATTAAAAATATGTAATATAGGTCCTGTGAGCTTTTATGTTGTTTAGATGCCTCTTGCCATTAGAACTCTCATCTGAAAGAGCCTGGAATTCCATTATGTAACAAAAGACTGAATCAAGGTAAAACTGAGGACAGTACAGTGGGGACAAATGGATGAAGTGGGTCTTTATTATTCTTGCTTAAATGAAGCATGGTGAAGGAAATGATCATCATACACTGCAACACACAGAGTTGTGATGCTGCTTCTGCATCGTTAATGCATCCATGCTGTCCTGTTGATTGTATCACTGGGCAGGTCATGCATTGATTGAGTTCTTCATTGTGGTCTGAGCTTGGGAGCTTGGGTATGCTTTTTTTTCGTTTGTTTTTGTTTTTGCTTTTGTTTGTTTGTTTGTTTGTTTTTTTCTTTGCAGCTAAAAGTGAGGCAGAATTCAACACCAAATTTTAAAAACAGTGAGGTGACAAAGAGTGGTGCCCCCTGGGGATTGAACTGGCAGCAGTCACAGAAACTCCCTGTATGTGTGTGCATATGGGAGGACTGGCATTTCTCTTCCTCCAGGCATGGCAAATGCCCATGATCATCCACAATACCAAGTCCGGGCACTCAAAATGAAGGAAACAAGTAATTTATGGGGAAGGTTATAGTAGAGATATATGCCCTTGCTTTATTAGAGATAGTGTGAAGTCTTACTATGATTTCTCCACATTTTCCACAAATGTTCTGGTAGGAATAATATTTGGGACAGTATGTAACCCTAATAAACTTGCATCCTTGTAATCTTGCAGAAACTTCAGCAAAGAACCTGACTAGGATGCAGTTAGTGTAACTGAAAAATGAAAGAAAAAACTCAGTGGGAAGATGGCACTGCATGAGTTAGCCCCTTCACTCTTTCAAATCAAACTTCCTGTGTGTAATAAAATACAAGTTGGATGAATTTGGCTGGTCTCAGGCAAGCCTCTCATGGATAGTTGCCCACATGGGAATAACAACCGCATAGATTAGCTCTGTGAATAGCTTCAGGACAGGTGTGGGCCTGAACTGCATTGGCAGAACTGCTCCGGGGACTGGTGTGCGATGCTTCACCAATGAATGAAACACTTCACTCTTCCTTTTTCACAAGCACTAAAATTCACATAAACACATTTCTTGTAAAAAATGTAATTGGCTTTAAGGAGTTGGAGAAAACTCATGTTTTGTCAGATTTGCAAGTCTTCTATTAGACGTTTCAAATAAATTAAGTACAAGCAAAAATTAAAGCATGCTGAACTATTTCTTACTAGTTGTCTTTTTTTTTTTTCCTTCTGTTCTCAAGAACAAGATTATGGGTTCTGACCCATCTATCCTAACAGTCTAGGACAAATAACAAGAGAGTGCAATATTTTTAGAGCTTAAGAGGGGGCAAGATGACACAGGGTTTCTCGTACTGAATACAAAATCTTTCTGTTTCTATTTGAAATCCAGACACAGTCTGCAGTGATTTATATGAAATGAAAGGTGGTGGACTCAGGTAACCCACCACTATTATCTGAGCCTCATTTTTCCAGTCCCTGTCAGTAGTGAAAAGATTTGTTAGGTAAGGAGGATGAACCATTCTTTTACCTCCATGTCCTCTTTCTTACAAAGCAGAGCAGAGCCTCAGTCACACTGTACAGGTCCTGGTAAAAAGCACATAGAACATAACTCTGCACTATTCTTCCTGAGGTAAAAAGAGATGCCACAAATGAAAGACAGAAAGAAGAGTTAATAGCAACATCTGATCAAGGGAATGCTGATCCACAAGCAGAATCATAAAGCTGTTTGATATTAGATGTATAGTGCTTGTGTAAGTCAGGGCTGAACTGACTTACAGAAGCTGAATATCCACAACATAAAGCAGAAAACTACTAGGTTTGTTGCTAGAGCCATGACAGTAGGCCAGTTTTCCTTCTTTAGCAGTACGAGTGAAGGATTCGGTCTGCACTTTTTGTGCCCCGGTTGCCTCTGAATCAGTGGAGAACCCTACTCTTCAAATCTCTCGCATGAAGTAAATATTTTATTTATTTTTACTTGATTTAACATTTAAGGAGATGTTTGGGCACAAGATTGTCTATGGTCATGTTTACAGCACTGCTGTAGTTACTTGCTGCATAGTTTGAGTTTCAGATGCGTAAGTGGATGCGGTTATATAATTTACTGAGGCATCTATTTATACTTCAGTTCATGTTCTCTATCTTATAGTAATTGCTATACTCTTTGCGGCTGACATATTTTCCATGACATTTTTTAGGCTTGCCACCATTGCTATATCTAACGAAGCTTGATTTTCATATGCACATGACCAGCATGGACATGTAATATGGCTCTAAAAATGTACCTCCTTGTACCTCATCTCCTTGTGCCAGAGGACTGCAGGCTTAATGGTTTTATCAATGCAGCTCTAGACATTTGTCACTTGTATTAAATTTTAACTGGTCATCTGTAGTGAATTATATAATTTCTCTTGCTACAGGAAGTCTCTAGTGCAGGAGTGGGGAGAAAAATGGCAGATGTCCTCCATCAATTTGCCACTTTTTCAGTTCAATTCAGCTTATACTTGTGCATATGCCGATGATGGTGTTGTTGAAGAAAGAACTGTGTTAGGAAATTGCTTTAATGATACTGGAGATAATAGAGGACTTCTGCTTTGCAAGGGAATATTTACCTCTGGAACCTACAGCAAGACTTTATGCTGCTGTCTCCAAACAGAGATGGAAAACAAAGTGCATAAAGCTGTGCTAGCTGGTAACTAGTGATGTGTTGTAATAAATGATTTAGTGGGCTTTTCACAGTACAAATTTCAGTAGTACCCCAGAGGCAGTTAGTGTCTAAGAATAAATGTATACATTTTGTTAGTCATTGTTTTCTTTGTGAAAACTAGTACAGTGTTTTGCAACAAGTTATAAACCAATCTGAGTGACAGTAGCCCCGTTCTTATGCTCTGTTCCGGTTTTATATTCTGCCCATCGTTGTAGTAGCCTAACACCAACCTATAAAGCATTACTGCAAGATATCCTTACAAAAGAATTTTGCAGTGTTTAATAATATCAAATGACTTTATTTCATGTAAAGAATTATTAATATTTGTAACATGAGACCTGATCAGTCAGAATTACAAAGCTTTAAATTCCCTTCTTAAATGCAATTCAAGGCAGTGGTTTGTAGCCACAATTATTTATGAGTGTATGGATCATGTTTATAACTCCACTGACTTCATATACATGAACAATCTAGATAAGTAATTACAAAATTACATGAATTGTGCTGTGTATTCCAACTGCAAATAACACTGTTGCAAATATGCCCCCCAATAGACAGATTGGGGTAGATTTCTTGCATAAATATAATATGCTGACTCTCACCCTTGCTTTTGTTTTCTTTCTAACTACTATCTTAACATTCAATGCTTAAAAGCCTAGATACATTGAAACCTAGGTCCTCCCACCATGATTAAAGGACTGTACTTGCATAGACCTGTGATTCTATCAATTTTAACATCTCTTACCTGAGACAGCAACTTTAGGAAGGACTCTATAGGTTCACTAACAGATGTAAGTACAAAGCAGTCTTTTTAGACTGTGTGGAAATGAGATTAGAACTGATCTAACAAGAAGCAAATCTCTTCTTCCTGTCAGTTTTGTTCCTTGCTTCTAGGTAATTATACAAGTTGAATTAATCAGCACAGTATATTGCTTGGTTTTCAGGCAATTTCCAGTAGGAAGACTCTCCTTGGTATAAATAAGTACATGTGTGCTGTATCCTTGCTGGCAATCACATGGGGATCCTTATTTCTTTCCCTTGTGTGCACTGCAATGCTGAAAATAAAATAATGTGATCTAAATATCTGCATATCCCATATTACTGGACTGAAATGAATGAGGGTCTTTCTGACAATTTTTCACTATTTGAATCTTCTTACAAAATACAAAATTCTCACAAACGTATTTCTTGTTCCAAATCTTCATCCGTGGGTTAAAGCAGAAATATGAGTATCCTTACAATAGACCAGTTGAAAGTTTCACTACAAAATGTATTTATAACTGTAAATGATCAGAAATCTAGTGTGTTTGCAGAACTGTATGAAAAGCCTGAAGTGAGTTAGAGGGTGCTGATGGTTTATGAATCAATGTATAAATTTCAGTGAATTATGAAATCAAATTGGTAACTACAGTGAGCCTACTGGTATACCCCTCCACACTCACAATAGAGGTCAAAAAGCAATTGCAAAAAAAACACATTTTTGATAACAGAATTGGAATGAGAACATTTAGTCAAAAGGGAATGTCCAAAAATTAATTTGTGTGTGTGTGCTATTTTCATAAATAATAATACAGAAATGAAAATGAACTCTCCAGTTTTTAATAACAAATGTGAAAATGAATTGACATTCCATAAACAGAAAAAATTATCACATTGTTTGAGCTAATTTTCTTGATTTATCTTGGTGGCTAACATGCCATTGTGTAGAGAAACTCATGCATGTATTTCATATGTATGAGGGTGTGGGCCCAGAAGAATAATAAAAGTAAATCCAGCAAAACAGCTATCTACTTCTAGCCCAAGTGCAAGAACTAAAACTGTTACAATAATTAGGTAATTCTTAATGAAGCTGCAGCTTCACAATATTGAATTTTTCCATTTACAGGCCAAATTTGGAGTACATAGTGGTAGGACGTTGTGAGGCTCTTCAGAAAGTAAATCAGGACTCTGAAGAATACTGTAATGAAGTCATTATTACTATTAGTAATTAATATTACAAGTTATATAATTAATATTACAAGTTATATAATTAATATTACAAGTTATTTATCTATTGCTTGTTACAGAGAGAGTTATAGGCAGCCATGGTTGGTTTCAAAGCATTTTGTTTTCCATTGTAGCAAGATAAATCAGCCATGTTTTCTCATGAGCATTTCAGTGCATATAGACTATTGTTCCTAAGAAGAATGTACTCCACATGACTTGGATTTAACAATATTTAAGATTTTTACTTTCCCTAAAGTTTAAGAATGATTCAGGTGTACTCATGGAATGTACTCATTCCATGCCAAAGCAATGGAAGTTGCTTTGATTTCCCTCTACCTGATCCTGGTTGTGACTAAGGTATTATTCCTATGCAATGCAAACCAGTATTTTTTAATATATATGACATTGGTTCTTTCCACATCCATTTAAAATAAACAAACAAACAAATAAATAAATAAATGGTAAACAGACTCTTTCCACAGCTGAGGCCAAGTTCTGTGAAATTCTATATACTTTAAATTCCAAAGTCAAGTCAATAGGTTTTGAACATGGTAACTGTTTTGCAGGGTCTCCACATATATTTAAACTGACAGACATGGCTTGCAGCTATCTTCATTCAAAGGAGCAAGAACCATCATCCATCGTATTGTTAGGTTTTTGAGTGAGAAAGATTTTATTTCAAAATATATTATGACCCAAATTAAAACCTGAGACAGTTTGAAATAAAACCCTTACCAAAGATCAAATTTTCTGATGCTGTCCTTTTTGCTTAGTCATAGCAGTATTACCTGCATGGTCCACAACACAACAGCAACATGTAATAAAAGTCATTAGAATGGACAGCAACTTGGCTTTTATACAGTGAATGAATCTCCCTCGATAAATGTTGATATGAATTATTAAATGAAACAGTGGCAAAATATAGTCTGTCAAAAGCAGTTTCCTTCTAGAGTCATGGGAGGAATTAAAATTTATTTCAAAGGAAGGGTTGTCTGCATGTCTTCAACATCTCGCTTTGCTTGAGTTACACAGGTTGTCTGTACTAAAACTTCACAAATCAATTTCCCAAATAAAGAATGCATATTGGAATAGTTTTCATAATCTGAGGGTCATCTCAGCAGTTTTTTCTATATATGTGAAATTTCCCTTCTTAACTGGTCCCTGGGGAGAAGATATTGTAATATTATAGTGAGTGTGATTCTAGTGGGCTGTAAGTATGGCATCCATTTACCAATTTGACATTTAGAGTATTTGTCAATGCTACAATATATACTCTGTAATTTGAACATGTGGGTCTGCTCTTCAGTTGGTCTGTACTGACGCAATTTGCTTGGCTTCAACTCATCTTTGGATGAGTTGTACTAGTTTAGGAGTAGACCACAGAATGAACAGTCAAGTGTTTAACTGATTTCTAGATTTGCTTTCCAGAGTAGCAAAGATTAAAGAGAATGACAGGTATTAAGGATGAAATCATTCTGCTTAGATTTAATGCAAAGTCATTAATTTAATTGTTAATGTTATGTTCAGAATTGGTTGAAAATTTTGGAAAAAATAAAACATTTTGATTTGGTGAAGAGGAACATCTAAAGTGATACAGAATTACTTAGTTGCTTCCTCAAATAACATTTTGATTGGAGTCAAAGCCTGTGACTGAATACCAGCCCATTGTTATATGCAACTGATAACTAATGCATGGCTAACAGCACTGAAATAGATGAGAACAAATAAGTGAGTCTCTACTTAATATATATGACTAGAGTTACTGGAGTCAAAGGCCTAGGTGATTCTTTGGCCCTCAGCAAAATCAATAGAATAATTTCCACTGACATCAAAGGAGTAGCGATACTTCTTCTGATTACCCTTTCTGATTATTTCTTATGGTTAATTAGGACTTCATTCAAGTACATCACTGGGCAGTTACTAACTTTTAAATATGATTATGAGCTCTCTCTGTTTCCTCTCTTATGAAAAAGAGCATTCATCCCATGAAAGACCACATAGAAATACTTAACTTGTGATCTGATTGCTATTTGTAACAGCAAACTCCTGCAAGATGCCTAGAAAGAGATATATCCTTTTCTCCTGCTCAGTGCACTGATGAAAAATACCTACTGAGAAGCATAACACTCCAAAGCCAGACATAAATACTATAGATATATGGAATCTAAGCTAATACATATGAGTTATGTGTATAATTTAGACTCAGTACTGCATGTTGTCTTCTATCAGTGGAAAAACAAACAAAAAGAAACAAAAAAATTTCCCATGTGTAATAATAGCTTTGAACTTAAATGATCTAAAAGCAATCTTAGATTGCAACCTGATCTAGTGGGAGGTGTCCTTGTCAGGGGCAGTGGGGTTGGAATTAGATGTTCTTTAAGGTCCCTTCCAACCCAAATCATTTTATTATTCTTTGAAAATTTTGTATAACCACATGCTATTTTACATATGGCCATTTTGCTACATAGATTTCAGGGACCATTCAGACGTGAATTCCTCACAGACTGTAATACATACTTAAAAGTGATTGTTCTTGGACAATCATATAAAAATCATTTAGAAACACTGAATATTATTTGAGATATTTGTCTCACTAGCTGGAATGCGATACTTACTCTTTTAGCTATTGTTTCAAATAAGCAGAACATCAGAACATTTTTTCTAAGATCAAAACATATTACAGTCTCCACAAAATTATGGAGGCCTCATTTTTAGGCAAAAATAAAAATAGCTTTAACGAAGTGCTAATGTATTAGTTTTGAATAATAAGCCTGAAGTGATGGGGCTGGTACAGCTGGTGTAAGGAAACTTTTCTGTCATTGAAATTAAGTTAATTAACGAAATTTGGTCATTTGGCATAGCAAAAGGAACGACTAGGGTTGAGTCTTACTGTAGGGTTCATATCTTCACCTTTGACAAAGAATGTAAAGACTGCAACATCATTGTCTTCAACAGGAGCTGTGGGTGAGGAGATAATGGGAACACACAGCATTGAAATAGAATCAGTAGTCTATTTAACACTGACAGAATTGATGTCCAGGCACTTATTCATAAAATCTGTTATATATATCCTAGATCTAATAACCATAGGCTCAATTAGCTAAACCCTTACAAAAGTCCAAATTTCCATTCACTTCAGGAAACTACATTCACATAAGAGAAATACATATGCTGTGGCCAACAGTTTAAATCACTGTGGAAATGATAGTTTATGGTATTGAATGCTACATGCATCCAGTTCTGCCTTTCCCTTTTTCTCTTTTACTCCTGCTGCACACTTCCTCAAGCTCTTCTTCCTTCCTTATAGGCATAAACGCAGTAAATAATTTTAAAATTAAACTTACTGCTAAGGACTTAATGCGTCACTGACATAAACTGTGACATTGCACATAAGTTAGGGACGTGTATTTTATATCTGCATGGTTTAGGTGGCATTAATAATATCAATATTTATATTGCGATAAGCTTAGCTTGCACTGGAGTGTCATTTATGTAGTGTTATGCTTCCTCCAAGAACTACTCTTCTCGTCAAATTCTTCTCTTGCTTTTTGAAGGTAAACACACAGCACTACAAAGATTTATGTATGTCATTTACAGTATTTTTAATGCTATATCTATAAAAATAATGACCTTCATGCAGCCATCTGTGGCTCTATGCAGTGCCTTCAAACTCAGAGGTTCTTTGAGATTATTAATAGCAATAACATTATCTCAGTAATGTGAGAACTGTAGCTGTCCATATTGAATGTCACTGGTAAAATTGCACTGGAAAATATGCCCATCTGTATTGGTTAAAGATATAAGTATTACATCAAAGCATCACTTCTATTTCAGATACTTCTCAAACATTTTGAGCAAAATTCTGGAGAGCTGTGATAATCAGAAAATTATTGGGTTTATGAAGAAAATATTGAAGATGTCCAAGTTAGGCTTCCACTGATTTTTATGTGTTGTTGCAAAAACATTAAGAGATTTGGTGCTTGCAAATCTTTGTGATAAGCTTATCAAGTATAATAAGAATAAACAAGTAAGAGTATAAGGAAGTTATTTTAAGCAAATACCTGAAACGCTTTATTGCCATCAAAATAAGATTTAAATCTGCTGGAGGATTTGAGTTTCTCCAGACTGAACATAAATACAATAGTTTCATTTCACTGACTTTGTGTTTAGAAGGATTTAGGACAGGGAACGTTATCATCATTTATTAGTATGAGCCCCTTACAAATAAACAAATGTTGTTAAAACATTTCCAGATCAGCTACATAAATAGTGTACATTATCAACATGCTCTTTGGTGCAAATAGCCTGAAATGAGATCTGCCTTTCTACACAAATTTTATTTAGAGTTTGCTTGATTCAATTTTGATATTATACTGTCATTTTCATTCTCTGTAATACGTTAATGCTATGCTGAAACTATTTAAAAGGATTATAGTGTCAATAAATTTTAAATCATGCTACTTGGCTAAACTTATGTTATTGAAATAATGCATGATGAGCACTTTTGTAAAATCATGTGAAATCAAGTACCATACTGGGAAAAAAACTATCACCAGCACCACTGACAAAACAACCTTTAAAAGTTTAGTAACTGAAGAGCTATTTAGCTCAATGATGCTTTAGTGATAGATAATGGAGAAGTGTATTGCAGAAGCGGCTATAGAATTCTGTTTCTGAAAAAAAGGCAGATGGCCACTGCCTTTGGTCTGGCTTGCCCTTCTTCTCCCTTCTTTCATGTATAGCATATGTTTTCAATGTGAAGCAATTCATTTTTCATTTTTCTAGTCAGGATCATGCAACTTAATAAACTTTTTAAAATGTTACATCTTTTTTTTTTTTTCCTTCATATGTTTTAGCACTAATTCTCTCATTCTGTCCAATGCTGTGTAGTCTTTTCAATGTCTAATTACTAGAATTAGTACCCCTTAACATGTGTTTACCTGAGTTGCTATTCTGCATTACTGATGTACATCTTGTACAGATTATTCATACATACATAAATGTACCTGCACATAAATATTATCTGTACTGCATACTTTTATTGCTAGAATTTTTGGCCGATGTAATATTTTCTGTTTCTCAGCTGCTTTCATGAATTACGAAGCTAATAATAAATAAAATTGCAATAAAATTGTAGCAATTTTTGCCACTGTAGAATTAGTGTGTAACAATAGTAAGTAAAATAATTTGTTATCATAGAAAAACAGCAAAAGGGTATGTTGACTATAATGATTTAATCTAGATACAGTCATAGAAAATGCCTAAACATATGAGAGTCATTCACACAGAAGAACTAGCAAGAGACCCAAGAAGCTTGGGTTGGCATTTACAAATTTGGTTATGAGATTACAGTGTCATTTGTTGCCACAGATAGTGCATTTTTTTTTTTTTTTTTTAAAAAGCATCACATAAATGTAAGCAAATCAGACCTCCTAACATGCTTTGAGTGTCATGTATTTCTTTATCTCTACTGCAGGGAAAATGGTTCAAGGGAGAGGTGTTTATAATTCTTTCCAAGAGAGTGAAATTAGTTTCAGTATCAGGGTTGAAACTATGTTACCGAGTTTTCCCTGAAGATGACACTAAAAAAATGCAAAGGCAGAAAATAGAAACATGTATTTAAAAACTGATGTTCTGTCATCTGAGAATGCAGCAAGACTTAAGGATACGTAAATTTCACCCTGGCAGTAAGGAAGATTTGAAACAGTAACTCCTGAAGCAACTTTTATAATTAAGGTGAGAATAGCTCACAAAAAAAGTATGAAAAAGAGGGAGAAGAAAAGAGGAAGTGATTGTCTTTGTTATGGTGGCTATCAGTGCTTTAACTTAACCATATGCAGTCCTATATAACCATAAAGGACTTGAAACACATTTTGAAAAAAGTATTTAAGAACATAGATATCAATGACAAATGGGATGGAGTGAAATCTTCATTAGTGAAAGATGGAGGGAGGAGTCATGCTACGGTAGCCTGAGAGATGTTTAACAAGATAACTGTTCTTATAGAAGAAAATTACAGTAGACCTTTGCTACCTGGACTTCAAGACAACATCTGATATGAAGAAATTATTTAGCCTCAGAAAGACACTTAAAGACTTCGGAGACTTAGAAACATTTAGGTTTCTAAGTCTAAAACAGCTAAAAGGAAGAGAAATAAAAGGAAATAAATCTAACCAAAACCATTCTATGATTTGTCTTCAGATATATTATTAGCAGAATTCCTCTTGTATTACCTTTGGGGCTGATGATTGTTAGTACGTTCATTCAGGTATTTAGTTTATTAGGAATGAAATCAACCAATGACAAAAATTTAAGAGAAGTTCCAGTTAGAGAAGGGCATGGTAGTGATATATGAGAACTCCTTGACAGTTATAAGACATAAATAACAGATTTATGATGAAGTACAACAAAACAAATTGATAAGTTTGGTATTGGTACATTTATATAGCTAATTTTAAAAAAGTGTAACTTGCAGGCTAGGAAAACAGCAGATGGAACGGAAGACTTGGATATGTGCGTCAGTCACAGAAAACTTGTGTGACTTGGCCATGATGGAGAGAGAAAGAGAGAGAAAGGGAATGAGAGAAGCAAAACATATTATGTATGAAACACAGTTTTGCTTGTATTTAATGAAACCTAATTAATAGTAGGAACTTTGTAGTGGGTATTAAAAATGATGTTTGAACTGAAGCAGGTACAGAAACCATCTTCCTTCGTAATTAGTGGAATGAAGAACCTATTTTACATGAGAGGACTGAAAGAGCTGGACTTAGGCTAGCAAAATAATAGCTGAGAAAATTTGAAATTGCTTTCTATAAATAAATGGGAAGCAAGAGGATGATGAGCTATTTTTGTTAAGGGACAAGGTTACACAAGAATAAATGAATATAAACTAGCTATGAATGTGTTTCTTCTGCAGATTCATAAAAAGGGTTTTAAGATGGAGCTGAAATTAGATGAATGGGATATATGACATGATTACTTATGATAGCAGGGAATTGGATTCACTGACCCAGGATGTCTCCTTTAGTTCTACAGCATGTGCTCATACAAATTGCAGTTCTGTGCTTGAACTAGTAGATCACCTATTTCTGTGATTAGTTGCTTCTTCTCTTGAGATCTTTGTTCAACATTGCCTAAAGTCTATTCAATTTTCACTTTCAGCAGTGATGCAGTTAGGGAGACAAGTTCTTGGATTTTTTTTCCTCCCTCCCTCTTTTATTTATAAGGAAAATGAAGTTACACTTCTGCATTTTCCATTGAATTTTCAAGTTTTTCTTTGCTTATTTTATTTTATTTTTTTTTCAGAAAAACAGATCAAGGTGAATGAAAGCAACAATGTATAGGAAAAGTAGGTGGTAAACTTTCTGAGCACAAATTACATATGAGTAGGCATCAGCAGCAACCAGTTTTACAGCTACTGTAGCATTACGTCAAATATGAACAGTAATGTATACATGCATGATACATTTTAATTTTGGTGTAAATGACACTACTAAATCATCTACTTTGATTTAACTTTAAATAAGTATTTCATTTTTACAGATGTCTAGGAAATTCAAATGCAAAGATGCAAAGATTTCTCTACATATTTTTTTTGTAAAAATTCCACTGATTCCACAAAATTTTCTCTCTTTTCTCACTGAGCTGGTGCTGTGTGTCACCTGGTGCCTTGGAGTGCGATGTTGGCTCTGATGACCTAATGGGCTCTAGTGAGCAACATGATCAAGGTGCATCTGCTTAGCTTTGTGACTCAGATTTCTTTCTTGATAAATGGCATAGACAGAATTCTCTTCTCAGCTACATCCATTGTTGATAATTTGCTTAGTGTGTAAGCTACAAAAAACTAGGTAAAACTGTCCATTAGGCTGAAGAATTAGCTATATGTTCCTTGGGCATGATGTTGCAAGAACTCATTAGTCAAAATTATCAGCAATTGATCAAATGCTGTAAGTAAACATTTCTTTACCAGATTGAAAGTTTCTCTTTGGGATCTGAAAAAAAAAAAAAAAAGAAATATTTGAAACACAGGTGAGTGATTTGAAAAAGTGATAGAAGAAAGAAAGGAAATTCTGTGAAGAGTTAAACAACTGTTAAGTCTTATTTATCCACTGTGAATCTTCAAGGCTATTAGTCAGATATAATGGCAAGCCACTGATAATGTTCAGAATTTAATCTCTATCTTCCTGCTGTTGAGCATGTGCTAGATCTGACTAGTATTGTCTGGCATGTTAGAAGAATACAAGTAAGAGAGCAGCAATACAGAAAAATTCAAACTTGTGTGTTGCATTATGCCCTGTCAATCACATAGAATATGGTCTGACACAGCATGGTATTCGTACCCAGCTGGTCTAAAGGGCTTAAAATTCTTAAAAGTAAAATTTCTACTGAGCTAAGTTATTAAGAGTTTCATATGAATTAGGATTGAAGGATGTGGTCCTTTAGAAACAATGGCGTGCCAAGAGATTCCAGTGTCTTTGTCAATTTAAAATGATGCCAAGCAGTAGCAGCATATTTATTGTATAGTAGTAACTATATTAATAGCCACCACATAACAGCTGAAAAACATTCCTTTTCTATCTGGTCACATAGCCTCAGTACATTAGCAAAGGTCTGAGAACAGAAGATGACAGGCTTTCATAGAGAATCATGCTGTTATAATAACACTCTCTCCTGTACAATAGCTTCTGGCACTAGAACCTACCATCCCATTATAAATTGCTGACATCAGTTGTGGTATAGGATTAATACTATATCTTTAACCCTTTTGATAACATTCTTCTGGATAAGCTTGGAACAGAAAGGTAAAAAAAAAAATGTTCTCATGAAAATATATGCAATTGTATACATACACATGCATGTACACATGCACTGTTTCTTGCTCACAAATTTCAGAAGAGAGATTTCAGATTTTCCTTCAAACCCTCATCATTTTTTATAATGATGATATTACTGCTGATAGTTCTTTACTTTTCATTTATTAGTCAAAGAGAAATTAGATTTTGTATATTTAAAATGAAGGTCATCCTTTAGCATTTCCTGGTTAAGTCTTTTTACATCGGTGTATTGATTTTAATAATAACATCGTTTAATGGGGGAGAGGGAGAACTGCTTTTAAGCTGTTCCAAGAGAGTTTTCTCATATATTGGTTACTGTAATGCCTTTCCCTATATCAATCCTAAATCACACTTCTCTGTTTAACTCTATGTAGCTTTAAGTTGTATCTGTTACTTTGAAACACACTGTCATTTTCATAGGCATTTGAGTCTACTGATTCTTGATTCATTAAGTAATCCATCTAACTATAGATATGACTGAATGCAAAGTAAGAAAGAATGAACGCAGAATGGAAGCCAAGCTTTATTGGGTTGTAAGAGGGCCAAGCTGTTTGAAATATCAGTTTATAAGTTACAGATAAACTTCTGAACTTCACTACAAGGTGAAACAGGAATGAAATGCAATGTATGGTTAGTGAATTTAATATTGACCAAATCTGATTTTATTAACCTAGAATCATAAATCTAATTACAACTCAGAGAAAAGTTTTTACGTTAAATGAATGCTTGATTTTCTTTCTGTTCTACTCCTTAAGAAACTCAGCTTTTTCTAGAGAACCTGGTAAATGAAAACTTTCATTCATTTAATCTTTTCCTTGCATATGTACCCTGCTCTGCAGCACAGTTCTGCCTGGTGTACAAAATTAGTTCTCACACCATATACTGAAGATCCCCAGCCATGCTGAGTCTCACTATTTCTAAAGCCCCCTCTAGCATGGAAATGATGCCTTCTGATATTTATCTAAAGTTAAATTCAAAGGTGATAGCATAATAATACAAGTTGATTAGATTTTCTGCTCCCGTCACCCAATTCACGGGCAGAAATGATTATATGTACCAACTATAATATTATGCCAAATATATTCTTGGCATAATTCTGTTAAATCCTGCTTATGGTTTACATCAAATTCTACTCTTATGTAGGGGGTCTGATTTGATATGGGATTTAACTTGCAAGATGTTGGATAAGAGAATAGAATTTATAAGATACATTGATTTGAATTGCCAAGACTGACATATTCAGCCCTGAATGTGTCGTATTTTCTTTTAGTACACATACAATGTGAAGAGATAGAAGAAAACTAAAAGAACAAACTTTTTTTTTTTTTTTCCTGTAAAATTGTATTTAATGTACAGCCAGCTATAACCAGGGTTCATCTGGATTACAATATTATTTTTATATTTGGAAAAGCATAGAGTTGTTCATACGTATCTTCTTCCATGTTCTGTTTGTTCTAACAGGAACAGAAAAAATTCATTCCAAGAAGCCAATTACCTGCTAACAACACATAGTATACAAACAAAAAGTATCACTTTGATTCATCTCCAGAAAATAATAAAGTATCTTCCATCCTGCATCATCACGGAAGTGTATGCCACTATTCCTGGACCTGATGATAGGCTACTAGGCTTCCTAAGCTGCTTGGACTTCTGTCACTCCTTTCACACCAGCTCTGTTTTTACCTTTTGAGAACTCTGCTAGAATCCAAGAACCCCATTCCTTTGCAAACTGCAAAATTCTGCAGTATTTTTGCTATCCCTTATTGCAATTCCATTTACTGTTTGATTTCTGCTGTTTTTTTTTATTATTATTATTTTATGTTTGTTAGGTCTCACTTCCCCATCTTTTCAGTTCTTTCCTAAATTAGAAAGAGTATATATCTGCTTCAGGGTTTGGGGATTTAGCCAGAGTGCTCCCATTAATGTTAATGGAGATAATAAGTACATCTGTGGGCAGTACACTGAAATCTTCCCTCCCCACCCCCCATTCTCTCCTCCCCCCCCTTTTTTTTTTCTTCTGAAAAGTGATTTAAGTGTGATTAATTTTTCTTTGATACTGTATTAAGGACAAGAACAAATATGTTTAAATGGCTTCCAGTTTTAATACAGAGTAGAAAATATAGTAAGATGTCTATACATTGCTCTGTATTTACCCACCTTGTCATTTTAGTGAGTAGAAAAGATTTGTTTTCACCTTTTTTCAGTGATTAAGTATTGCTGATTTATCAGACTGAAGGCCTAGAACAATGGAATTGTCATAGAGGAAATGCAGCATAAGCACTGTGATGAGTGATGTTTTTATCCTCCTTTCACACATACGTATTATCTTTATCCCTCAACATAGCCCAGAGTGATTTTTCTGTGAATAAGTAGATAATTTCAACTCCATGCTTATTTGCTTTTTTTTTTTTGGCTTTACAAGGGGACAGTTCTTACAAATGGGAACTGTGGTTTTTACTGTGCATGCCTGTCCAGTGATTACTCTGTTGGAATCTTCTTACTTACTTCATACAGAACTGCCATCAGCGGCAATGATGGTTGGATCCAGCTGAGGTAGATCTGAAATAATATGCCAAAATTTCAGGGATCTTTTATTCTATTTATTATTTATTTATTCTATTCACCCAAATAATTTATCATAATTACATTAATCTAATACCACATCTACAATCTGTATTCTTTTTCTGGCCAGTATTTTCAATTATTATAGGCTGAATCTAGGAGTAGATCATGCAGAAACTGTTACAGATCTGACTTTAATGTTGAAACTAGGACTCACCCCTACATTTCACCCCTATTGCTTTAGGGCAAATCTGCACTGCCTTAGCTCTAAATCCTGGTTATTTTCTTATTGTTCCTCAAAAAATCTGTGACAATGAGAACTATGTTAAACATTTCAATTTTTAAAAAAATATTTTCTTTAATGCTGATTACAAATAGAACTGAGATTTTCCAAGGCATCTCATTTCAGCATTAATAGAATATATACAAATATATATATTGAGATTTATTATTTAGTTAGAATTAGTTTGTCTGTCAGTGCTAGCTATGAGACCTGGACCTGGCTATGTGAGCATGGCTATGGCACCTTGTTGCCAGAAATCATGCCCAGAAAGGACTGAATTCAAATCTGTAAGCTTACAGGTCCTTTCTTCCTGCCTGGTCCCAGATAGCAATGGGGGGGGAGAGGGGGGGGGGAGGCCTCTGGGCCACTGGCCAAGAGGAGGTGCAATAGCTGATTATTTGCTCCCTGTGAGTCCCTCTGAGAAAAGTGTGAGATGGGATCAACCCTCAAACGAATCTAGTCCCAGATCAGGAGTAGTAACATTGTGATTTGTATTAGCAATGAGAATATCAGCCATGTTTGAATGGTTTTAGAATTTAATTTCCAATGAAAACTCTAATGATAGTCATAAAGTATAAACATGTTCAATGTTGTTAATTCAGGCCTTTCCACCAGAAAATATGCACTGCTGGAAAATAAATACTTATCTAGTACAAAGCATCTAAAATTATATTAGAAATCAAGGTACATGTGGCTGCTCAGAATCTCCAAAATACAGTTCTTCACTTTTCCATTTGAATTAGTTTGTCTATAATATTTATCTACCCTTTAGTGTTTTTTTTGGTTTTTGTTTTTGTTTTTTTGACCTGTTAATGTTTACAATGTGCTTTTAAATGTAAAAAGACATAAATGTTGTGGCAATGCATTCACTGCCAACAGATACTATTATGAAAAAACTCTTGATCTCACTCAAGGTTTAGCAGCCATACCTCTAAGCTAACTTCGGACTTCCTGAGATCAAAATAATTTTTCTTTTCTTTTTCTTTACAGTCTCTAAGTAATGGCAATATTAATTTGGCATTTAGAAAACACTAAGATGTTAACATTGCTATGATTATATGACTGAAATCAGGAAAATTTATTAAAATGCATAAATAGATTTTTGGAATGTAGTCGTAGCATTGGTTGCCTCTAACTTTTTTGTTAAATCGAATTAGACGATTTTCTTTTTCATGCTTGTTATTCCCTCCTGGCTTTTGACTCTATATTATAGTGAAAGCTAGTTTTAAGTTTTGTGTTTAGGTTGGTAGTTCCTTTACAAAAGATCACAGTAAGTATTTCTTTCAGAAACTTTCACATCTCCATTATGTATAGCAGGTACCTGATATTAGTCATAAGAGAGCCCTAAGTCTTTGTTCCAAACAATTCAATTTCTGACTTGCTTGTTATGCAAAGTGTTAAACATTGTCATTTCTGGTCTCTTGTTTCTGAGTCGGTAATCAGTATTCTCAGAAAAAGTACAGGATACACCTTTTCCTATCTATTAGAAGCTGCTGGTAATGATCTGAGAACATCCTTTGTTTTTCAGTGGCCAAAATAGTTGAGGTGGAGGCCAGTCATCACATGTTACGGGTCTTTCCTGCCTGTTAGTCCAAGAGGGTTCAGGTGTGCCCAGTGCCCCATCACTGAAACGGGGGACAGCCTTGAGCCTTCCCCATAAAACCACATCTGATGTAGTGGCTTGTTTTGTTCTGCTGACCCTGCCAATGAAGCAAGTGAGATAGGAGCTTAAAAGTTCGGAAGAAGAAAACTATCTATCTATTGTTCATGGTGGGAAAAGTCTGTATGGTCATCAAGATTGGTTTCCAGGTAGCTGTGTATGTTGCAGTCTTTGAGCAGTTCTTTGTATGTGAAGCATTAAGTACTTCTATAAGTTTTAATGTATATATTGTTTACCTTATAATGTTCAGAATTTGTCTTGCTATCCAGCTTTATTCTGGTAGAACAAAGTAGTACAATAAGCAGTACTACTTATTCCCAGTTGATAATTCCATCACCTGCCTGGCCACCAAAAAAAAAAAAGGGGGGGGTGGGTTTCAGATGGGCTTGAGCCAACCATTTACCAGAGGCAACCGCTTGGAATCTGCTTACAATTGGTCTCAGATGGCAAATGGCTGTGTAGAGGCTGCTACCAGCCAGAACGGTTTAAAGCAATCTGAAGTGCCTCTAAATTTTCTAAGTACCAGAGCAAAAAAACGTTAAAGCAACAGAGCAGGCATTACCATAGAGCAGAGATCATCTGTGCATAGATCATCTGATAACCTGAGATTTGCAAGCCCTTTGTGGCAGCATTGTTTGCCTGGTATATTCTGCTGAAAGGTGAGGAGAAATCTGATTCTGCACTGTTATCCTTAATATTGGTAGGAAAATATCGGAAGAAGCCTCACGATCATTCAATATTTGGTTCACATCCTTTTCTCAACCTAATATCATACAGGCAATAAAATGCTGTTTAAGACTAAAAGCCAAAACAATTTGGGCAGTAGGAATAACATAGGATTCATGAGTAAGAGCAGTCTCTTTAAAAGTGGTGAATTTATTACAGGGAACTCTTATGAGAATGGGAAGTGGAACACTACCCACACCAGGTAGGACAACAGTGCAAATGTTGCTCTCCAAAAACAACTGTGATTGGGAAAACATTTGCTTTTAAACCCATACCTGATTATGAGTTTATCTCAAAGCATTTTTTTCAGCTATACCAAGTATGAACTTGAGAGATTGTGCTGCTGCAAGGAACACAACAGTGCCAGGGAACAGAAGACAAGGCGCATCCACTTCCTCTCCCCTTTGCAAGTGTGCAACAGGAATAAAAAATGTCCCAAGCCCTAAATTATTTGTCAAGGAGGGGAGACAAATATATTTTCATTTCTTATATAAAAGCCCAAAAACAAATACTGTGTAATCAAACTTTTTTTTTTTTTTTTCTTTTTAATAGAACCTCTGGAGATAGTAACCTACCAGCTAATGTAAGGCTCTCATCACAAGCTTATATGCTATTTATATCCAGAATTTGTCTATAATGGTTAGAGGCCTTATTTATGTTTACATTTGTTTTCTCTGCTTTACATATTATTGCATTGGTCCGAGTCATGGTTGTATGAGGAATTCTACTTGCAGGCATTTTACTTTTAAACATAGGAGATGTTTGATGGTATGCTCTTTCTATACCTTTTCAGTCCTTGACCACTTTTTTATTCCTGATTCCTGAAATCCATTTGTGCAGTCTTTTGTGATAAACATTAACGTTTACCAATGTCTAATAGCCACTTTCATAATTTCTTTGTTCAACTTATTACACATATTCAGTTATGTGCTGCCTACTTCCTGGGTATCCAGTGTGCCTTCTTTGATACCTAGCATCCCCAAACCCATACATTTAATTAAAAAGAAGCATTTCAAACAAGTGCTGTGTTAAAATCATTAGGTCAAGAGATTCTTGGCACATTTGGCTCTCAGCATGAGGGTGTCTGCTGGATATTATAACAGGTAGAGCAGAAATCAAGTTCAACTGAACCTAATGAGCTGGCCTAGTTGTGTTCCTGTGTTTTTACAGGTTTTCTAATGTTTATTGTTTTCTTAATTATCCATTTTTATCCATTTGCTTTTTTTTTTTTTTGGTTATTATTAATCTGGTGGTTTATTACTTAATGTTTCTACTGTACTTGAGAGATGAAAAACCCTGTACATTTACTGTAAATGCTAAACATTCTGATTATCTCCTATGGGCATCCTTAAATCCATTTATTTAGTTCAGAAGTCCCCTTGCAAAAAGAATGGATTTATTTTCTGTGCTCTTCTCACTGGTGCCATTTTGGAAAAATATCAGCACAGTAAAGGAAACAAAAAGTTCAGTTAAAAAATCAAAGGGGAACTTAGAGCTGCTGGACACTCAATTACTTTGACATTTAAGAGGAAAAAAAAAAAAAAGAAAAAACACAAAACTTTAGAAATTTTGTTTTGAACCATTAAGAATCAAGGAAGTATTCAGTTTCTGACCAAATGCAGTTGCTTCAAAAATCCAGACACCATTTAGATTGTATCAGTCATGGGAGGGAGAGAGCAGCAGTCAGAAGCCAGTTCACCCTCTCTGAAATCCACAAAAATCTATTGGACTGGACTGTGCTTCATGCTGGGGAATGAGGAGACAGAAAAAGAATACAGAACAAACACCTAGAAGAGAAAGAGAGGAAGAAATGAAGAAATATAGATACACGTGTGGGAGGGGGCGGGATGGCTTTTTACAGAACAGAGAATATTCAGTACATTGTTCCAGTTGGGTTGTTTCTAACCACTTCACTGTTAGCAATGATCTCTTTTTTTTTTTTTTAAAAAAAAAGAAAAGGGAGGAAAAAAGAAAAAGCATGTTAGAAAATTTGACTGAGGGCAAACAAAATTATATTGATCTTGTAGAAAGATGTAAGGATAAAAGTGAATACCCTCCCCTCCCCCCCCCCCCTCCCCCCCCCCCCAACAAGTTAAAATTTTGGCTGAGGAACATTAGCAAAGCTGATGTAACATGCAACTTTATTTTTATTTTTACTTCAAATTAAATCAAACCATAACTGTTAGATTTTACACAGTGCATGGTAATGTCTTGCATCATCAGATGAGACTTTGGGCTATATTTTCATTTTGATAAATGAATCAGACACCTAAATATGAAACTGATGGGGTCCATTATCTTGTTTGTTATTCAGGACTTGAAAAAAAAATCCCTCTGCAGCAATAATTACATGTCAGAATCAATTGACTTTGTGAAAATCAAAGTTTCAGATGTTTTCTTCAAAATATTGTTCTTGAGACTATTATGCTTAACATCATTCAAAAAAAAAAAAACAAAAAAAAAAACCAAGAAAATTGGAGAATCCAGCCTTTTTTTTTTGGTATTGTTTTCTTAATGTACCAAAAGTACTCTGTTGCAATTTTATCTCCTTCCTATTCCACAAAGTATTAATTATTTTTAGTGAGCTGCCAGTGTAACTGTTGCATAAGCTGCAGAGATGTATATCCTGAGTTATAAAGTTGAATGGAGAAATCAAGTGTTGTGATTGGCATTCCATGCAGTTAACAGCCACTGTATGTGGTGATGTTGGGTCCAGCCCTCCAGGCTCATTGACTTCAGTAATTCTGTATACTCATGTGCATAAAAATTCTTTCAAGATCACACCCAAAGTTAAATCATGGGAACTTGAAAATGAGAAACTTTGAAAAGTACTTCTGAAAATAAATAAATAAATAAAAAGGGCCAGCTGAAACTAATGGGAAATTTTCCATTGACTTCAAAGGCAGTAGAATAGAATCAGAGCCATAGTTTCATACATGAGAAAGCAATCTGTGACTGTGATTTTCTACTAGTTTCTCAAAACTGTAGTTTTGTTACAGAGCACCTTCTGTTACCAGTTTTATTATTTCTTGAAATAAAGCTAACTGTCTTGCAGCCTAGCAAAAATAAATTCACCTCCATCCTATTTATATTATATAAATATCAAAGGTATTATGGACCCTGATTATTTAAAATTAAGTAGTACAATATTTATCATTCACAGTAAATCTGTTTTATACTGTTGTACTAACAACACAACAATTTTTTTGAGAAGGCATACAGGACTATGTTACTGTGATATACTAACATACAACATTGGAATGAAAATCAGAATAGTGTTTTGTTTGTTTGTTTGTTTGCTTGTTCATTTTTTAAGAGAGGAATAATGTTCACATTCTCAAATTTCCTTACCAGAGTGTAGCATCGATTTCAAAAGGTGAATATTTCTTCACAAATCTTAGATAACTTTAGAACTGAGCTTGAAAGAAACCTTTGTAAGGTGATAAAAATTGTACAGTTCCTTTGTTTCCTCTTAAAATGTTCATATAAGCCCTTAGTCAGGCTTTGGTTTGAAATGTCAAAATATTGTACACTGCGTTCTCTGCTGGACAAGCACAATAAAATGGCTTGTTTTCATCAAAAAAACAATTTAACCATGGAAGCAGAAATTCTTGAAAACCAGAGAGATGAATTTGCATTCGTTTTTTCTTGGTGTTTTGGTTTTAGAATGCTTTGAAAAGTGAATTGAAAGTTGTTCTGTTAAATTAATCTTAAATATTTTTCTATAAACACATACAACAAAAAATTAATCTTAGGAATTATGAGCCTTGAATATTAGGGCATAAGCTCTCCATAGTAATTATGTGACCAGTTGCAAATATTAAGGATATTTTCAATTACTTCTGTAATTTAAAGAACATTGCATTGTATAATTGCAAATAAGTAATGTATTTAGAAAATTATGTTTGCATCAAGAACATTCTAGGAACAGAATTCTAAGAGGTGATATTTTTCAGTAAACTATTTTAGAATAATTTTGGTCTCAGATTGAAGATTACAATGCCTCATTCAATTTTATGACCATATAAGTTCAAGAAGTGGTGGAAGACACAAATACTTTATTTCTGGCACAAAACTGTCTGTGTGATATTGTTGCATCAAAAGACTAGGATAATCTTCCTATGTGGAATATCCTGGCATTATCAACGTGAGGTATATTTTTGGTGGTGAAGTAGAACAGCTGCCATGAGTTCTACCATCACATTTCAGGCTACGTTAAAACCTGGATGCCATAAAATCTGGACACTTGTGTATATATGTGGGTCTCCATATTTCAGGTTTATATTTGCTTTTGCTGAGCATAGTTGACACAGTATGTGGACCTTCCCTTTCTGGCTTTAGCTTCACGGTGTCATTCAAAAACCACAGAGACAAATTCCCTCTGCAATTCAGAAAAGGCATACTTGCAACTTTTCAGCATTTAAAATTACTTTTGTCATCCACTGTCAGAGCAAACAAGGTAAAACCAGCATGGTCACTTTAATAGTTGATACTTAAAGTAAAGATGGATTTTTAATAGTTGCTGTGGCTTTTGGCGGTGTGTGTGCACTGTTCTGTCACACAGCACAATAGTTTACAAACTGCCTTAACTGCAGCATCGTGGAAGCTGTGTACTTGTTTCCTTGTAACCTTGTAAATCATACTGTCCATTTACGTACTTTCAATAAACAAAATAATTTCTGCATGTGCTCTCATTAAATTAAATTTCCCACTGTGACACCAGTTTTCTTCCCTATACTTGCATTGAATGACTCTGTATGAGGTTGGTAGTAAAGGCTGAAAGGAAAAAACAAAAACAAACAAAGCTGGAATAGTAAAACCTCAGGCCATTAAGTGCTGTGTCTTCAAAGCTGGATGTGTAAGTAGAAGAATATGTGGTTTCATTGATTGAATGCAGACTAGGAGACAGGAACTTGCAACTTTTATTTTTTCTAGTGTCCCCATCTCTCTTTACAACCCTTAAGCAACTTAATTTAACTCTAAGGAAGATCTAATGCTTCCTTTTTTAGCGTCACAACACCAGTCCCAAAGACCATGGGAGGTTTAAGACACACTTCGAGTTGTCCTCATTTTGGGCTACTCTGAAGGCATGGAAAGGCCTCCTGAAGGAAGCTTGGAATAACCTCCCAGTCTAGCATGGTTATGTAAGATCCTAAGAGTGCTTGCTTGGCCTTGCCTCCTTATATCCCATATAGTGTGGTCTATGCTGAATTTCTTAGAAAAGTCCAAGCTGCTCCTGGTATTGTTTGTGTCAGAGCAGTTCTCTCTAAGGAAACTAAAGGATTTTGGTAGTTTCTATATTCTGCCACAGTACTATATGCAGTCAACAGCTGAACCCAAAATACACAGCCAAAGTGTCTCGGCTTCTCAACCTGAACTGAAAAAATAAAAGCATTTTATGAGTTCCAGAAGGAGTTTAATAAAGCTTGTCATGTTGTGTGATTTTTTCAAGGGATTGTTAGCTATCTCTGGGAGCAAAAACAGCTGAAGCCCAGGACCTTAACTCCCAGGAGAAAATGGAAAGGGCCATGAAAGGATTCACAGCAGGAAGAACAAGCTATACATCAGCTTCTAGCTGATGTATTACCTCTTAGCACCACAGCTGCCTGTGATAGCAGGAGCCTGGACTCACTAACCCAGGAGGTCAGTCCCAGTCTTGCATTCCAATCACACACAAATGAACTGGGGACTTAGTCCATTGCCTGCTGGCAGCCATCTGGCCATCGACATGGTCAGGGTTGCAGCTCCAGTGCAGAGCTCTCAAGTCCCAGCCTTACATGTGCAACTGAAATCTGGGGCAAATATAATTTACTCTATCTTGCATTGTCCAGAAACACCTTCACAAAGTCACCACATGGACCTATGAGGTCTTTCCTTTTGGCTCCTTATTTTGAGGAATCCAAAGTGTCTGAAAAGTGATTGTTATTATTTAGGCTAACAATGGCAGACAGGAGTAGAAGGTTTTGAAGTGCTCAACCACTAAAAAGGGATTGATGAAGGTGGATGCTGAATTATCGCCAGCAGTGTTAGTATGAAATTGAAGGTGGGATCAAAAGAAGCAAAGTTGTGAATTTTCTCTGCTTTTGTTTCTTCTTATCGCTGTATTTATTCTGTTTGGTTTGGTTTTAGTCAAAAGTATCAAATTTAGAAAGAGCTATCATTTTTGCTAAGTTTACTTTACATTGAAGCACAACCAAAGTTGTGGATTCTGTAAGTTAGTGAAAGATGAAGCCCTTTTAAGAAGATGCCATATCTCAAAGGAGATGAAGTGAGCTAGTGAGCAAGGCCTTTATACAAAGGGTTCTGTTTGACAATCTTCCCAGCAGTCAAAAAGGAAAAGATACAGCCTAGAAAGTTCACAGACTTTATATAGACTTTATATAGTGGCTGGTCCAACGACCTTTCACCAAAGTTTAGTCAGGAGACTAAGAAGAAAGATCCCATCTGTATCATTTGAATAATACAAATAGAATTATTATTATTATTATTATTATTATTATTATTATTATTATTATTATTTAAAGTAATGATGTTTCTGCAAAGCCTAGAGAAATAAAAATTACAGATATGTTCAAATTGAAACCCTAGATTTAAACCATTCTGAACTTCAAGGCAGTGCAATTCTATATACAGACATTGTGGCTTGGGTTATTCTCTACAGGAAGGGTTCAAAGGTCGTTGAAAAGAAGAGTCCAAAACATGATGATATGTTTCAGTTCCTTCTGTGGTCAACACTGCACTATATAAAGTTTCCAGTCCACTAAAGCAGGACATTGCTATTTAGGGAACTAGAGCTTACTGTAGCAGTGGTAGCACATTTTTTGCATCATTTCAGTTCTCACTTTAAAAACTCATGGCCTTAAAACCAGATAAGAACACTGCAGGAGGAAATAACAATTGCTTTAAATGACATTATTGATAATTTTTGATTTAATATTTTATTTTATTTATTGTTATTATCAGCTATCCAGAATTTCAAAATGCAGAATCTTAGCTGTGTTGATGAATTTTAATCTATCAGATACCTTACAGAATGCCACTGTATTCAATTTCTGACTTGAATACTTTGCAAGGGTAATGGTCAAGTCCATGCATGCTATATTTCCCCTGTTGCACTCAATCCCTAGTTTTGACCATGAAGTGTGACTCACTAAAATGTGAAATTCCCAAACTGAGACAGACCAGCTCAGTACTTTGTCCCCAGCAATGACAAGAAATTATTGGAGCTGCTTTTTTTGCCAGCCTTTCCCCCAGCAGTGTCCAAAACTTTGGAACATAGTATGTCAGATGATGCATTCTCACCTCTTCTCTTTAAGGAAACCTAATTAAAGACCAGATTGATGTCCATGAAATTGTTGAATTCATTTTTGAACCTGCTAAAACTGTCTGCCTCCATAGACCCATGTGGAACCAAATTTCAATTTGCCATCTGCTGTTTAATGAAGTGCTTTGGTTTATCTGTTTTAAACAGATTTAATTGCAATTAATTTCAGTGGCTCTTGTTATTAAAAACATGCTTTTCATGAAGGAATTTTCCTAATTCAGTGCTTGTTGTTGGACAGTGCAAGTCAGGTGCTTCCTCAGTGGAGATTGGTGCCTGTGAATTTATAGTTAAATTGCTACAGGTGCCTATGCAAACCATCTTAAATTTTCTTTCATCACAGCTCAATGTGAATAGCTCAATGATTTGTGGGACATTAACTCTGTGACTAAAACAGCTGCAATGAACATGTTTAAATATTGAATGCTTAGTCAGTCCTTATCTGTGCTTTAAAATAATTTGATTAATAGTAATAATAATGAACATTATCGCTTTGGCAAGTCTTCCCTCTTTGTATAAGCCCTACACAACAGAATATTTGAGTAAAATACATATTGGGGGTGGGGATGGAGAATAATGCTTAAAATATTTGTAGAGAAACAAAACTTTTCTCCCCTTGGATACAAGACGGTTTTCTGCTTCACTGGAACAGAGGAGGGCAATATCTCCCAAGAGACTCAAAAGCCTTGAAGATAATTGCTGCTGGGGTGGTTTAGTTTAAGCCTGTGTTTGGACAGAGCATGTGACAGTGTCTCTCAGGATGAATGGTATTAGGAAATTCAGTTCATTTTGATTGAACTAGCAAGGAAAGGATTTCTGAAATAATATTATACAGTAAACGAACTCCACTGCTCTGGGCTGAGCTCATTCAAGCTCTTAGGATTCAGTTAGTTTGTTATCCTCTGGAATAGCTGTAACTTTTTCATTTTTTGTCTTGTATTATTTCAGACCACTTAAAGATAGCTATTTACTATAATGGGTCAGAGAGGTCTAGGTAAGTCTGGAGTGAAATGTCTGATAAAGTCCTGCCAAATGCAAACTGAAGGGGTGTGTGAGGTGTGTGTGTGTGTGTGTGTGTGTGTGTGTGTGGTTGCAGTGTTGTTGTTTTGTTAATTTTGTTTGTTCCCTTTATCTTGTTCATTTTCCTTTATAATGTAGCCCTTTATGCAAAAGGGTTGTATAGATGTCAGAACAGACTGGCAGAGGTAAAACTGATGAAAATACCATATATTGGATTTAGAGTTAATGTTGGTTTTATAACCCATTTCACTGTGTTACAACAAATGTATGCTTTATTAGCAAAAGTAAAGAACCCGTGCCTTAGTATATAAAATTTTGGTGTAGACATAGGTCAAGATCCTAGAAGCATGAGAAGATATGTGTAATAAGCACCTAATTCAGTTTTTAGTCCAAGA
Source organism: Heteronetta atricapilla (assembly GCA_011075105.1). Lineage (NCBI taxonomy): Eukaryota > Metazoa > Chordata > Aves > Anseriformes > Anatidae > Heteronetta > Heteronetta atricapilla. The sequence continues at coordinate 45,032,795 of CM021735.1, forward strand.
AAATAACACATCAGCAAACTCCCAAATCCCTCAGATGATCTTCATATGAGGTCCAATTAAAGTATCCAGAGGTCTCAGCACAGCAAACATGAAAGACTGTCTTCTCATTTGATTCATACAGTGACCTGAACAGATAGACTGCTCTGCAGACAGAATAAAACAATAACTGCATTTCTGAGCAGGTGTATTTTGCAGCCTGTGGAATAGCTTAAAACTCTACCTCACATTTTTTTCCTATTTTTTCCTTCAGGTCCTCTCTTTGGTTTTATTCTGCACTGCCTCTCTGCCTTCCTGGACTCATTCAAGATATCTAGTTTCGTACAAGCACACAAAGCTGATAAGAATACTGCTGTGATACCTTGCAGTAACAACTATGCTGAAAAGTAGCATGAGGAGACATATTGATAAGGAGTCTGTTTGCCTGAAATGCTTTGGCACATGTCAGATGGAATTTGCTTTTGGGCCAAAGGCCAACTCCAGACTTATGCACCTCTAAGGACCCACTTAAAAGCTATTAAGAGAGTTTAAGTGGTGCACAAGTCTCCTGTTGGCTGTCTGCACAATGCTAAAGATCACCCACTGTGAACCATTAATGGGAGAGGACTATTTTTTATTTTTATTTTTATTTTTTTAGCAATTTTGATCTCACTGATGCAACCACACACAGACCTCAAAGGCAATGGAGAGAAGTGGAAAAACAAAACTGAGTTGCTTTCAGTGTTTTCTTCTACCTTTGTCAGGATTCATTCTACATGACGACTTTATGCTTCCTAAGTGAAATAAGCCTAGGAGAGCTCTTTAAGAAAAATATTTAGAGCAGTTATTGGGAAAATATAATGGCAGAAAGTTTTGGATGGTGTATTAGGGGTTTATTCTGCTCTGAGTTGCTTCTTCATAAACACATGTAGATGGCAGACTCCTGTCACTCAGTACATGGTGGAGAAAATTAGATGCTTATGGCCTTTACTGTATCCTGTTTCCTCTGTTCATGGTCAGAAGATTTGTGATGCTATATGGCATGTAAAACTATTCACACAGAATATTCTGTCCCACAGCCTAGTGCTGAAACTTCCCTGTGTTAGAATCTGTGCAGTCCAATTCAGCCTCCCTTTCTCAATTACCTTTGATGTTAAATGGGAAATCTGAATGACTGTCTCAGAAATGTAGTTATAAGCTTTCACCAAAGGAGAAATAAAATAGATTTAAGTGCCAAAAAAGTCTGTTCTCTGTCAGAATCAAGACTTATATTCACAGCCTCACTGTACCAAACAAATTATTTTATCCAACCACCTATATGTTCTTCTGTTCTCTTATTCCTCAGATGTGTACCTTCTTAGGATATGGGCGTGGTCATCAGTATTGAAAAGGGAAAATAGGACCCTCTCACTGAAAACAGAGAGTATCATACAGAGTTACTGGAAACCTGAATGGAAATAATAATAATAATAATAATAATAATAATAATAATAATAATAATAATAAAGGCAAGACCATGCAAAATTAAGAGAAAAAAAAGAATATTTTTTAAATGATATGTATCCATGGGAAACTGTTTTGTCCTAATGCATCTAGTCCTTTTTCTCTGTACTCTAATGTAAATCACTATATTTACTGGTGACCATGTAAACAGTAGATTTTAAGACAATGCCACTGCATGCTGGATGCTTTTTTTACTGCTGCAAAATAGCTACTACTATGCCTGTACTGATCCGTACTGCTGAATTTATTATTATTATGTTATTGTTATTATTATTATTAGAAGCATAATATGTTTCCTATATGAAGTACTATAGTGCTATTCTTGGAGTAGTGAGAACATAGTCCTTTATCCACCTGTGCATGCAGAAGATCAGATTGCCAGGAAAAGATAACAAATCCAGATCCCCAGACACTTGTCAGGCTCTATTGATGTTAAGACATTGTGCAGCTGATTAATATTTCAGCTATTTAGTAAAGTAGGAATTTTAGAGGCTTATCTTTATATTCTTTATCCACTGTTTTAATATCTTTCCTCTTTCCTATTAACTAGATATCTGATGGCAATGATTTAAAAAGCTGTTTAATAACCTTCTGTTTGCCTGTTACAGGGGCTGTGTCATGTGAGCAAGATTTGTTCTCTAGCTGGGGAACATCTTTTGTTCAGTGGTCCCATAAATGGCTACACCATACATGACAGGTTCTCTTCAATATTCAGAGGCAATTAATGTGCAAGCAACTTTATTAATCTTTTTTAATAGCTCCTTAGCAGTGATTATGGAGTAGTTCTTAGTACTCTGAAGGAGCAGCTTGCAAAGCAATATTAAAAGGTGAAGGTAAATTCTGTTTTTGCTGCAAAGAGGTACATATACTTAGAGCTTTATTTATATTAAGGGACCTAGGTGGCTGGGGGACAAGTAGAGCCATATTTTTTATCCCTGGGCCATATGCCACAAATAGGGAACATAAGAATATGGCAGCCCACACTCATTTTCCTAAGACCCTAAATGAATGATACCCCACAAAGTAATGTGACACCATAGACACAATGATGTAGCACCATGCAACACATTTAAAACGTGTCAAGATGTTGTCTCCACAGAAGCAATGTTTAGTCATTTAGGTCACTAAAAGCAGCTTTTTCAAATTATCCACAGACATTTTGCCAGACTGCCCACATATCTCTAGATAAAAGCAAACTGCTTGCTTCACAGGGTAGAATAATTTATTTGCTTGCAAAGAAACAGCAGGTTGCCTTCATTTTTTCTTAGTACAAAATGCATTATGCTAAACACAGTACAGAACATTTGAGTTCCAAACAGGGGAATTATTATAAATTAGTTTTATATTACTAGTTGTTTTTGTTTGTTTGTTTTAACAGACATGTCCAGTTTTTGTCACAGAAAGCTGTAAGCCCTCTGGAAAAGGATCAAGAAAGAAAACAGTTTTTTCCCTTTCCCTTTACCTTTTTAAGTAGAGCTGTCCAGAGGCATATAATTCAACTATGTTCATGATTTTACAGTATGCAACATAAACACTATTTTGTGAATGTTTTCATGAAATGAAATTGTGACTTTTTTTTGGGGGGGGGGGGAAGGGGTACAAAAAAGTCAATTTTTTACTCTTCCTCTCTCCTTTTTCTCTCTGTCCCTCTGGTCATAAATGATCAGAAAGCAATGTACTTCAGGCACATTTACTATAGAAAATGTAATCAAAACTGACAAATCTCCATAAAACATTTTTGGCTTCAGTGAAATCATATATTTTATTAAATTTTGTTGAAATGTTCCAGATAGTTCCTCCTGTAAATTTCTTTTAATCTGCCATTTTTGACTTTCTCCATCCAGCTTTACATCATTACTTAGTACATTGCTGAGTTTATGGAGTACTAGATGAGATCCATCAAAACGATTTCACCTAAGTTATGAGAACAGTTCTTTGGGGATGAAAGACTAAAGAATTAATTCATAACCATACTAAATCAATTGTTCTCTCTTTTAGTCAAATTTGTCAAGTTTTGAACAGTACAACATTAGACAAGTGAAAAATTAGACAAGGCCTTGGGGGAAGGTTAATAAAGAAACCAATAGCACTTTGCTAGTTGGTGCAAGATTCCATTGAATATGAGTCCTGGAGGTGATCATCTGTTCCTCTTTGCCCACTGGAGTGAAAATATCTTGATGGTTACCATCTGGAGTAAATTTTTAACAATCAGCATTTTTATAATGAAAGCATAGATGTTTCTTTCTAAACAGATGCTTGGGCTATCATTGACTTTTGAACTACTTTGGAGTCCTAGACAACTCAAAAATTCAAGTGCAGTTCTGCACATTTCCTTCTTCCTCACGTTCTATGAGGGAACATATAGCACAGTAGGAACTTACTTGTTCAGGATGTTAAGGATGTTGGGTTTTGATATTCTATTTGTGTTCTCATTACCTTTTCCTCTGATAGCTACAGTTAGCTGAAATAGCTGTTTTTGATGATTCCTACATTAGAATTCAGGACTCCAGAGGCAGGAAGTCTTTAATAGTAGTTTTTCATTTCTAGAATACCCTTCTGGTTCTACCAGAAGCTAAAACAATCAATAGCAAAGGTCTATGCAAGAGTAATCCATACAGACAGACATTCAGATTGGACTAAGTGATACAACAAACTAAAAAATAAATTTGGGTGGGTAGCAGAGCAGTGTCCACTAATACAGCTTGAAGTCAGAAATGCACTGGTTCTTTGATAGTTGCCAATAGATGGTCTTTGGTATTTCATTTCTGAATCTGAAAGAGATTTAAAAAAAATTATTTATTTTTATTTCTTGCATAGTCATATTCCCTGACTTCATTGACAATGAAAAAAAATTAATGATCTATCGGGCATCTGTGCACATGAGCAGGGATGATTTTTTTTTGTCACAGAATGGAGAGAGACATTTCTGAGCTTGGAGGTTGCAGGAGCTGTTATTTAATTATTTATCATAGGCAAAACACTCTTGAAGAACTTATGCAACATCAAGTTTTGTGAATAGAGTCCTTCTGTCACAAATAAATAACTAGTGAAGTAAACACAGTAACAAAGATTCTTTAGTCTAGGCAGGCCGCATTCTACACATCTGAACTTCTGCACTTCAGCACACGCTTATAGACAGGTCTACAAAACTGAGTTGGATGTGTGCCACAGCATACTGCCCAATGGGATAAATGGAAACTTTGAATCTGTGGCTTCACTTGAGACTTGCTACTTGAGACTTGCTTCCTGGAGTACAATGATCACTCTAATGTGATCATTGATCTAATGATCACTCTTATGTCCTGTAGCTTGCTCTGTTTTGACCTCCTCATATCTACACAATAATTGCACTCTGTATTACCCATGGCAAGGAATGAGCTTGAACCACAAAACAGATAAAATTCAATCTCACTATTAGCATATTGAAATATTATTTTTCCCTGAAACTAAGTATTATACAGCTCAAATTATTTGTCAGACATGCACCAGAGAAGCTGTCAAGCCAGCAATCACTGGTGATCCCGGACTCCTGTTAACAAAGAGAAATTGCGTTTATGTAGGCTGGGGACGGACAACGTTAGGAGAAAACAATTCTCACATTCTAACTTTCTGTTGTTGTTGCTACAGGGATAGAGTTTCTTGCTATCTTAGCTCCCCCTCCTGGAGGTCAGATGCCTGTTTACTGGCAAGAACTAGCACACCCAAATTTCCAAAGACAAAACTTTAGTTGAATATATCATCACACTTTAAAAAAAAAGGATTTCCTGAAGTCTGCATCATTCTGGGAAATATGTCTGCTTAATAGTTTGCAGGAACGTAGCTAGAAAGAGATAAAAGAGGAGCAGAAGATTACTGAGGAACAAGGAGGAGAAGGATGGTGAATAACATCTTTACACCCATTGCTGCAAAATGTAGCACTTTCTAAACTTTCTCCTGTCTCAACCAAGTCAGATCCAAATCTATTTCACTTTCTTTCATCAGGCTGGTTGATCTGAGATTTTGAGAGTAGTTGTAAGTGTAAGCTGGGAGGCAAAACCAGATATGTCCTGATCAGGGCAGAGAAGAATGTGAGGGAAAAGCTCACTGGGTACATTTATTTGCTGAATCATTCCACTAACAGTATTGCAAAGGCAATACTTCCTCTCACAAAATCTGTCCATATGGGCTTCAGTGCGCTTTCAGCTATGTGCAGAGACACTTTAAGGTTTGATCATTATTCTGACATCAATATTTTCTTCAGGAGGAGAGCACCAAGAAAGGTTTCTCTTCTTGTTCTTCACCTCTTTTTCTTCTTCCTCACCTCTTCTTCTTAACACAATACCAACTAAGAAATATGAAGCATTCACTGCAGCGAGCATGCAAAAAAGCTTCTTGTAAAAGCACTTTGATTCCTCAAGAACTAGTGTCATTTTCTCTGTGCCTTTGATGCCAAGATTATAGCCTCATACTAAGGGTTTCAACACTAAGTTCAAAATCAAATAACTTGTAGAGAAACATGCACAGTAAACTATCACCTTCAGCTCCTAATCAGTAAGCAAAACATAATGTTCATTCATGTGTAGACGTGAACTGTACATATATATATATAAAAGGGATTTTTCAGGTATTACTCCATAGTTATTTTTGTTACCAGTTGATAGAAATACAGGAACATTTTTTCTTAAGTGCTATGAACTCTACTATGGAATTAGATTTGTTTTCTGGTTGTCATTAAGTTCCAGACATAATAGCCTTGTACTTACTGCATACGATAATTATGCAGAGTAAGACTATGACTTGATTATGACCTTGGTCTGCAGTAAAGCCAAGAAAATTTATTCTAAATGGTTTTGTGCTAAATAAGATTCACTGTCTGGTAGTAGTGAAAAGAGTGGATGTGGCTATTTGATTTTGGTTTTGCTTGCCTTCTGATTTATGTTGCATGGCAGTCAGGTTCAGATAAATGGATGAACTGCCAAGAAAAGTATTGCTGTGTGGTTAGAACATCAGGAGAAAAAAATCAAGATTCCTAGGAACTGCTTTTGATTATTTTAAGGATTCCTTAAAAGATGGAATAGCTAACATTGTTATTTTTATTTCTTTAAAAAAATAATAGTATAAAATGTGAGAAGAATAATGAAGATAGACTTCCTGGCTTCAGGAACACAACAAAATTCCTGTGAACAAGGCTGTTCATTCATATGCATTCATATGCAGGCTGTGCTCTGTAAGCTACTCTCCTCCCTTGATTCCCATGCTTGCATTCCCTCCCCTGAACCTCAGAAGGTTCTCAGGCAGCCACTGGGACCTAGACCACTACACCTGGGACTACATGTTTGGAGGGGTGCGGCATGGAATGTGCTGAAGATGGCCCTGTGGCCCTTTGGAGCTTCTTTAGGCACAGTAGACCAAGCCATTGAAACAATATTGGTCACTGAGATATGAAAGAGATCAATAAACTATCTGCTATCAGGTGGTTAGTTTTTTTTTTTTTTTTTCTTAGATAACACAAATTTAGGACTCAGTAGCATTTTCAGTAGTATATTAACTATTGAAACATGATTGTTTATTGAAGCTAAATTATTTCATGGCCTGTGCAAAGCAAGATGACTAAAGCTTGAAGTTGTGTGGATAATTCTGAGCAGTGAGGGAGAAACTAATAAAATCTTCACCTTCTCAACTTGCAGCCAGATGTTTCAACCTTTTAATACCTTCAATCAAAATATGTGAAAAGAGCAGTTCAGTTACAGTCTTCAACAAAAGCATATTTGAAGTTTTTATCCTGCACACAAAGGCAGAATTGTTCATCTCCAGCTAGTATTAGTCATTCCAAAACACATTCGAAATAAGGCAGGTTTAAAAAAAAAAAAGATAATAAGACAGTGAGATAAAAATGTTCATCAGAAATTCCTCCAAAGATAAACAATTTCACTGGTGTCAGGAACTCAGGCCATTAAGCTAAATTTTCAGATGTGGCCACCTAGAACATGTGGATATGTTCTCATTTATTACAATATGCTTCTCTCAACTTTTATAGATATCATTCCTCAAATCCTAATTTAATATCCTGGTTGGAGTAAGACAGGAAATGTCCTAGACACTTGGAAGATGTGGTTTGTGCTCCAAGGAAGATATAGTGAGAAATAATAGATATCAAGTGTACAGGATAAAGAAATAGAAGCAAAAAATGATCAAGGTGATGATGAACAGATGTGTTATTGCTAACATATTTGCGTGCTGATTTAAAAAAATCGGTAAACCACAACATATTCTCTTACCCTCTTTGCATCCCAGATTGTTTTTTAGAACTTTCTGGTTTCACACCAAATAAGCCACTAACAATCTACAGTTTGTAAGTCAATTCTCAAGATGTGCAGTCATGAAAGATAGGGATATTGAATGCCCTTAATTCTTCCACTGCCAAAATTCTACCTTCGCAAATGATCAGTTCATTTACAGAGAGACTCGGTTCAATTCTTATAAGAATATTGAAAATAGAGATTTTTCTTTAGGAAGCCAACAGGGGTTGCAGGGATGGGGGAGAAACTGTAATTACTCTACCTGCCCTCAGTGTTGGTGATTAGCTAAGCTAAAGACTGAACCATTTCAGCTTTTCCAGCCTTCTGTAATTTGCCTTGGATATTTTTCCTTCACAGAATTTCTTTTAGAAATCAAGAAGCTTGTGCAACTCTAATATTTTTTTTATGTCTTTAGGGTATATTTTTAACACAGGGACATAACTCACTTTTGCATTAGGGTCCCTAAGATCTGCTGAAAAATACGGCTCTTGCAACTCTAAGAGTTATTATTAAACAGTTGTAAAAGAATACTCAGGTAAAGTATTTTCCAAATAATTTATTTGGATTCACATTCAATTGTATCTTTGCTTCCTTATTGCTTCCCTTTGTCACGACACAGCCAACCCTGAAGTCATAAATATCTTATTAGATTTTTCCCTGTGTTCTTGCTTAATACAAACAACAGTAGTTACCTGAATGACAATGCATATATTCTGTACTACAAATTTTATAGTATCAGTATATTAAGGATTTTTAGCTGGAGTTTAGGATGCGGGACTTAATAAAAGGACTTCCTTTCCTGGTAGCATAGGGGGAGAAAGCATGCAGTAGGAAAGTTTTAAAAATGCAAAATCCACCTAACCACAAAAAAGAGAGAAACTCTGGAGTGCCACCTTCCAAAGTGCTGCTGTGCTTAAGTGACCATCCAGTCAGAGGTATTTACTTGTAATATATAATGAGAAGAGTTGTGCATTTTGACCCATTTTTCTAGAATCTTTACTGAAATCTTTTACTGAGATGCCACATTTACCTAGCCAAGAGGTACCCTGGGCAGAGTCCTAGAATAAGGTGAATGTATAAGCCCATTTTAATAGACATTACTGCCTCAGGAGGTTCCCAGCATACCAGGAGCTTCCCAGCATACCAGGAGCTTCAGATGCCTGTGGCTGCATGTCCTTAGCTGGTCTTTCTATTACAGCTGGGTGTCAAATAAAACCCATTCAGCAATTGGATTTACAATTAAAACAGAACTGAGTACAGGGTATTGGCCCTGATGGGAGGGGCAGACTCTCTCTGATGCTAGAAAGGGAATGAGAACCACTTTATTGTGTGTGGTCCCACATTTCTCAGAGGAGGCTCTGCACATCCTTTCTTATTTCAAAAAGACAATGTCATGACAGATCAGAGCAATATGATCTATACAGGAGCCAGGACATATTAAAGGTGGATAAACTGTTACACTTAGGATCACGTGAGGATGTAATCCTGTTAAGAGTTTCTCTACAGAATCATGTCAACTTACAAAATTGTCAAGGAACCGCTCTTGACTGACTGAAATATTCCTGCAAGAGAGAAAGCCTTGAATACTGGGGTAGTTAATCTTACTACCTGCTGTCCCAGAAAAGGACAGCATGTAATATAGGCATATGGTACATTTGCCATTTGAATATTATCATATTATCATATCATATCATTATCATATAATGATAAACTAGAGGACTTTTCCAGGACTCGCTTTTTATCTCCAACTGTTCCAGACTTGATGCTGATACCTGATGATGTTCCAAATAAATACAGTCATCTATAAGTACAAATGTGCTGTGTTATAACATTTTGACTCCTAGAGAGACTCCCAGTCCCATGCAGCATTTGGGACATGTTACAACCTGTGCAGTTGTAACAGAAAAAAAAACAAAAAACAAAAAACAAAAAACGTTTTTGTATTTCTATATCTCTTTTGCTTCTGGAAAGAATGGGTGGTGCTTACATGGTTTAAATAAAGGAAAAGAGAATTTGAAAGATGTTTTCTGTTCACTGAAATTCTGTTTTACTGAAATCACAGACAGTGAATTTTGAGCTGGGTCAAAAAAATCTGGAAAAATACTATGCTTAAGTAACTACAGTTGAACACACTGAGGTCTACAGATGCTTGGTTCTTGTTTATGTACTTCATTTTAAGTTCAAGTATATAAAATGCATCCTTATTTCTTTTTAGTCTTTTATTTTTTTATTGCAGTCAGTTGAAACAACATATAACAAGACAACATCAAACAATACAGTATCTTCCATTGCATGATTTAGAGTTGAATTGTTTGGTTATAGATCTGAATAACAAATAGTATTTGGGAAGGTTAATGTTGAAAAGTATGCTTAAAAGCTGAGAGCTCATCTACACTAGAATTAATAAAATTTGTGTATGAAGCCATTCACAGACTACAGTTTAGCAAAATTAAAAGTATCTAAACTTTATGGTTTGAAAGAAAATGCTTTCTAGAAAAAACTGCTGTAGTCTGAGCCGATATCCTAAAACAATAATGTAGCAGATGTGAGCCAGTTTCACTTAGTGGAATGCTAGTTCTGAAGTCCTTTGACAGCACAGTTCACATTAGTAACAATATTAAGATGATAGTTTTAGCAAATATATGCCTTACAGCAGTGTATCTTGTAGATTACCGTACTTTTTTAAAAGACTCCCCTCATATGTAGCTAGCTTACTGTAGTGAGCTGCAATAATCTTGCAGTGTGCATTAAGACTGGAGGTGAATACATACGATGGCTTTATGGAAATAGGGCCAGAACATTCCACAGTCTGGTAGGAAATGAAAAAAAGAACAAAAAACAACAACAACAACAAAAAAAAACAGTGTGTGATTAAATAGGACAGTCTGGAGGCTAGTCTCTCATGCATCAGTGAATGCAGCTCTTGGAGTTAGTGGTTCTTTGAAAGAAAAAAAAAATAGTTAAGCAAAAATTTCCAGTAAAATATTTAAGTTTTAGGAGTTGAAACAGTGTGAGACGACAGAGATTGGAGATACAATATTCAAAGAGAAGTGATAGATCTAGCCTTCACTGAAAGTTACTGAAAGTCCTTCAATCACTGCAATGACTTTGCATCAAATTTATTTCAAGACTATTTAATAGTAATATTAAGCTAATGTCTAATATTAATGCTTTTTTTTTTCCAGAAAGTCATAAAGAGCACAGCCTTAGAATAGTCTTCCAATGGGCCTGGTCTTCCCTATTAAAAATGTAATGGTATTCAACTTTTTCTTTTTTCTTTTCTTTAACAGGAAAGCCAGATCTACCAGATAGCTGACATGAGAACTTTGCTGACTTCAGAAAGCTGAGTGTAACACCAACAAACTTCAGTCAAAGGAAATATTATCCTTCCAAGCAACTCATATAAAACTTCTGGTAGCTTTAAATTAACTAGTTGCTCACCTGGAAAGATACTGCTATTGTTTCTTTCAGCACACATGGAGGAAGGCAACAAACTTTGTAACCCTGGCTAATAAGACTGTGGTTTTCTTATTAAAAGTAGGAGGTAGGCCAACTGTAAAAGGATTATTTTATACTTAGCCTGCAGGACTTTATCTCCGCCTGAACACTAGACAAGAACTGGAGGAAATTTTAATGACCTGAGATTTTGCTACCTGTGCTTTATTATTGTTATCAGTTCTTTAATGCTTTAGTTCTTTATTTCTTTAAATTAGAAATGGGTTTCTGGACTAGAATGTGGCCCGGAGACTGGGCTGTTCTCATAAAATCATGGCTTATCTTTTCCCTGGGGCTCTACATGCAGGTCTGTAAAACTGTGGCTTGTCCAAAAGTGTGCCGCTGTGACCGAAACTTTGTCTACTGTAATGAGCGAAGCCTGACCTCAGTGCCTCTTGGGATACCAGAGGGTGTAACCGTCCTCTACCTCCACAATAACCAAATTAATAATGCTGGATTTCCTGCAGAGTTGCACAATGTTCAGTCTGTGCACACGGTCTACCTGTATGGCAACCAGTTGGATGAATTCCCTATGAACCTGCCCAAGAATGTCAGGGTTCTCCACCTGCAGGAAAACAACATTCAGACCATTTCTCGGGCTGCCCTTGCTCAGCTATTGAAGCTGGAAGAACTGCACCTGGATGACAACTCCATCTCCACTGTTGGGGTTGAGGATGGGGCATTCCGAGAAGCCATCAGCCTCAAGCTTCTGTTCTTGTCCAAGAATCACTTAAGCAGTGTACCAGTAGGCCTTCCAGTGGACTTACAAGAACTTCGAGTAGATGAAAACCGCATTGCTGTCATTTCAGACCTGGCTTTCCAGAATCTTACAAGTTTGGAGCGTCTGATTGTGGATGGCAATCTCCTTACTAATAAAGGCATAGCTGAAGGCACCTTCAGCCACCTCTCCAAGCTCAAGGAATTCTCAATAGTACGGAATTCACTGACCTACCCTCCTCTTGATCTTCCAGGTACACATCTGCTAAGGCTCTACTTGCAGGACAACCAGATAACCCATATACCACTTACAGCCTTTTCAAAACTCCATAAACTGGAACGTCTTGATATTTCCAACAATCAGCTCCGGATGTTGGTAAAGGGGGTATTTGATAATCTCCACAACCTGAGACAACTCACTGTAAGGAATAATCCCTGGTTGTGTGACTGCAGTATAAAGTGGGTCACTGAATGGCTCAAATTTATTCCTTCTTCCATCAATGTACGGGGTTTTATGTGCCAGCGACCAGAACAGGTCCGAGGTATGGCAGTCAGGGAACTCAATATGAATATGTTGTCATGCCCCACAACCACTCCTGGTTTGCCACTTATCATCACCCCAGTCCCAGCTACAGCCAAGCCAACTACATTAGTTTCCCCCTCATCCATTCCTCCCCCAAGTAGCAGGTATCCTCTGACTCCCACCATAGTCACACTCCCCACTGTGCCTGACAGGGAGGACAGAGAAAGGGTGACACCTCCTATATCTGAACGGATTCAACTCTCTATCCATTTTGTGAATGACACTTGCATCCAGGTTAACTGGATATCTCTTTTTACCGTGATGGCATATAAACTCACATGGGTTAAAATGGGCCATAGTCTGGTAGGAGGAATTGTTCAGGAGCGTATAGTTAGTGGTGAGAAGCAACACTTGAGCTTGGTAAATCTGGAGCCCAAATCCACCTATCGGATTTGCTTGGTTCCACTGGATGCTTATAATAATTACCGAACAGGAGAAGACACTGTCTGTTCAGAAGCCACAACCAAGGCTTCTTTTTTGAACAATGGCAACAACATCCCCTCTAGCCACGAGCAGACAACTTCTCAGAACCTGGGCTCCCCATTTCTGCTGGCAGGGTTGATTGGGGGTGCAGTGATATTTGTCCTCGTGGTCCTGCTCAGCATTTTTTGCTGGCACATGCACAAAAAGGGTCGTTACACCTCTCAGAAGTGGAAATATAACCGGGGCCGTCGGAAAGATGACTACTGTGAGGCAGGGACCAAGAAGGACAACTCCATCCTGGAGATGACGGAAACCAGCTTCCAGATCGTCTCCTTAAATAATGATCAGCTCCTTAAAGGAGATTTCAGACTGCAGCCCATATATACCCCAAACGGGGGCATTAACTACACAGACTGCCACATCCCAAACAACATGCGATACTGCAACAGCAATGTCTCAGACCTGGAGCACTGTCATACGTGATAGTGTGGGGAGATGGGGGTGTCTAGGACAAAGAGAAAAAACTCGGGAAAAAGTAACGCCCCCCCCCCCAACAACAATGAAAAAAATACATTTGATAAATGTTACACAGATGCATTTATGCATTTGAATACTCTGTAATTTATACGGTGTACTATATAATGGGATTTAAAAAAGTGCTATCTTTTCTATTTCAAGTTAATTGCAAATGGTTTTGTAACTCTTTGCTTTTTAAATCTTTAAAAAATATTGCTAAGTACTGTACAGGGTTGTACAATAAGAACCCAATGTCATGGCAAATGAAAGATTGACTCATTCTTCAAACATTAACCACTTTGCTGTCGAAGCTGTCTGAAGGATGTTAAGTTCCTAGGTGTCCTGTAGTACAGGAAAATAAGTGCATATTAAAACAGGGTCACTAGGAATGGCCAAAAGCAATTCAGATAAAATGGGTACACAACCCTTTTGCCTCAAATCTAGCAGTTGCTGTTCAACTTCAAACAATTTTAAGTACTTCTGTTCCCTTTTGTCAATTCTGTATTTCCTACCTCCAACTCAAAGCTGGAGTTCTGACTGCTACCATAAAAGGTTACTTCTTGTATGATTGTTTTTCCCCAATATGCTTGGAATAGGAAAGGTAGACAGAACTCAGTGTCAAACTCAAAGTGACCTTGAATCCTATTTGCAAAATCTATTCTGAAAATGTCCGCCAGTATGATACACTTTTATGTTAGAAACTGTTCCTGCTTTTTGTTATGATTAAGAGGCTTTAGGCATTCTTTGACCTGTCTCAATGAGAAATGAAGGTTATTGGTATGTAACAGATAGTTGTCATTAGGTTGCACCTCTCTTTAATAAAGCAGCATTTGTTGACACAGCATGTTCAGGTGAAACCTGAAAGAGAGTAATTGTAAGAACTCCCAGGTCTGCAGTATTCATGTAGAATTTACAGTCTAGAAGTGTAAATTTTGAAAACATGTTGCAAAATATAATGCCAATGGAAAGGTTGCCAATGACTTTTATGGTTCAAGCTCTGTTTGATTTAGAGTTCTGAGGTATGTTCAGTATGAAGTAATAAAAACAAACAAACGAACACACATACCAAAAAAAAAAAGATAAATGAGAAATATATATATTTTTAATTTTTAATCTTTATTTATTACTGGAAAGGCCATCAGGCCTATTGTGAACTGAACTACATCCATCAGAGAAAATCATGTATAAATTAGTTTTTTTTTTTTTTTTTTTTTTCTGTTCAAGTAAACAGAGATGGACACTAACTAAGGAATTTTTAGAACATAAGTACACTCTGTCACTCCAAATTACCTTTCTTTTATGTTAAGCTTTTTGGAAGTTTTCCACAATGATATGTGTTTTAAAATCAGAAGGTGGGCTTAGAATTTTATTCCCTCAAATTCTTTAGCTGGAATCACTTCTAAGTGATGTACTATGTGAAACACCATGGTTGTATTAAAACCATAATTCTGATCTCAAAATTATACAATCTTCCAGCAACTTCACTAAATCTGTGACTGCCAAGAACTCTGAATTTCTTGCCAGCTCAGTGGTGGAATTAAAATCTTTTCTTTTCTTTTCTTCACCCTCTCCCCCCCCCCCCCCCTTTTTTTTTTTAGCTTACTTTCTCCTGAACCTGGGGGCAGGGAAAAGTTCGCAAAAAAAAAAAAGGAAAAAAGCAATTTGTTGTTGTTGTTGTTTGTTTGTTTGTTAGTTTGTTTTGAGGGAGTAGGGAGAAAGAGAAAACCAAAGAGAAAACTTTATACAGTGACCAAGTGACCAACTAGGTATGAGAAGTTGTTAGAAGTGGATTGACAGTAAAAGCTGGAGACTTTCACTGTGCAATGCTTAGACTTTTTACTTTATGAGGCTGATTACGTTGGGAGAGAGGGTTTTTTTAATCCTTTCCTTTGGTCATTTCCTCAACTCATTCTTGAAATCCAGCAGTCTGTGAGTGTGCGGTTTCTCAAATTCAAATTGTATGATAACACTCATTTTGTGCAAAAACACAATGAATCTAGTTATGGCCAATGGCAAAGTACAATCACTATATAAAGAACTGCATCCTCCCCCCAGCACCTTTTAGAATCACAATTTGAAATTCTAGTCTATATTCTGTATATTTGCTATTTTCTCCAGCTATAACAGGTATTTTAGGCAACCTGTGTGGCTACTGTAATAGTAAAGTCACTTAAATTTTGCTGAATAAACGGCTGCCATGATTTCCAATGGTGTAATTATAGTAGAGATGTCTATGCAAAGTCTTTTATCTGTGACCTATTTGCTCTAGATTATGATGGGAAGGTTGATACTTTGTTTTTTTCATTTAAGGTGTTTTAGCTGCCAAAGCCCACAAGACAAGCAGCAGATAGTTGTACTTATGCACGCTTCCATGCCGGATACATAAAAGCTTTTTTGAGATTAAGTAGAGGCAGAGAGTCCCATTGGGTGTGGATATAGCATTTAATTTCACTGAAATAACTAGCTATATGTTTGATTTCAAAGGCATCCTTTGAATGTATGCACATACTAGCATTTCATATTTCAATGACTGATGCTGGAGGAATCTTTATACTGCTTTGAACATCTTCTGTTCTAGGCCTCAGGATACCGTGGTTTTAAGATGAGTTAGGCGCCTTATTTGTAGCAAATCTTCAGGGAGTTCAACTGTACTCTAAGTGAAAGATCCACAAGCCCAAACTGAAGATAACAAATGTGGTTATTGATCTAATAGGGTAAAAACAGAAGGCATTCACAAACTGTTTGGGTTAATCTCAGATGACAAAATGTATATATATATATATATATATATATATATGCTATATATATATATATTATGTTATATATATATATATTGTATATATATATATATATGTTTGGAGTATTACTGACTTACCTAGATAAAAAATCAAAATGATATTAAAGATAGCATAGTTTATGCTTCTTTTTGGTATGAAGAAAAAGATACATTTTTATGTGATATTGACAAAATTTCTTTTCAATAAGTACACTTCTGAAAAAAAAGTAAAAAGCCACTTATACCAAAATTCCTGGATAGAACTGGGAGCATTATTTAAACAAATTCACAGATGTAGTCAACCAAAAGATCATATGTTGCAACTGAAGAATGTTTCTTCCAATTCTATTTGCTACCCAGATGCAGAAGATTTCATGTATTTCAACCTACAGCAGAGTTGGGGATGTTTTGAAGTGTCAGTCACACAGACAACTGAGGCTTGGTTTCAAAACATATCTAGACAAATACATAATGGGCAGTTTTCACCAGATATTAAAAAAAAAAAGTTTAAAAATGGACAATGATTTTTTGGTGATATAAATTTTAATAATCAGTAGCTTTTTCCTTGTGCTTATGAACATGGGGTCATCTTCACTTAGTACTGACCACAAATAACTAAAGAGAACTATAGAGTAGTCCTCAATGAATACAACTCATTAGAAACCCCAAAACTCTAGGTCCTGATTTGCAAGGTTTCATTGAACTTGGGGACAAATGAATGGTTTACATACAACATCTCATCTATCATCCATTGTACGCTGCTAATAGCTGACATTAATGTTAATAGCTGATAAGATTGGTGAGTGGAATAAGAGTCCAAGTGAAATTGTGTTAAACGGTATCACAACACTGCTTTGTCCAGTGCTATGGTTCCTTCTGAAGACTTACTTATTTACAACCTGGTCTTTGTTTTCACAGAGTCTGTCACTTCTTTGCATGTATCTTGTTAGCAGAAACAAACACCTAATGGATGCATGGACTTTTGGTTTTAACTGGAGACACTGTTGAATTTATTCATAAGAATATTCAGGCATAGAGTTACTTTTGAATGAAAATATATTAGCAATTTTTTTTTTTCCAAAAGCCAATAAAGAAATACAATGGATGTGATGATAAAAGAAAAATGCAATAGCGTATGCTATTTGCTACTATAATAGATCAACTATGTTTTTCTCTTCAATCATTTTCTCTTTTAATGAGAGAACATTTCTCCCTCTAAGAAAAGGATTTTTTGCAAAAAAAAAGGATAATTTTGCAAGCAAAAGTGCTTATGCATATTGTGTTGTTATGATGTTAAGGGTCTACATAAGGCACTTTATTGATGACACTGAAATGAAAGTTCAGGCTCAGCTTTTGACAGTGAAGTGGTTAACTCACATTAAATTCTCCATTTATAGTACTTTTTCAACTTAAATTATAACATTGAAATATTAAAGCTTTTTTTTTTCTTCTTTTTTTTTTTTTTTTTTTTTTTTTCTTTTTTTTTTCCTTTAAAGCATGAGAATAACGGTTTTAGTCATAATTTATCTTTCTAGCTCAGTGGAATAACAAACAACAACAACAACAAAAGAATGTGCCAAAACCAAATATTATTGGCTCTAAGCCTCATCAAATACTGCCTGATGACCTCTTCTAAACAAAGATAATCCTATGAAGCTGAAGAACACTCCTTCCCTGAACTCTGCTGAACAGTGCTCTTTGTATCCCACATGATACTACAGGCAATATTGAAGCATTTGACATTAAATTTTGTACAACATAGAATGTGTTGATCTTTAAAAGGACACTGGCTAGTGGTCCATCTGGAAAACTAGTCCGAAAGGGATCTGTCAGGGGCTCTGTGGAAGTGTGCCTCATGAGAGCTGAATTCTGATCCTCTCAGAAACGTAAGCTACTAAATAATGTGATGTCACTAGGTCCCAAATATCTGAAGATCTTTCATAAAATTGATTTTAACTGAGACATGCACACTTGATTCTGTTCTGTGTTTGCTATACTTTCTATCTTTAACATGGAAAAATAGATTATTTGAAGTCTGCATTATCTGTTTTCTGCAATCTGCCATGTTGCACGCATTGTTAACTTCGAAATCTCACTATACACTATATATTATCTTGTTGACATATTCAGTAAAGAGTTATTTAAAAAAATACAACAATCCTACTGTATTTATATGAACAAGTTAATTAAAACAAGGATGTGAATATCTGAGAAGGAAAACAGAAAAAGAAAAATATCAACTTCTGTAATTTCAGTCCTGGAAATATTTCAAATATTTTACTGTATGTCCACCTTCTCTTCAAATTCTAAAAGAAAATTATTTTTAGTCTTCTATCTGTTCAAAGAGTTAAACCATTTGTTAATTCAATTGTTCAGATTTAATCTATGTTTATAAGATATTTATTTTGATATGCATATAGGAAAGCACTGTAAAACAAGAACAGATTGTAATCCAGTGTTTGAAGTTAGTAGATACACTTAAGCAACTACACACATCTATAACAAATATATACGTGGAAGCTGTGACCCATTATATGTGTAGTCATTCGAAAAATGCATTTGACATTCACCCTTGACAATCTTAAACCCACATTTTACCTATTTAAACTTTCCTTGAAATGAAATGTGATTTTTTTTTTTTTCCCAATTCTCCCTTCAAAATTGTTCTTGACTTTTCAGACTGCACAACATTAAGACATAAGCCTTAATAAATTTTTGTATATCTTATACCTAACATATATGGTAATATATACAGTATGTATGAAAAGATGCTATAGGTACTTGGGAATGAAAATTCTCCTTGATCTAGTTACATATACAGGAACTATTTTTTGGCATTGACAGAACCTGAAATATTGAATGTTACAAGTTGTGTCATTTCAAAGTTTAGAACTGTAATACTGCTGAGTGTCAAAATTTCTCTGTAAATTGTCTCATTCTCTGTCTTAACCCTGAATGCCATGGAAAACTACAATAGCTGCTGTGCAATACATCCAGATCTATACCACTCTGTCCTCCCCTTCCCTGAACTTGGTGTTCCCTTGAAGACAGATTAGACCCTGGTACCTAAGTGAACTTCTTGTTTTACCATGAGAAGGTGGAGAATAGATGTAATAGAAATATAAATACTGTTGACTATTTTGGTATTCTGGAAAAAAATAATTGCATCATCATTTTCAAGCAATGGTTTTGTTTTCTTTGTCTCAAAAAAACTGACAAGCACAGACTACTTCATCAGATAATCTGATAATAGCCCTCAGTCAGTATCTTAGACCAATATTTACATTTATTTAGTTGTAAGCTTAGTTTTCTGTAGCTGTACACATATATGTGTGTGTGTATATAAGTTCCTGGGCTTTCTACAGAGGGTTTAGCTACAAGGAACTCTCAAATCAAGCATGTGAAAGAGTATTTTTCAACACTTTTCAGTCAACATTTTTCACTATCTCATTTTAAATAGGATGCTTCTCTATAAGAAAAGTTATGGCGCCATAAGGAGAGACTACATTCAGTCATTAAAATATGAAATGAATATTTTAATTCTGTTTAAAGTACCAATGTCAAAAAGGCTCAAATTAAGAACCACTAAAAATTCTATTACACAGGTAGGTAATATTTTAACAATAATTTATATTCTTAAATTAGTACAGTATTATGGTGAACTCCTTGCACCATTAATTTCATCTATAAATTGGAATATTTATAGGAACATGTCAGAAGGATTATTGAAAAAATCCAGTATGCTGTATTGTATAGCATATATTGCACTGTATCCTCATGTGAAATACATATACCAAGCAAGACAGAAGGCCTATGCATCACATTATAAGCTTGCTATCTCTTGAAAAGGTAGGGGTGGAATGAAATACTAATACTTCATAGAAAATGAGACAGGAGAGAAATATATACAGCACAACCAGTCCAGAGCCACACAAAATAATGACTTTAACATCCCCAAATAGGCTGAGTATACTGAGTATAGCAAGGATGTTCTTTTACATACAGACATATTTTCTGTTTAAAACTCCATAGCATGTGTGACTACAAAAATGCATGTGTGAGTTTATATTATAGTTACACTTTTCTGCGGGCATCTCATTTAGAGTAAGTATAATCTTGTCTCTCTAAAATTGGTCCATTACTTACCTTATTCATACATAGAAGTGACGAAGTCAAAAGTCATGCTCATTACACTATCCTGTTTTTCTAAGTGCAGAATGCCTTGAAGAATGAAGACACATAAAATATTATGGAAAATCCAACTCATACAAACTGTTGTGTTTACAACTTGAATATGCTCTGTTCAAAAGCAAGACATCTCTGAATAATCATCAAAGTGTTAAGGTGAACATGACTATTCTTGAAAAGCACAATTGCCAGAAAGATTTCAATAAAATGCTGTATTTCTCAAGTGAAATCAATATTTCAACTTCTAGAAGCTTTGAACAGGTGTTCTCACAGATAAATAAAATTATTTGTGATGAGGAATTGAAAAATTTACCTAAAGAATGGATTAACCTATTTTTTATACTTTGAAACAGACTACTGATGAAGGAAAAAGAAATTTCATCCAGTGAAGATGAAATATAGTAGTAATGATGGACAGAATACAGAGATACTTCTCTTTATTTTTATAGCTATACATTTGTAACATAACTTTATTATTATTATTATTATTTTTAATTTCATTTGCAATTTTCAGATCATTTAGGCCCACTTCTAAAACATATACAATATTTCAAAACAGTGAAATTCTCAGAAATACCTGCGATACCTTTCGATGAACAGAATTAAGAAAATGCAATAAATTTATTATTTACAGGAAATGCACAATACTTTCTCAAAGTTTTAGAAGTGGTTACAAAAAAAAAAAAAAAAAGAGTGGAGAAAAGGGTGATTGGCAAACTAGAATAGGTTTCTGTTTCTAGTTACTATAAGTACTTCCAAATTCCTAACCCACTCACTTGAATTTCAAACTTTGAGTTGACCTGAAAGTCAGATGATTTAAATGAGTCTTACAAGCCGGACCTCATATATCTTCACAAACTGGTTTGTGTATTCACAGTTCAGGAACCAGTATATAATTCATTGCTTTCTGACTTACAATGCAAATGTTAAGAATTTTTCCCCATTAAAGAAACATGTTAAGAAAATTTGAGAGCTGTTGTGAAATCAAGTACTGCAGTATATGTTAATGTGAACATAATTTATTCAAGAAGAGCATTAGTATGTCTTTGTAAGTAAGGACTGTAGAAGCAATGCGTAAACATTAACTCAGTGTTTTTTTCTGTTTGTTTATTTTGTTTTGTTTTCAAAATATCATTCCTCACCAGTACTAGATACTACTACTAGCTGCTGAAAAGCATGTATGACTTTCCACACATATATGACTTGAAATAAATGGAAATCTGAGAAGGGGGAGATATTCCAAATTATTGTAGTTATTAATGTGCAGCTAAATAGTTCAAAACAAGAAAAAAAATACTGAAGCTTTAGTTATTAAAGGTCTTACTAAGTACATATTCTGCTTGTAATGAGTCTAGGCAGTTTTTCTCTTATGCCTGCATTGTAGGTTTTGAAGTCATTCATTTATTTTTGCCTGATTACAGGGAGTAGCATCAGGTTCATAGTGTTCTCAGATCTAATTTTCCATGGTGTTCATGTTCATGCATGAGGTCTCTCATGCACTGATATAATTTGTCATATGTGAAAAGTTTGAGAGGTAGTCTACTTTCTCTGTGTGATACCTATTCTCACAACAAATTTATAGTTAACTATATTTCTATACCTTTCTGTATTGGTTTTGGATTTCCTCTTTATAATTTAATATTAAGAACAAATTGAAAATTGAATTATTAGAGCAAATTTAAATTTGTTTCTGTTAATATTATAACAATGGCCAGACTATCCTTCTTTTTCACATACTTAAAATGTAAGAAGACTGAATTAAGAAAAAAAAAAAATCTTCAAGGATTTCACTATGTATTTTAGCTTAAATTCATTATTTTTCAACATTTAATTACAGCAGTCACATTTGAAAGTTTTGCTGGGAAGACTGGATAATCTTAGATCTGTGGTTATAAGAACTTCATGTTTATAGTTTATTACAGATTATTACCAGTATCTGTACAAAGAGAAGGGGACAAATATTTCTTCTTCTTCACACAACAGACAGACTTCTGTAGTGATCAAGGAGGAGGTCAGCTACTTCACAGAGTTGTCTCAGAAAACTAAGTGTCCAGAACAAAAGAAAAATAACTGGAGTCACGGCATTTCTATTTGATTACTTAGGGAAGCTGGCAGAATTAGAGTTGGAGTTTTTCAGGAAGGAATAGAAGAAAGTGCAGGTTCTCTGCAACACTGTGCAGGACTTTGGTTTCTACAGGACTCTGTGAAGATACCTTCATTACATCTTCTTGGAGGTCTGCAACAAAATGCCTACCAAATCAGGGAAGGATCTGAGTTTTATTTTATTTTGTGGGCTCTTAATTACCATTTTCTGTAAGTTCTGGAGTTTCAGGTACAGCACTACGTTCAAAGAGTATGTAACAAGGCAAGCTTGAAAGGTCACATCTGTGATGACTATCCTTTTATCAATGCAAATATTAGTAGCTGCTTGTCAAATGAAATTTCAAGCCACTTCTTGGCAGGTTAAAAGTTAGACTGGACACTCCTGCTTTCAGTTTAGATGTCTATTTCTACTCTCTATCATATAACAATGTCCAATGTTATATTGTCCAATATATTTTTTAAATGATATCCTTGTCCAATTATTTTTTAAATGATTTTAAATTTAAATATATTTTATTGTTTAGTTGTCACAATATAAGGAAAAAAAAATGAGCTATATTAGAGCTACAAACACTAGTGAAAATTAAGCAGCAAAGCTAAGCTCCAGAAATTCTGGAAGTACAGTGAACCATTTGTCATGACGTAATGATCTTTTACTGTGATTTCAACTCTCTTCATACCCAGACAAAAATGCAGAGGTACCAATCCTACAATTTCCCTTGCATTTACATCATTTATAATATGCCATGTCAACTTTTTTCTAGCATGATTGGCTTAGAGAACAGATTTTTGTTTGTTGCCTCACAAGGTACTGTCTTTAAAAGTGTTTTTATTTAAGATTAAGACAAGACAAGAAATGTTGTTTTCTTAACTGCCTGCAATTTTGGGCTGCTGCAGAAGCAATTTGCTCAGTATCTTTCTATTGCACCATTTGTCTCTCACCATTTTTGCACATATGCACACCACATGCACACCACACACACACAAGCACACTATATTTATAACTATTATATATATTTAGATACTCAGACATACACATAACATATGCTATGCCTGTGTGTATAAGTATGGATTTGTTCAGCCCTATATTGATCTTTTGCTCTAGATTTATGCATCATTTCTGTTTCACTTACACTCCACAGAGAGAGAAAAGATATAGAATATCATATTTATTTATTTATTTATTTATTTATTTATTTATTTTAAGAACTGTGTAGTCAGTATTGGTGAGAGCATCTTTTCAATAATGTATGTTCTTTGACAGCCTGTGTGCTAGAATACTAAGATTAACATAACTCCTGGAAGTGGATACAATGCTGTGAAATATGTGCACAAAGCACAGCTGAGGAGTCATTTTATAACAGGACTGAATGGTTGCTGAACTGTAGACAGAGGAGAATGTGGGAAAAGACAGTATATAACAAAAGCTCAGTATGAACAAGCAAGGAAAAATCAGCTGTTTCGATATCCTTCTATATCCTATCTTCACCTTATGCTTCATGAAGAACTTTTTGATATATTGGATTGTTGTGGGATGTCCAAAATGAGGGCCTCCCTCATACCTGATTGCATTTGCATCTAGCAACACAGATGATCAGTGCTCTCTGTTGCCCACATTTTATTGTCATTTGTCCTCCTTAATTCCTCACTCTAACTGTTCAAAAACAATCTTGCTGAAATGAGCCACCTTGCAAGTATGCCATTACAAGAAGAGTTAGAAATTTGCAAGTGTTTGCCATTTTGGATGTTCTCTATTTGCAGCAAATATGCAAGGAATGGCACACGTGTCAACAGCCTTGACACCCTATGCTTTTCTCCATTATATTACTCTTGCATATGGCTGCTGAAATGAATTATGGAAACCCCACACTTCTGTTTTTTATATGCAGCTCAGGTATCCTGACTCCATAATTAAAACAAACACTAATGTTAAATTCAAGGACTGGGAGCAGAAGCTACTGGCCTAGGGTCAATTACTGTATGCCTAGCCTTGTGGTAGCCTACAAGCCAAACCCTGTATGCCCCATAACTAGGTCCATTTACCTATACTACTGCTTTCTGAGTCAACCCTGATGGAAAAACAAGACCACTCCTCTTGTATCTACAAACCTATCTACCTTTTCTTTCCTGAGGTCATAAATTGGAATAAAGATATTTTCTTTCCAAGGTGAGGAGGAAATGATAAGGGACAGAGGTTCTACTTTTTCTGTGGGGGGGGGGGGGGGGGGGGGGGGGGGGGGGGGGGGGGGGGGGG
>CM021735.1:45086327-45099146 GCA_011075105.1 Heteronetta atricapilla
TTGTGCTTTCGACTAATAGGTTGTTGTTCCTCCTGTCCTGTACCATTAAGGACTTACTGGCTCAAGGCATCTCTAGAGACAGAATAACCACTCACAATAGTCTGCTTTGCTGCAACTGAAAGCTCACCTCACTGAAACCCTGACTTTCATGGAAAGCAGTAAAAGTTTCTCAATCACATGTCCAGTAAACACCTCATACTCTTGAGAAAATGCTTTAAATGATCCACAAGTTTTCTTGTATGATTTTAGCTGACCTTTACCTGAGACCCTCTTTGCAAAGCAACACATCTCCCACTTCTCCAGGGTAGGACTTGAGACAAGTTCACTGTATACCCAAGTCAGCATTGCTCAAAAAGAATTATGTAAATTCACCAGGAGTTCACCATTTAAAAATATTTATGGATTTTTATTTAAAAATAGGTATGGATGAAACAGGTATTTAGGTATTAAAGGAACAGCGATCCTCTTCTCTGCCCCTACTTATGTTCATTACTGTCCAAAGAGAGTGAGATTTGTCATTGTGTAAGTCAGGTTAGATTTCTCTGTGCTCACCTGCTGTGGGCACCTTGGGAGCCCCAGTGAGTGCTTGGCATGATATATTTTCTGTGCCCACACTTGCCTAAAAATGACATTTCTAGAAAGAAAATGTGCTTTCTCTATTAACTTCAGCCTCTCAACAATTTCTTCTGAATCTGTACCTGGTACTTGAAAATTAAAGCAATCTCTAAGATTTAGTGTCCCAAATGTAGAACAGAACAGAACAGAACAGAACAGAATAGAATACAGTAGGATACAGTAGGATACAGTAGAATACAATACAATACAACACTATACAATACTTCCGTTGGAAGGGACCTTCAAAGATCATCTAGTCCAGCTGCCTGACCTCTTCAGGGCTAACCAGAAGTTAAAGTTATTAGTGAGGACATTGCCGAAACATCTCTTGAAGGCATGGGGCATCAGGCACCTACACAGGAAACCTGTTCCAGTGTTTGACTACGTTCATGGTCAACAATTTTTTTTTTCCTGATGTCCAGTCCGAATGTCTCAATGGTTAGCTCATTTTTACTTCTAGGATTGTTGTACTAAACAAAGTTTTGTTTTAATTTTTCCAGTTGTTACATAGGACTGACATTTTAAAAAATTGACCTGCAGTTGCCAGAGGAAATCCAGCATATTGCAGACCTCAGTGAGAAGTGTATTTTATTTGTATTGCTTTCACCTGAGCATTAAGAAACTGTGATAGGCAATTATTTTCTTTATAACAGTAATTTTCCTTCAAGGAAAGATACTTTCCTCACAGTAGCACTCCCAAAATATTTTAGTTGGAAGATTATCACTCACAGTGGAAGATCAGCCTCCATATTCAGACAAGTGTGGTGTGCATGCACAACACTACTAAGGAAAAATATCTTATTTACAGTGCCAGGGGACCAGATCTTCAGAGATTTATCTATTTATTTATTTATTTATTTTCTGGTAAGTGAATAGAACAAAAAGTACTTTTAAAAGATTTTGTTTGTTTGTTTGTTTGTTTACTTTCCCTATTACTCCAAACACAGTATTTAACTGCAGCCAGAGAGTGTCAGTTCTTTGTGTGGGCATAAAGCTTGGGAGGAGCACACAGGGAATTTATTTTACTTTTTTTTAAAAAGCTTCACAGAATCACTGAATGGTTGAGGTTGAAAGGGACCTCTGAAGATCATCCAGTCCAAACCCTCTGCCAAGAAGGATCACTCAGATAGAACACATTGTGCAGGATATCATCCAGGTGGATTTTGAATATCTGTAGAGAAGGAGACTCTACAAGTTCTCTGGCCAACCTGTCCCAGTGCTCAGTCACCTCAGTCACCAATAAAGAAATGCCCTTTCAGATTCAGCTGGAACCTCTTGTGCTTCAGTTTGTGCCCATTGCCTCTCATCCTGTTGTTGAGCACAACTGAAAAGAGACTGGCTCCATCCTCTTGACACCCCCCCCTTCAGATATTTATACACATTGATGAGGTCTCTCAGTCTTCTCTTTTCTAGACTAAACAGGCCCAGCTCTCTCAGCCTGTCCTCGTACTACAGGTGCTCCAGTCCCCTAATCATCTTCGTAGCCTTCCTCTGGACTCCTTCCAGTAGGCACTTATAAGAACACATTGTTAAAAAATGTGCTAAAATCAAGATCATCAACTTGTTTTGTTCCTCTGAGTGTATCAAACAGTGGAAGGTTGCAGTGGGCAGTTACACGGGTTCAGAATTAATTAGCAGACAGAGCTGTGTAACTGATTACAAGAAGCCTTTTTAACATGTCTAGAGGATGCAGTCCTGCCTCCTGTGTACATCCATAGGCTTAAGTCAGATTGTATGTGCAGATATTGTGCATGTTACCTGTGGCTTTCTCATCTGGTTGACTCTCCGGTAGGAAAATGAATGTATAAACAAAAAGAGCTCAGCTACTTACCTATATGCATACAGAAATCAGTCCCACCTTCCCCAAAGCACCATATGCAACATTGTTTATATAAGCTTAATAAAGTATATATGCTTCTTGCTTCTTGTACAACTAAAAAAGTAGAAGTATAATTATACCTTAAAGCTACTTTAGCCCTTAAGCATCATCACAGAATACATTTATTTATTTATTTATTTATTTATTTCCCTTGAGAGACACAGATGATGGAGCTTTATTTTAATATGTAGAAATAGTAAAAATTTGAGTCTTCCGCTGTCATTGCAAAGTACTTTTATCACAAAGGTACCATAGAAAGCCCATTAATGTCAACTGCTTTGATAGCACAGAGCCTTTCACACTAGGAGAAGTGTTGGCATTTGCCTCTTTGCCATCAGTTGCAGTCCTGTAGGGTTATCAAGACACAGAGCCTTTATAGACTTAATGCCCAAGCAAACTTTTCAGGCAGCAGCAGCTACAGGTGTATATGTACACATACATAGGATTGTGACTAGTGCTTATTTGGTGCCTTATGATTTCCAGACAATGGTCATTGTTCTCCTGAAAAGCTATAAAGTGAAAATAAGAAGAATAATGAAATGTGGTAAAGAAGATAATACACAGATAATCATACAAATTCATAGAAATTGCATTCACTGAGTTATAAAATATATGTTGGTCTGAAAGCAACTTTTGTTGTTGTTGTTGTTCCTGTCTTTCACTGGTATAAAAAGTGAAAAAAATTAACTAAGTTATTTGTAGATGTTTATAAAATAATTCCCCATGACAATAGTAGTGGCTTAGCATAGTGCTCTTTCTGTCAGAATGATGTCAGTGTGTTTTGTGTGTTACATAGAGGCTTTGTATTTTTACTGAGAAGATGCTTTTTTTGCCATGACAATGGATTTTATTGCCAAGCAGACAACCTGCAGAGAAGCTTGTGTGCCCAATTAACCCCTTTTAACACTATGCAATTACTGTTCACATCCATTACACTTTTGATGAAGAACAAGCATTAACAATCACACCATGAGCCAGTACAAAATTAAAACTTTAACAGCAGTAGTGCAACAGCTGTGAGGATATACAAAAATAGTAAGAATACGATATTGAGTCATCACACAACCCAGCACTGAATTTTCCCAAAGTGAATGAGGTTATGCACCCCTAGACTGATTGTTTGGGCAAGTGAAGAGGGGATACTCAGTTTCAGTTCAGCTCAGCACTGACTAGATTGCTTACTTATATAAATTCAGATATATTAAATCTAATTGCTGTGTTATATTCATGGACTGTTAGTTAAGTAGTGCATTGTCCTTATCAGAATCCAGAATAGGAAATGCCCCTTGGACATGGGTTCTTGGTCAATGACTATGTGACAATGGGTATATTAAAAGAGCATCCTAACAAATCTATGACTTGTTTATTTTCAGCACACTTCTCAGTTTCTGAGGAGATTCTAACCAAAATCTGATGTTTATTTGAAAGCCACATAAGCTTATGAAAGCCTAATGAAAGCAAAGGAGTAACAAGGATATAGAAGTTTAGCTATTATTTTATAGTAAAGAATAGTAAATATAAAAGTATAAATACCCAAACATATGACCTGAAAATGGGAATCCTAATGCCTTCTTCTGTAGAATCCAGGATAGCAATTTTAGAGTCTTTAATTTAGACTTGTTGGACTGAAATCTTGAGTGCTGCACAAATGGATAGAAAAGAACAAGATGGAAAGTGTGACCAACAGAAGGATGTTTCCTCTGTGGACAACATGTTCAATATACTTTGTACTGGCAAGGTAGGTCAAGAAGAGCAGCAACTGGCACTTTCACTGTGCTGTAAGGAAATCTACAGGAATTCTTACACACACACACACACACATACACACACACACACAAAAAAAAAAAAAAAAAAAGGTGTACTGGTTATTACAAAACTTTTGAAAGTCTTGAAAAATCAAAGTCAATGGTGAGAACATGTTGCTCCATGAAAGTAACAGAAGCATTACTTTTGGAAACATATCAAATCAGCTCACTAGACCAACTTGCCCTGTAGCTACATGATCATCAGTTCTGACAAAGAGGGAAACTGAAGTGCTATATGTTTAGGAACTTGGAGGACTGTGATATTTCTTTTAGCAAATCTTTATTAGATATAGTATCAAAGTGCAAAAAAAAAAATCATCTTAAACATAAACAATGAATCATCAAGCGAGGAGACTTCACATAGCAGTCTACAAACAATGTTCTGCAAAGCAGAAATTATTCAGCAATTCTACAAAAAATAAAACAAGTAAATAAATGTCCAACAGCAATGACATCAACTTTGTTGAAGTAAAACTCCACTGGAATCCAGAGAACTGATATCAGCTAAGCAGAATTATGCATAAAATAAAATAATGAAATGAAATAATGAAATGAAATGAAATAAAATATTAAAAATGAAATTAAATAAATAAATAAAATAAAATAAAATTGTTTGCGTGTTATTTTCTGGTTATTGGAGAAGGAACTCTACATATATGATTGCACAGAATCTGAAAGCTACAACTGATCACACATTCCAGAAAGCATGTTAGCAAACCACAGATTCTGTTCAGCTAATGCAGTATCTTCGAGTTAGAAAGACTTTAAGAAAACAAAACATGCAAGAGTAATAAAAGCCTGGAAGATAAAGACATATCTCACTTATCTCACACAAATTTGCAGAAAACAGCAATAACAAATAAAAGCAAAAGAGAAACAATCTTGGAGGAAAAGATAAAAATACTATGCATTTTAGATTTTATAAAGAAAGGATAAAGTGAAGGTTGTTGTCTTGTTCCAAATCAGTTTCTGATGCCTTTTGGAAAGTAGATTGCAAATTGGCTTACGCCGAAGAAAGAAAATTAAGGGTCTCAGTGAAAGTGCATCCAGAGAACTAGGAAGAAAATATCTTATTTCACAGATGTACCAAAGACAGGCAATATTTAAAGCCTGATCTAAATTCTATATTTTTGTAGCTTTAAGATAGGTATGCCTTTGGATAATCTTTCTGTGTGCAGACCTAAGTATTTAAGAGCATGGTATGCTTGAAATTTGTTGATAAAACCTAGCTAATTCATCTTATCTGAAGTGGTCCACCCCACTGTGAGCAGTCAAACTAAGACAACAGTTAAAATAAGATATTTATTTATTTATTTATTTTTAAAAGTCCAAATATCAGAAGATTAATTATTTTTATTTATAATCTTTTTTTTTTTTTAATATAAATTTTATTTTGAAGGCACTGGAGATGCTATTGTTAAGATAAATTTATAACCATATAATTACTATAAAACCAAATAAATATTATTAGTCAATACATACAAGTAACTATTTTATACTATACTAAACTAAAATTTTAAAGCCTACTTATGCATTCTCAAGTAAGTTTTATTTGATCACCTCTTTCATAATTGTGTCTTAATTAGATTGTAAACATCTCAGGGACCATGCTATTTTTAAATAAGTTTATAGAACCTGGTCCACATACTAAAGAGATCCTTGGCGTAGTACTGTAATGAGCATATTAGCAAGTGCCATTAACTGTTATAGTAAATGGAAACCTTTCTCCAATTATATTTAAGAATCTCACAAGCCTGAAGAAAATCAGATAGATCAAGGTAGAATTGCTCATTATGTTGGCTGAGATAGAGTTAATTTTCTTTGTAGAGGCTCATATGATGGTATGTTTTGGATTTTTGGTAAAAATAGCAGTTATAACATACTGATGTTTTTAGCTGTTGCAGAGCAGTGCTTACACAGAGCCAAGGACTTTTCTGGTTCTCATGCTGCCCTACCAGCAAGGAGGCTGGGGGTGCACCAGAAGCTGGGAGAGGACACAAGCAGGACAGCTGATCTAGACTGATCAAAGGGATATTCCATACCATACGGCACCATGTTCAGCAGTAAAAGCTGGGGTAAAGGAGGATGTTCAGAGCGATGGCATTTATCTTCTCAAGAAACCATTCCATGTGGTGAGCCCTGCTTTCCTGGGGCTCATGGTTAAACACCTGCCTGCTGATGGGAAGTAGTGAATGAATTCCTTAGTTTGCTTTGCCTAATTGTTAAGCTTTTGCTTCACTTAATAACAGGTCCTTATCTCAACCCATGAGTTCTCACACTTTTAACTTTAAGATTTTCTCCCCCATACCACTTGGGAAGTGTAAGTGAGCAGCTGTGTGGTGCTGAGTTGCCTGCTGGGGCTGAACCACAACAGTGATGTGGGAATGTAAACAATTCTGCTTCCACTGAAGTAAGACTATTTCTCCAGATAGGACTATGCATTCCTTAAAATTTACCAGGATGTAATCATAGTCTAATACCACTCCCTTTTTCCTAGACATCCTCTTTATCTGAATGCTTTGACAAAAAGGTTATTCTGACAGATCAATATCACAGGAGTATTTCCAATTCCCAGATAAGCTGGTATTCAGAGAGCTTGTGATGCACAATACCAGCTCAAAAATACCTCGACAGCCACAAGAATCAGACTTTCCTAAAGATAAGATCAAAGTAAAGTGAAGAGGCTCTCCATCTTCCTCAGTTACATGGACAACAAATAGGTTGTGCGGAGTAAAGTGCAAGTCCTTTGATGGCTTCGTTATCTTGTGATTGCCCTACCAACTGCAAGGGTGACGTGTGCTATACGTTATGGTCTCAGATTCCTTGCAGCTGTGGTTCCATTTCTATACATAATTTGGCACTAGAAAAAAATTATAATTAATGAAGTGTTGCTTTCAAAGTTTCAGACACCAAGATTTTTTTATTATTATTTTAGTTTTTAAATCCTGTTTGGATAAGGTGGCTTTAATTTGACTTTCACAAGAGTGGAAACTTGTCCCCCCTCAGAAGCTGGTCAAACTATTAATTTTACAGCAAGGACAACAGAGTACAGTAAAAGCTTTTCACAAAGCCAAACAGCTTAACCTAATTAAATGGCTGTTTTGACAGGTGGTTTAAAGTGGAATGAATGCTATTGAGAATGGCTACAGGGTTGTATATGATGAGTGTCTGTGTGTTTATGTGTGCAGGTGAAAATGTGACTGTGCAGGGGGTGACAATAGATCTGTGTCTATAAAACATTTTTTTTTTTTCCCCAAAAAAGTTGCAGCTGTTCAACATTTCCAGATTTATTTCAATAAATTGTGTTACATATATTGACTCAGGTGAACAGCCACACCTGCACTATAGTAAAAGAAAGATGTTTATGAATGCCTCTGATGTCATTCATCAGGGAAAATTAGATGTGCATTTTACAGGGGGAAAAAAACCTTGTAGGAAATACATAAACATTGTCATAAGCGACCTGATTTCTGATTCTGCTCAGTATCACAAGAGATCTTTGCCTCAGTAAAGCAATGTGTTTGTAATAGGAGGTAATGAGTGTTCAGCTCTCCAAAGGCACGCTGAAAGGACTCCAAATCTGTCAAAGAATTTCATCAGTTTGGCAAAACAGAAGAGACAGAAGATTAGCAAACTTCATCTTGTGTGCAGAAGCCTCCCCCTCATTCACCTCCTGTCTGCAGTATGGATTCCCAGGCCCTCCTTTCTGCAAATACTACCTAGGTATGCAAGTCTGGCTTGTAGAGACATACACAGAAACAATTGCCAAAACAGAGACTTCAGGTCTTTGGTTTAGTTCAGATAATATCTTTGTTTTTTTAGCTTAACTTGTACAGGTTTGCATTTTTAAGTATTTTCATACTCTTTTCGTTATCCTTTAATGACAAGGAAGAATTTGGCTCTACTATAATCTCTGCATGTTTTCAAGGAATATTTTCTGTTGTCATAAAGGTATGACATTCAGTTTTAGTATCAGAACAAACACACAGTAAACAAGGTAAACTCTGGTATGGTTTAGGCTGAGTTCACCTATCCTAAGTAAGCTTCCTTCTAGAAAGGTAAGGCTGTTATACTAATTGCTTTTGGCCTTTGAAGAAGATTTTTTTGGTTTTGTTTTTGGTTTTGTGTTTTTTGCTTATTTATGAATCCAATGCATATCCTGTGGATAGAGCACAATATTTCTTTTTTTAAGCTTTATTTTTGAATATCAGACTAGAAGATTACTGGTGACAATTAGTGTTGAACAAATAGGCTGTTGAACAAATAGACTGTTCAAATACTGTTGAATAAATAGGTTGATTTGGGTTCACACTTAGTTTTTGGTACTCTGATTCTCACTTTGCTGATATTTCCAGGTTTCCATCTCTCTCTACTAGGTGTGACATCTATTATGCCACTGAAACAGAAGTCTTTTATCACCTGAGCATTGCTCTGATAGGTCTACTGATTATTCCCTGTGTGAAGGTCATGGGAAAGTTCTGCAATGGCCTGGTGGATTTGAAGCAAGTACACATTCTGCAGACCAGGCCATCTCTGTGTTTGCAACTATCCTCCTGGGTGACCTTGGGTCGACCTTTAGTGTTCACATTTCAGCTACCTCCTTTAATCCTTTCTCCCAGCTTGCTCTTTTTATTTATAAAATATACTCTATATGGATTCAAAAAACTACCTCAGCATTTCTAGCTCAATGGAAACTATTTTGTACCATGATGCCTACAAGAGTCTTTAAATCTCAGGCTGCAACTCTCAGTGAAAACCACCCATCACATCAACAACAGTCTCACCATTTCTTCGTGCCCTTTCGTCAGGTTGAATCTACTGGTTGTCTACATGGCTGTGTGTCTTGGTTGTGCTCTGGGATGTGCTTAGCACAATAGTGTGTCAATGAGAAGATTTCTGTCTTTTCAAGGGATGTAGACAGCAGTGAATTACCTTATGCATGAACCAATAATGTGAAAAATAGGAATAATACAATATAATTTACAAAACCATTCTGAAAAAAAAGTCAGGTAACCCAGGGAAATTTTAATCAATGGTAAAAATCCTGTTCCCAACCATCAGTCAAAATTGTTATGTACATAGACCCAACTTATGTAATATTTCATATTAGACAAATGTTTTGCTGAATTATATTACAGGCTCTGGCTGGGATAGAGTTAACTTTCCCTGCAGTAACCCATGTAGTGCTGTGCTCTGCTCTTGTAGCTAGAATAGCATTGGTATCACAACAGTGTTTAGTCTATTGCTGAGCAGTGCTGGCACAGCACCAAGACTCCCTCCAACCCCTGCAAAGCCAGTAGGATGGGAGAGGGCAAGAAGTTGAGAGGGGCCATCACCAGGGCATCTGACTTAAACCAACTAAAGGGATATTCCATGCCATATGATGTCACACTCATCAATAAAAGGTGGGAAAGGGAAAGGAGAGAGGGGACTTTCATTATGAAGGTATCTTTCCTCCCAAACAATCACTACATGTATTGAGGCCCCACTTCCCAGGCAGTGGTCAAACTTTGCTTATTGATGGCAAGTAGAGAATAATTTATTTATTTATTTTGTTTCTCTCTCTGTGCTTCCATGTGTCCTTTGCTAGTTTTTTGTTTTGTTTTGTTTTGTTTGTTTTGTTTTTCCCTTTAATTAAATTATCCTTATTTCAACCTATGAACCTTTTTTCTTTTTTTTTTTTTTTTTTTCTTTTCAGAATACCTTCTTCTCCCCCTCTTCCTTTGAAGAGGGGGAGTAAGAGAGGAGTTTTGGTGGAATTTAGCTTTTCTAGGTCTTTATCAGTTCTGTCAGCTAAAGGAAAAAATGCATTGGTGGATATGACTTGTGAACTTTTGGCCATTCAAAACATCTGAGATCTATTCAATCATATGCATGTTTATGTGATCTTAAATTACTTCTACTGTATAGTGGTTTGGAATCAACTTGGTAATTAAAATGGAATAAAGTTCAAGCAGACTACATAAAGTCATTTAAAGTCCTTTATGTTTTGCACTTAAGAAATGCATACTGTATACAAACTATTATAAATAAGATAATTTGAAATACAGACAAAGAAATTTGTTTGAAAGAAAACACTTTGGAAGTCTAACTGGAAATATATTGGAAACCAACAAACTAAATATTCCATATTGAATGAAATAATGTCCAATCATATCTATATGCTTCTTGGAGGATTAAACACCAGTAGTGATAATAGCAGTTACTGTTATGCAGGCACATTAGGTATCCCAGGCCTTAAAATATAATCAGATAGGAACTTTAAAAGCAATATATATATATATATATTATTAATTATCAAAGGGGGACAGAAAAAAATAATATCATATTAGTAAAATTTCCATATGATACAGTAAAAGGATTCTACATATTAAATATTCCTGATTTACATGTACACATAAAGGTAACTTTTTTTCTTCTTTTTTTTTTTTTTTTTTTTTTAATAACTGTCTGAATATTATGTTCTTGGTCTGACTATTAATCATTCTCATTTACCTCACACTGCTATTTGGCTTTCCACCAAGACATTTAAGATTTTTTTTTTTTTTTTCTGTGATTCTCTGTCTGTGAAGATAAAAAACATTTGTGTTAAGAGGAAAAGTTTCCACATTCTTTTCATGATAGTTGGCAGCATCTATTTTTCACTCAGTGTTATGAGATCTCTAATAATATCAGAAGAAAATTCAAGTAGGATTATGGGATTAAGAATCTAAATTTTACTTCATCCTTTGCTGGTTAAGCAGACAAGCACAAGCCACTAACAGGTTAAACAAGCCAGGTACTCACTTTCATTATATCCAGGAAATCCAGGAAAATATGTTGCCCAGTTTAGTGACTGGAGAAAACTTTCCAAACTTATCTGAGGTTCCTGGGCATTTAGTTGTCCCAAAAGAGTCCTTGCAAGAACAGGGAGTCTGTTAGTACTGGCTACAGGAGTAATGGGTGACTGGGGGTAAGAAAAAGTTAAGACATGAAGAGTGAATTAAAAGAAGAGAGAGGTCAGAGACAGGATTTTGTTCTCTTTCCAACAGGGGTACAAACCAAGGTTACCAACAGGATCCACTATTTCACTGCTTTGAGGAGTTGACTGGAATAATCTCAAAGTATGAAAACACTGCCAAGGAGAGCTGAAGACTTTTAGTTCCTATAGGCTGAAGATAATAACAGGGAAATTTCAAAATGTCATAGACTTGGAACAGAAGACTTGTGACATTTAGTCACAAATTAAGTCAGAAAAATATAAATACGTTTCTTAAAGAGTCAAGCCATCTTCTGTTTTCTGTGGCTTCAGGTTCCAATGGGAATGAAATCAAGTGTGTTTTATGGCAGAAGGAGAAGCTGTAATCCATTGGAATCCTGGCATAAAAATAAGGAAAAAGGAATTTTAAATGATGCAAGGCCAAGGCCTAGAAATGCAGGTAAGAGAAGCCCTAGAGAAAGGACATTCAAAGCAGACAGTACAAGTCCTTGAATTCAGGCTATGTGCAACTTGCCCAGAAACTGAACTATAGTCAAGCAGAAATTTCATCATTTGTCTGCCGTTACCTGTAAGGGACAGAGGCACTACAGTGCAATTCACCGGACCTTTCTGTCCAACAAGCATGTTTTATCAGAGCAAATCCAAACAAACAACAAAAAAAAGAGTAAAAAAAAAAAAAAAAAAAAAAGAAAACAACAACACTTAAAGATTTGCCTCCATAATGCATTTTCTTCAAAATAAATGAACTATAAATGATACTTAACATATTCCATGTTTTTCATTTTTCATTGTGAAACATCTATAGCTGCTTTACAGTTAGGACTGGTCACAAGCTTGGTTTTCTGCCAGCCATGTTTCATTCAGTTGATCCCTTTTCTTCCCCTTCCAAAACCATTCTCTCTGATATTTCCCATGCCCTATCACAGCTTCTCAGAATACAGAAAGAAAAATCAAGTGAGGTATTTTTAATTGATTGTATTTCATAAAATGTACCTATCTTTTATTACGTTTAAAAGAGGATAAACTTAAACATTTCTTCTCTATTTTAACTCCATTTTTTTTTTTTTTTTGGCTTTTAAACCCTAGATTTGTGCTGTTGGCATTGATTAATATATATATATATATATTGAAAGGATAGTGTAGGAGTTACAAAGATACAAAGAAATGTTTTTTCATATATACATTGCAACAGCTGAAATAAAAAAAAAAAAAACTAAATAAAAACACCTTCAACATAATGGACCTGATTTTCATTTACACAGTTCTGGCAGCATAAAAAGCCTTAAAGTGGTCATAAATTATATTTAAATACATTTTATTCTTTTTGCTGCCAGAATGTGAAAAGAGGCCTTTATGTAAATAAAAATCAGGGTCGATGTATTTTACTATACCTTAACTCCTTGTGTTTTGACTTCTTGGACTACTCATAGTTTAAGTGTACAAGATTCTCACCCTGAATCAACAATAAATGAAATCAGCTGTTTACATCCAGCAACTTATTTTACTTATTTTACTTATTTTACTTATTTTACTTATTTTAC
>CM021735.1:45101505-45172224 GCA_011075105.1 Heteronetta atricapilla
GAAAGGAAAGGAAAGGAAAGGAAAGGAAAGGAAAGGAAAGGAAAGGAGAAAAAAGAAAAGAAAGGAGAAAAAAGAAAAAAAGAAAAGAGAAAAGAAAATAATAGAAAATTAAAAAAAATGAAAGAAAAAAGAAAAAATATGGTCTACTGTTCTGAAATGCATATGATCTAAAGAACTACAGGGCTTCACTAAGGTTAACCTTCTACTTTTTCTTTTTTCTTTTTTTTTAAAATCTGAAATATGGTGTCTGAGAACTATTCTGGTGTGGAATAGTAGAGGAGCTTTAAAAGAGAAATTGAGCTAACCTGTTTAAGGACCATTTTGTTGTTGTAGTTATTTTTTAAGCTCATGATAGTACATAGCAAATAATTACAATACATATCAATATTAATTCCTTTTGATTCCTCAATTCTCAGTTTGGTGCGTAACTATACATATTTGACAATAAACAGGCACATACAATGAATGCAATGTACATGAAAGTACAGCTCAAATGAACATATGCACATGGGATAGTATGTCCAAGATTATAATTCAGAAATAATACTCTCTAAAATAGTTATCAAACTTTTTTTAAAAAAGTATACACACATATATTTAAATTATCTAACTTAAATACCTATACCTAATATCTATACCTAATTCTAATCTATTAAATACCTATACCTATATCTAATCTATAACCTGCTATAGATTACCTAGCCAGACAAGAGTTGTCATATTTTTGTTATTGTTTTGCCCTGTACGAAGAGGACTCGCTGATATTTTTGATTCCTTTCCAATCACACAAATTTTATTCCTCCTTTCATTCTCCCATTTTTTTTTTTTTATTTCTTTCCCTCAAACTTTATGAATAGCACAAATAACTGATCTCTGTCTGATGATATCCTTGGATCACCCATCATGTTTTCACATTGTTTTCATAAACAAAGAAGATGCCAAAGGTAACTAGTTTTTACATGTAGACTTCAAGTGAATATGTGTATGGTACTTGCAGTAAATCAAAGTGAAAAATTATTTTAATCAAGCTACCTTATAGTATCTCTAGGGCACCAAGTATTGGGGTACACTGGCCACTCCAATGACCTGTAGATATTTGTTTTCCTGTGATAACTTTTTAATATGTTATTTGAAAATACATAATTTCTGCAAAATCTTTTTCTTCAGTGTTGGTGGATGCTGACATAGTTACTGTCAGATGGGCCAAGAAAAGACTAAACTGCCTCAATGTAGCAGACAAAGATTAGATTCTCTGAATAGTCTCAGCCTCAGGAATATGTATATCCTGAAAAAGATGTATTATTACATCTTTTATTACATCATTACATTATTTCTTCACTGTTTCATCTCTGAACAGAAACTACAGGCAGTGGTGTGGACTTGTGCTTCTTTCTGCTCACACTTAAGAGATTTAAAAAGATACAAAAGCAACACTCAGAAAAATGCTGTGAGTGAAGCAAGCATTATTAAGCCTTTTTCAAACTGAGGCATGCAATGTTTAAATATATAGTGAAAGGTTAAATTCATTGACAAACCTTGGAGTATAATCCAGTGCCCTGGATGCGAGCCCTTTGCTTCAACTGTAGAAAACATTTCTGCAATAATTTATATCCAGTCCACTTTATGTTGACATTTAAGGAAAAGAAGACAAAAATATTTTCACTGAAA
Source organism: Heteronetta atricapilla (assembly GCA_011075105.1). Lineage (NCBI taxonomy): Eukaryota > Metazoa > Chordata > Aves > Anseriformes > Anatidae > Heteronetta > Heteronetta atricapilla. The sequence goes on from CM021735.1 coordinate 45,103,174, forward strand.
ACAGACGAAGAGGTGATTGTACGTCTATTTCAGGAGACTCGTTTTTGTCATATCTGTCGAGAACAGGTCCAAGAGACTAGGAAGCCTCAGCATGTACTTGAAGTGATAAAAGAAGGAATGCAATTAACTTGTCAGAGATCAGAGAAACCCAAGGTTATTTCCCTTTGCTGATAGAAAGGAAAAGGAAAAGAAAGAATGCTCTTTTCATCTCTTCAGTTCTTAAGCAAATACTTCATTCTGAGGAGCAAATGATATCCATTTTGTATTAAAAATGTAACCACTAGAGGGTATCTCTGTTCAAAGTCACTACACATGATTTACAGGACTTTGAGCAATGTTAAATGATAACAGACAAATCTGGCATTCATATACATTAGGTTAGAGGAAGAGGGTGAATAATAAATTGCCATTGCCTTGAATGGTTATCCTCTGCTTATATGCTTCTGTAGATTCTTGTCTCTCTTACAAACAAAAACAAAAACAAAAACAAAAAAAAAAAAGTTGTAGTGTCTTTACGTGGCCGCCCACCCCAGTAAAACCACCACAATTGTTCCTGTTAGAAGAAAAGTAAATGATTTCACTATAAAAATGCACTATAATGTATTGATATATATTGATTCTTGTATACCGTATTATTTGACATCACAGTGAAGAACTGATACCATTTGCAACATTTCTAATGCTTTATAACCCACAGCTATAACCAGTCAAGGCATATTACTACTGCCTTGAAGTTTAATCCATTGAAAAGGACAGAGTTATCACCAAGGCTAAATAAATACACAAGTAGAATTAATTTCGCAGATGCTTTCTGCTTCTTGCATACACTTTTGCATTCTGAGTTTGAAACCTTGTTTGCTTTCACATATAGAAAACAAGGTAGAGGCTCTATATGGAAAAATACCATTTTCATGGTGATTTTAAACCAGTTTCTTCAGCTAAAAAAAATAAAAATAAAAAAAAAAAAAAAAAAAGATGATAAGGTTATTTTGCTAGTCTTCACAATGGTATTGTAGAGTGACAGCTAATATACCTTCACTCCTTTGAAGATATTGGCTACAGTGATGCATATGGTCAAAGTTCATCTGTGTCTAGAAAACACGTGTTTCTCTGAACAACAGTATCCAAGGGACTGATGTGACAGTCTTCATTTTCTGACCACATTTGGCTTCCCAGACCAAATAACACAAAATATATTTATATATGAGCAAACTGGACACAGCTTGTAATGCAAGTGTAGCTCAATGCAAACAGAAATTCTTAAAAGACCAGGTGTTAAAGTGAGAAAAGTCACCTGAACTGCAATACAATTTGATAAATATTGTGTCAAAATGTTATACAAGATTCTATAATAGTTATTTTTCTCATTTTGAGAAAAGAAGAAACAGGTAAATTGTGATAATTTACAGTGAGTTTCTCTCTACCAAATACAGTAACTTGGAGAATCTGTCCTGAAAATTTTGGCCAAATATTATTCAGAAGAGCTTGGATCTGTAAACAGGTTTCTTCCTGTAATTTTCCTCAGATCAACCTTGTATAGCTTCTGTACTCCAGAGAAGATTTAGCAGAACGCGGCTCCCAAGTCCTTTGTGTCTGGGATCATGGTGCATTTTGATTCCAGCTTCAGGAAAGCCACTGTAATTCCTTAGAACTACTTAGTGACATTTATGTCAAGAACTTGCTGTGCTTTGTTGCAGTGTAACATCACATCAAATATTTGATTTAGGCTGAACTATTTGAACCCAAGCTGTTTCATGACCCATACTAGTCCAAGGATTTTGTACTATTACATAAAGCTCTTTTGCTATGGCTTAAGGAACAGCACCTGGAATAATGTATTGACAGATCAACTCAAAGTTCACAGTAAGCAGTGACTAAAATTTAGCAGACTTTCATGTATTTTATTTCTTTTAACCTAAAAGCAACTGCTTCTACATCCTAAGATACTACATTATAATTAGCTATAGCTGATTTTTAAAAAGAAATGTTTTGCAAGTAATCATGCATATGAAGTGAAATATGCCAGGATCTGGATCAAATTCCTTTTTGTGATTAATAATAATAATAATAATTGGGAGCATGTGCAGTCTGAGATGGGTTACATATTTACTAGCTCTTAATGCTTGCTTCCGGGTGACTGATACAAATACTAATTCTAGACATGGTGAGCGTTAAGAGAAGAGTTGGTGTGGTGGTTTTATTCAGGTGGGTTCCACCATGGCCACTCTCTCATTCCCCCTTCCTCTTTGAGGAGGGGGAGAAAACAAAACACAAAGGGCTCAAGGGCTGAGATAAGGACAGGGAGATCACTCAACAATTATTGTGGCGGGCAAAAGAGACTAAGAGTAGGGAGATAGTAGTAAGATTTATTGCCTATTACTAATGAGCTAGAGAAGTGAGAAACAAAGGAAAGAAACCAAAAACTCCTTCCCCCCATCTGCCTTCCTCCACCTCCTTTCCCCGAGTGGTGCAGGGGAATGAGGGAATGGGGGCTGCAGTCAGTCTATAGCATTTCGTCTCTGCCGCTCCTTCTTGGTCACTCTCTTCCCCTGCACAGTAGTGTCCCTGCCATCCTTCCCAAACTGATCCTGCATGGGCTTCCCACAGGCAGCAGCTCTTCAAGAACTGCTCCAACATAGGTCCACACCATGGGGTCCATCCCTCGGGAGCAAACTGCTCCAACCTGGGTCCACCATGGGCAGCAGTACCTGCTCCTGTGTGGGCTCCTCTCCATAGGCTACAGGTCTGGCCTGGAGTTTATTCTGGTGGGGGTCCTCCACAGGCCACATCCACCTGCTCCACTGTGGTCTCCTCCATGGGCTGCAGTGTAGAACCCTGCTCCACTGTGGTACTCCAAGGGGTGCAGTGGGACAGACTGCTTCACCATGGTACTCACCACAGGCCACAGGGGACTTCTGCTCCAGGGTCTGGAGCACCTCTCCCCCTCCTTCTTCACTGACCTTGGCACCTCCAAGGCTGTTTCTCACTCCTCTCACTCTCCCAGCTGCTGTGTGTGGCAGCATGTTTGGTTTTTTTTCCCCTTTCCTATGCTCTCACAGAGGTGCAAACAACATCGCTTATTACCTCAGCTCTGGTCAGCAGTGGGGCCCTTACCTAACATGGGGCAGCTTCTAGATTCGTCTCACAGAAGAGAGGGGCCCTATGGCCCCCTGCTACCAAAACCTTGCCACATAAACCCACTACAGCTGAACATTTAGGAAAATGTAATAGCAGTTGCCATTAGATGGACTGAAGTCAAAAAGTACTCATAGTTGACTTGATAGAGAATCTTTAGCCTTAGACTGAACATGAGACACAAAACCACGACCAAAAATAGACAGTGAGGGATAGTGCATAAAGCTAAGCAGAAACATGAAAAAATCATCTGGGAGTCAGGTTTATTTAGTATACTAATTAAGTATTTGAATAAATAAATGAATAAAAGAGAAAATATATGGTAAAAGATTATATGGTTCAAGATAAATCTTATGGTGTTGTACATACATATCAAGATAAAAACTAGGAGACAGAAGAACATCTGGCTTAAAGTTAGTTAATGGAGTAGAGAGAAATGAAAATTAAGGTTAAGACACGATTATCCAAGGGAAAAAAAAAAAAAAAAAAAAAAAAAAAGTTTTCTCACTAAGAAGATTATTGCAAACTTTGGCTCCATTACTATTTTAGAAAATCTAGAAAGTTCATATTGATGCATACATCATGAGACCTGAGCACTTCTGAAAATTGACCTCAATGGGACTATTTAACTGAATTAAGATACTTAACTCACCATGGTAAAATGCAGTGTTTCACTTACAGGGAAACAAGATGAAATTTAAATATGAAATATAAGAGTGAACTTTTGCAAGCAGCAAACCTAAGCAGGTCTAGGTAATGGGAACAAGAATAAAAATTAATATTGTAATGGAGGCTCAGATAATAGGGGAAAAGACAGTATGTTGTTTTCCTCTTACGGTAACAATTGCACTATTTTTTTAAAATCCATCTCACCTGGAAAAGCAGTTAGGGTATGGAACAACAGTTATAATGACTGAAAAACAGTTATAAAGACTGAAAGAAGCCCTAAAGCCATGACATATACCCCTCATTCTTTGATGAATCCAGAGCTGTGCCGTTACCATGACAGAGAGAAGTTCACAGTTCTAAACTGGTAAACATTAAGGGCTGATGAAGTAGGCAGATGTGTGTGTATGAGAAAGAGGGAGAGAGATGATTCACTAGGAAATCAGGATAATTTATAAGAAGATGTATGGAAAATTACTTTGGATGCTTGTAGCTTTGTCAAATAATGATTAGAGAATACAAAAAAATGGGGTCACTGGTTTCTCACATCATAACTTCTTCATGGCTGGCTTCCAGCAATACAAATAAAGATCAAGTAATCAATGACATGCAGGTGAAGGAAAATTATGTAGAAGAAGTATATTTACCTTTCAAATTGATGTCATTGACTCAACAAAACTTAACCTTAATCCCTCGTTTTTAATGTTGTCTATCTGCATTTTGTTTGCTTAGTGCTTCATTACAGTTTATCATTTCTTTTCAAATCAGTCAGTGAGGTCATTGGTGAATTGCTTATCTGCCTTTCTCTTTTCCTTTTTCATCCTTGCTAAGAAGGGCTCTAGTCTTACTTTTGTCTTTCTGGGCATAAAAAATAAATAAAATAAAAAATAAAAAAGAGTTTATTTTTGTTCAAAAGAGCATTAGGTACCTCGGTAAGACCCAATAGAGGGAGTGAGATGAAACTGAGTGAAGGAAAATTTAGTTTGACTATCAGGATACATTTTGTATAATTGAAATTTATGTCTGCAGAAAAATTTCCCAAGGGAAATTTCCCAATGGAAATAATGCAAAACTCATTTGAATTATTTGTGTCTGAACTAAACCAGATGACCTAATAGCTATTCACCTCAAATTTATATGACTTCTTGAAGCTGTATTACATGGCCTTTCAAAATAAATATATCAATAGTATCTTTATTCAACATCTTTCTTCTCAAAATGCTTACCCAACTGATAAACAGGAATTACCTCATCTATACTGAAGTACAACAGCTGTACAGCTGTAAACAACTCTACAGAAATGTCGGTTAAGACTTTAAAAATAATCTCTTTTTGACAGAGATAAAAGAATGTGATTACGAATCACTCTGAAATATAGGCAAGATACAACCATTATTACTGTTAATAATGGCAGATTTTCTTTCAAGAAATGTTGCCAACTTTTGAAAAATAATGCAGAGGGTCAAGGTTTTCTTTATAACTGCAGCATAATAAAAGAATACCATCCTGAAAGGCTTTGCTTGGTACTGATTCTGAACGTCAACAGACATTTAGTCAAATTACGTGAAGCTTTTCTTGTTGAACATAGATGCCTTGGCCTTTTTCACTAATTTATGGATATGTATTTTGATTAATTAAAGCAGTCTGAGAGAAAAACAAAATAAGTAAGACTACATAACATTTTTTTTTATTATTAAGACTAAGATAAGTTAAACCTATTGAGTGCAATTTTATTTAAGTGTAAAAAAGTTCCATATCTTTAATATAGGTGGAGTGGATGATATGAGTGGAAAAGCCAAATATTTGTATGATGTACCACCATAATTCAGGAAAAAAACAGCCAATCAACCAAACCACCCAAAAAAAATACAGGAATATACAAAGGTATTAATAGCATTTTTCTAATAGCTTTAGTTACTTGCAAAAGTAGGACATAAAGTGTTACTGAATGTCTTATCAGTTTTTCTGTCAGGAGGATGTATTCATGTGTCATGATGCTGAACTGCAGAACAGACCTAAAAATGCTTTGCTATCAGACTGCAGCAGCAGCAGATTCTTTGAAGACATCTTGTAAGACACTCCCAAAGAGGGGGCAGCCTGGGGTACTTCCATATAAGAAGCTGATTACACTGCAGATTGACCAAACTGCGTGTTGATTTAGTTTTATGCTTTGTGCGCTTTATCATTTACTTGTACAGTCCTCACTTTCTGTGATTTTGGCCTTTGCAGAGAGGCATACTCTGCAGACCAAAATCAGTTCAGAGAAAAAAAAAAAAAAATTAAAGATTATCCTATGCATTCTTTAGGGACAGTAAACATGACAGTCCAATCTGATGGAATAATTCTCTTGTTCTAACTTCTATCATTTTATTTTTTTACTCAATTTCTCCTTCTTTGCTCTGTAACTTCCCAGTCAGTAAAAAGTTTCAGAAGACAGTTTTAGTTGATACTTTGTATTTAACATTTTTACAATGCAATTAATCAGATTCATATTCCCATTAAAACTTTATAATTAGATCTTGTCTAATTCTGTCTGCAGTATTCTGTTGAAATTTCACCCTGTTTATGTTCAAACTCAATTATTTTATTGACATTCTCTGAGACTTTCATATTTCCTGTGTGAGGGGCATTGACTAGGATATTATTTATGATTGCAATTTTCTCTGCCCAGGATACGATTGTTTTTTTGACCCATATTCCACAGGCATAAACTGAAGGTACAACAGTTTGTGCTTCTGCTGATTTATTTCTGCCTCTCATATGATAAGATAAAATATCTCACATGGGATTAATTAACTTGATTATATGAGGTTATATTACACAGGTATCTTGGATAGAATCCGCAATATATTTTTACATCAGATCTGTTTCCATCCATATGGGACGTATCACTTGCATCAGTCTTTATCCTTCATGAAAGTATCCTGATTCTTCTGGTGGTACTTCTGTGGCCCCTTGTACCATAATCAAACTACACTTCATTTTATTTTGTTCTGTTAATTCTCATATTGCTGTTCAGCATGAGGAAAGCTAAGATCTTAGGGTTTGTATCTACATTCATGTCCATATCATGAAATTAACTTTCACATTCTGAAAAATATTACTAAAAAGGGTATTATTAGAGTAAGAATATTGTCCTGCCAGCTATGTCAATAAGCATCTATTAGACAGTTGTCTATGCTGCAGGTAATGTAGCAAAAAGGGTATAATTCATCTATAGTGTTTGGTTATGTACTTTTTGCAGCTCTGTTCTAATTGTTATTTTAAATGTTTTGTTTTGTTTGTTTGTTTGTTTCACTTTTTCATTATAGTCTTGTCAGTGAGGGATATGTGATAATTTCCTGAGTGTCTGACCTAGAATATCACTAGGTGATTCAACAATATTTATTCCTATACGATTTTTAAAGCAACCTTAAAGATAGAAACATTTTATAAAAAATCATTTTTCAAGTAGAAGAGAAAATTATTAAAATCACCTGAGGTACTCATAAGGGTTTAATTATCTATTTGGTCACCATTTCAATTACACTGCTATTGAGCATCAGGCAAACAGGTTGGATGTAAATTTTATTGGATAAATATACTTTGCAAATGAAATCAGAGGAAATCCTGGAGTAACTGAATAGTCATCAGAATATTATACTTCTTGGTTCTCAGATATATAAAAACTACTTATGAGTGGGATTTAGATATGTGAACAGCCCTGTACTTAATCTGCTCCTGTAGAATGCATTGGGTGTTTTAATACTGATTGCAGGGCAATTAGAGATCTACAGATCTACACTTCATTCACTTCATTCTTTTTTTTTTTTTTTTTTTTTTTTTTTTTTTTGCATGTGTGTCAAATCTCATCTTATATGGAGTGCTGCTTTAGTATTCTGTCACTTGATGCAATATCTGTTCAGCAAGAGTTATTAAAATATAAATATATATTTACATTAAAACCTCTTTGTTGTTAGATGTAGATTTTAGCTGTCCTAGTATCTAGTAGCTCATAAAATTTATCTCATGCAGGGCAGTTGATGTTTAGAAACAATACAGTTATGTTCATCTGGCATTGCACTTCTGATAGTGGGCTTCACAACATGTGAAGACAATAGCAATCCTGATTTTGAACTTGTGCACAGAAGTTTTATCAATGCTATTTCTTTGGTCCTGCTGCCTTGGATTGGTTGTGTTTAATGGATTCTGACGATGTGAACAAATCCAAAGACACAAGAATTATTTATATATGAACACTGCCAACCTGTCCTTCAACTGATCTTCCCCAAAACAGCATTCATGCATAATTTCTGCCATTCATAGATCTCAAGATGTGTAAAATATATTTTGAACTAAATTTGTGGGTGGTACAGTCAAGAGCTTCATGTCCAGAGCAACTCCAGGATACACACACACACACACACACATATATATATATATACATTTTATATATAAATAATAAAAATTTGAAAAGAGATACCTTAACACCAGGAGGAGTGTAAAAGATGTATTGTAATTGTTTAGTATGTTATAGCTGATATTTCTGGATATTTTGATTATAAATAAAACTATAAATTGGCCCAAATCAAATCCATGGACATTAAATCCATGGATATTAGATACATTCAGAATTTGGAATATGAGTATTATAAACATATTTCCTTTCAGAATTAACTAAGAGAAACCAAAGCTCTAGACTGATAAGTTTCTTACTGGTCAGTGTTTAGCAAATAAACCCCATTTTCATCACACACACACACACAAAAATGATTTCTGGTAAAGATGAGTAGAAAAACTGAGAACAGATTAAGCAAACTGTCGAAGTCACACTTTGAATAAATAAGAAACACAATTCAAAGATTCACAAGACCATTCCTCTGTTCTAATCAAGAGACAGATGAAGGCTGTCTCCATGTCTCAGTTATTACTACTATACACTCTGATGGTTATGAAGGGTTGTTCTATGTACGTCTTTCAGATTAAACATACATTTCATGTCTAATATGAATACATTAACAGTCACTTGTTTGAGTAAGGCAACTCATTTACACACAGCCAGGAGAAGATTTTTCACTGGAAAAGTAATTCCTTAAAATTCACTCTCAATAACAGTGAATGAAGCATTAAGTATACTTGAACTCTCAGAAGCAGTTTTCAGCTCTTTTTTCACAGAAACTGGGGGTGCACTCTCAGAAGCTTTTTTTCAGCTCCTTTTACACAGTACCAAAAGTGACATTATATATGAGGGAGGACTGGTAGCTGGAAGAATATCAGAGAACCTTGATGTCAGGGAAGCAAAATCCATCCTTGTGTTTCCCCAGTGCACATGTGGAGTCCATATTTTTGTAAAATGCTTGATAGTGCAAATTCCTACAAGTCAGTCTTGCAGATGAGAGATATGGAATAGAAAATAACCAGACAGGAACAGAAAAAAACAGCTTTCCTTTCCCTAATAGTTTAACATTTTAGGAAAGAAGATTAGTAGGTTGTTCAGAAGAATCCATGTGTATCAGTCTTATTTTGTTCTTTTTTCTTTCTTCCTTCCTTCTTTCTTTCTTTTTCTCTTTCCTTTGTTCTCTGTCACTGCTTTCTCATTCTCTGCTCATTCTCATTCTCAGATACAATAATATCTTGTACAGCTTCCTATTCTCTATATTTAGAATGTCGGTAGATCAGTAATTCTTTGATTTCTTTTCTTCTTCCTGAAATTGGAATAAATACATTTTCTTTCTACATATGATTATCCTCCAAGAACAGTATTACAAATACTTTGCTTCATAAACTCATAAAGTGCTTAAGATTAGATGTAATATAGTAAAAATATTATATTTTAGCATTAGTATAAAAGAAATATTAGAATGGAAGGATTCCATGATGTCAAATACATTACTTCTCTTAAATGAGGCAGGATCAATTATTTCTACATTACTTTTTTGCCACATTTTATTAGTTTATTATTCTATGGTATATATGCTACATATGCTTGCTATACTATATATATTCAATATATACTATATATATTTTTCTGAAAGATCGTGTTTTCTAAACTGTTATTTTTTTGAATATTTCTATATTTTAGCCTCAAGAGAAAAGCTGGAAAGAATACTGTACCTGCTGTCTCACTTGGGATGAAAAGACAAAGTTGTGATAGACTGGCTTACTATAATTTCACCCCTCTTTCCTAGAGTGAAACTTGTTTGATTTATTTAATTTTTAAAAAGCACCCTTCCATTGACACATTTTTATTTTTTTTGTGTATATTGTCTAACTATTATTTACTTTTTGCTAATGCCTAGCCATATTTCTCCATCAACGTATTCTGTTATTAAGATATTCTTTCTTATAGGGATGTTTGATTGTTTTTTCCTCAGTGTAATTCCCTTCTAATCATTCCCATTAAATCTCCTCTTCTGTGTTTTAGACTTATTTATCATTGTATTGCTTTTTGGTGATTCAGTGTCTGAATCTCACAATGCAAATTTTAGGTGCAACTTATTCTGTTAATTAAAATATTGAATAATATCAAATACAGAGAAGGCCTCTGCAACACACCAATAAAAAAAAACATTTTTATGGTCCCATAAGACCTCAAGAATAAATTTAATCATAGCCTTTGCTTAATATATCTAGCCTGCTTATGTTTTATTTGTGCTTCTATTTATCTACTGCTTCTATCACTTTGTGGATGGGATGTCATGGTTTTGCTGGGAGAGAGTTAATTGTCTTTGTAGAGGCTCATATGATGCTGTGTTGTGGACTTTTAGTGTAAATAGCAGTTATAATATACTGATGTTTTTAGCTGTTGCAGAGCAGTGATTACACAGAGCCAAGGACTTTTCTGGTTCTCATGCTGCCCTACCAGCAAGGAGGTTGGGGTTGCACCAGGAGCTGGGACAGCCAGGAAAGCTGATCTAGACTGACAGCTGATCAGAGGGATATGGCACCATGTTCAGCAATAACAGCTGAGGTAAAGGAGGAAGGAGGGGATGTTCAGAGTGATGGTATTTATCTTCCCAAGAAATCATTCCATGTGGTGAACTCTGCTTTCTCAGGGCTCATGGTTAAACACCTGGCTGAATGTTCACAGGAATTCAAATGAATTCGAAGGAATTTGCAGGAAATGCGAATGAATTCCTTGGTTTGCTTGGTGTGCTTTTTCTGCTTGTTAAGCTTTTTGAAACAACTTCTTTCTTGTATTACTGTGCTCTTAATCTGTGTAATACTGGTCTGTATCCTTTTATATTTGCTCAAGCATATATTTCTACTTTTCTATTTTCCATACTTTTTTTTTTGTTTCTTTACTTGTTTTTCCATTATTTAATTAATTTACTGGTGTTCAGGGATTGCTTAATGTTGCATTTTTATCTAATTTTCATCTTTCATTTTCATCTAACCTTCACCCTGCTATATAATGGATAGGACAAGAAAGGAGAGGAGAGGAAATTAAAATGAAAAATTGAATAATCTTCTCCTAAGAATAATTAGATATCTGTATTTTCACTGTTCGTTGTGGATCTTTTAAGATATTTTATTATTATTATTTTGTAAATAAAAATTTGTTACACATAGGTATTTCTATTAAAATATTTCATTTTGGTCATAACTTTATGGAACTCTTTCACAAAGCGTAATCAAATCTGTTTCCTAAAAGCACAAAACTTTAGCACAACTGTGAGTGTTTGTATCCTGCATTGCCTTTCAACATGTTGTTTCTGCACCCTAATTTAAATATAACTCAATATAGCCTTTGCACACAAAATTTATAGATATTTTATAGCATTAGAAGCACTAAAAACTAAATGCAGTTTGAGGGAAAAGCAACAATGACATATATTTGTTGTTTATTTATGTGCTATAAAGATCTTTTCTAAAACAAGATGATATAACTGAGCTAGTAGAAAAGGACTTTACTGGGAGCTTATACCTTGCAGGCCTCTCTTCTATTTTTTCCTTTTTTAGTGGAATATTGAAGATGTAGCATCCAAAGTTATCTCAATAAATTCTGCCTGTTAAGAAAACCTGTGGGAATGGTGTCAAGCTGAGGCAGGGGAGGTTTAGGCTAGACATCAGGAAGAGGTTCTTCACTGAGAGGGTTGCCTCACACTGGTACATAGCTCCTCAAGGAAGTAGTCACTACAGCAAGTGTGTTGGAGTTTAAGCATTTAGAGTGTGCACTTAGTCACATGATCTAAAATTTAAGCAGTTTTATAAAACTGCATGAAGAGTTTCTTATACACCAGAACCATTAATCTGAATAATTTATTCATATATATATATTTTTTTCATGATTTAAAAATTTCATATTTGTGAGAGCCTGGTGTTCTTTGTCTTTGTTTGTTTCATTTTTCTTTTTAAACAATATTAGATATGTCTCTCTAAACAATAACTTTTTTTTTTTTTTTTTTTTTACATAGGGGAAAAGAATTAATATCAAAACAAAATATCTGCTTTTTAAAATATGCCAGTTATAACTTAGGACCCTTAAGCTGCCCCAGATTCTTCTACAGCTGCTGTTGCAGTGTTGTTGTCAGGAGATGGTACGCCCTTGGATGGTTCTGGGTCAGCCAGGTTCTCAAAAGATTATCTTTGAGGCACAATTAATTTTATCCCTGAGAGGATGCAGGGCAGTGTTATCTGAGGAGGAAATATTCCTTATGTGAGGAAATTTAAAACTATATTGCTAGGGTAGTTCAAGAGGAAAGTTTTGTCCTTTTTCCTAGAGTTCACAAACTCAGAGGTGTTGATAGGCTACTTGACCCCATTTTTGGTCTGGCCTCACCTGCAAGCCTGTAAGCAATTGTGGTAAGTAAGAAAGTTAGCAGGGATTCAGTGGTGGAATTCACTTGCAAAAAAAAAAAAAAAAAAAAAAAAAAAGTCCTCAGGCCAATATCTGCACACACTTACAGGAATATGATCTCACAGTACTTACACGTGTATTCAGTGAACTTCTGGGAGCTGGTATAAGTCATACTGGAGACCAATTCTCTGGTCAGACCATCACAACAGTTTTCTGCTTCTGGACAAAGAATTTGGATAACGTCCTGAAGTACCACTGTCACCTGGCAATCAATTAAGTGAGAGGGTCAGAAGCAGCTGTGACTGTAATATGCAGTGAATGACTCTGGTTATTCAGTAAAGGATGCCTCATGAGATACAGCCTTCAAAGTAGAAACTAAGATAGGAACTAAGATCATTCTCCCATCCTAAGAGAATCATAGTTTCTCTCACACCTTGTCTTCCATCTTCCCCATATACCCAAGGAGGACAACAGAGAGCGAGTAAAAAACAAACATTTAATCTTCAGGATATGCCTTCAGAGGTTCTGGGGAAGGCAAGATTCTACTGAAATAAAACAGATCTCAAGGATCTTCTATGATTTGGAGCAGGTGGATATTCTTATATTATTAAAGAATCACAGAATTTCTAAGTTGGAAGAGACCTCAAGATCATCGAGTCCAACCTCTGACCTAACACTAACAGTCCTCCACTAAACCATATCCCTAAGCTCTACATCTAAATGTCTTTTAAAGACCTCCAGGGATGGTGACTCCACCACTTCCCTGGGCAGCTCGTTCCAATGTCTAACAACCCTTTCAGTAAAGAAGTTCTTCCTAACATCCAACCTAAAACTCCCCTGGTGTAACTTTAGCCCATTCCCCCTCGTCCTATCACCAGGCACGTGGGAGAACAGACCAACCCCCACCTCACTACAGCCTGCTTTAAGGTACTTGTAGAGTGCAATAAGATCGCCCCTGAGCCTCCTTTTCTCCAGGCTGAACAAGCCCAGCTCCCTCAGCTGCTCCTCGTAGGACTTGTTCTCCAGACCCCTCACCAGCTTCGTCGCCCTTCTCTGGACTCACTCGAGCACCTCCATGTCCTTCTTGTAGCGAGGGGCCCAAAACTGAACACAGTACTCGAGGTGCGGCCTCACCAGAGCCAAGTACAGGGGGACAATCACTTCCCTGGACCTGCTGGCAACACTGCTTCTTATACAGCCAGGATGCCGTTGGCCTTCTTGGCCACCTGAACACACTGCTGGCTCTTATTCAGCCAACTATCAACCAATACCCCCAGGTCCTTCTCTACCTGGCAGCTTTCCAACCACTCATCTCCCAGTCTGTAGCTCTGCTTGGGGTTATTGCGCCCCAGGTGCAGGACCCGGTACTTGGCCTTGTTGAACTTCATGCAGTTGACCTCAGCCCATTGGTGCAGCCTATCCAGATCCTCCTGCAGAGCCTTCCTACCCTCCAGCAGATCGACACAGGCACCTGATTTGGTGTCATCTGCAAACTTACTGAGGGTGCACTCAATGCCCTCATCCAGATCATCAATGAAGATATTAAAGAGGACCAGCCCCAGCACCGAGCCCTGGGGAACGCCACTAGTGACCGGCCTCCAGCTGGATTTGACTCCATTCACCACAACTCCCTGGGCACGGCCATCCAGCCAGTTTCTAACCCAACAAAGTGTATGCCAATCCAAGCCAAGAGCAGCCAGTTTCTTGAGGAGAATGCTGTGGGAAATGGTGTCAAAAGCCTTGCTGAAGTCAAGGTAGACCACATCCATAGCCTTTCCTTCATCCACCCAGCGCGTCACTTTGTCATAGAAGGAGATCAGGTTCGTCAAGCAGGATCTGCCTTCCATAAACCCATGCTGACTGGGCCTGATCACCTGATCGCCTACTTGCCCCCCGATAGCCAGGACTGCTGATAAATGATGGATAGGGGCTTGGCCAGCTCCTCTGCCAGTTCTCTCAGTACCCTTGGGTGGATCCCATCGACTTGTGCACATCCAAGTGCCGTAGCAGGTCGCCAAACATTTCTTCATGGATAGTGAGGGCCACATTCTGCTCCCCATCCCCTTCCACCAGCTCAGGGTACTGGGTATCCAGAGAACAAGCGGTATTGCCGCTAAAGACTGAGGCAAAGAAGGCATTAAGCACCTCAGCCTTTTCCTCATCTTTTGTAACAAGGTTTCCCCCCGCATCCAGTAAATGATGGAGATTTTCCTTAGTCCTCTGTTTTGTATTGATGTATTTGTAAAAAGATTTTTACTGTCTTTAACGGCAGTAGCCAGATTGAGCTCCAGATGAGCTTTGGCCTTTCTAATTTTGTCCCTGCACAGCCTCGCTACATCCTTATAGTCCTCCTCACTGGCCCGCCCTTTTTTCCAAAGATTATAAACCCTCTTTTTTCTCCTTAGCTCAAGCTACAATTCTCTGTTGAGCCAGACTGGTCTTCATCCATGTCGGCTCGTCTTTGGGCACGTGGGGATAGACCACTCCTGAGCCATTAAGATTTCCTTCTTGAAGAGCGTCCAGCCTTCCTGGACTCCTCTGCCCTTCAGAACTTCCTCCCAAGGGACTCTACCAACCAGTGTCCTGAGCAGCTCAAAGTCAGCCCTCTGGAAGTCCAATACAGGGGTTTTGCTGGTCCCTTTCCTGGCCTTGCCAAGAATAGAGAACTCCACCATTTCGTGGTCACTCTGCCCAAGACAGCTTCTGACCACCACATCTCCCACCAGTCCTTCTCTGTTTGTGAACAGAAGGTCTAGCAAGGCACCACCCCTGGTAGGCTCACTAACCAGCTGTGTCAGGAAGCTATCTTCCATGCTCTCCAGAAACCTCCTAGACTGCTTTCTCTGGGCTGTGTGGTGCTTCCAGGATATGTCAGGGAAGTTGAAGTCCCCCACGAGAACAAGCACCAACGATTTCACAACTTCTGTTAGCTGCCTGTAGAACTCCTCATCTGTTTCTTTGTCCTAGTTCGGCGGTCTATAACAGACCCCAACCAGGACACTGGCCTTGTTGGCCTTCCCACCGATCCTAACCCAAAAGGACTCAACCTTATCATTCCCAGCCTCGAGTTCCACAACATCGAAAGACTCTCTAATATAGAGAGCCACAGCACCACCCCTTCTGTGCTGCCTGTCCCTTCTGAAGAGTTTATAGCCAGTCATTGAAGCACTCCAGTCATGAGAGTGGTCCCACCACATCTCCATGATGGCAACCAAGTCATAGCCTGCCTGCTTGCTGCACAATGGCTTCCAGCTCCTCCTGTTTGTTATCCATGCTGCGTGCATTAGTGTAAATGCACTTCAGCTGGGCCATTGCCTTCTCCCCCAGCCTTCCCATTGTTCCCCCTGGCACAGCTCCAACAAGCCTTGTTTCAGCCCCATCCCCCATCTTACCTAGTTTAAAGCCCTCTCAATGAGCCCTGCCAGCTCCTGGCCCAGGATCCTTTTTCCCCTTAGAGATAGGGACCCATCTGCAGCCATCAGGCCAGGTGCTGAGTAAAGCTCCCCATGGTCAAAAAAAAACAAGATTTCTGTGCTGGCACCAGCTCCTGAGCCATGTGTTTATCAGGTGGGCTCTTTGTGTCCTGTCAGTACCTCTCCCTGCCACTGTAGGGATAGACAAAAACACCACCTGTACTCCCGCTCCCTCCACTAATTAACTACTTTAAAGAGCAGTCTGATCTACCCTGTTAATACATGAACAACAAACTTATTCTCTTTATACAGAGCTGGAAAAAAAGCCCTAATTAAATACCACTTTATGTCATTATTGATGCTTTAATTAACACTGATTTTACGTAATTTGTTAATTGTAAAAAAATATATTTTTGTTGTTGTTGTTTTTGTTTTAAAGGGGAATAGCATATCTTGCATTGTTACTTTGATTATAGTATGTATCATCATTTCTGCCACAGAAAAATAATGTTAAGGATTGAAAATATTAAGGATATGACTTAGAGGGTCATGATACAAATGATACAAACTTAAAACTACCACACTTTTAGATCATAGTAACTTTAGCTTTTTTAGATTCTTTTTTTTTTTTTTTTTTTTTTTTTTTAAGATTCATTTTAAGCTCTAAATAACAAGCAACACTGCAATTACTCTGTGGCCAATAATTTTTTCTTACCTCACTTGTATTGCTACAAAGACATTTTCAGGATTGTCGATTAGGCCACAGACATGCTACTACATGTCAGTGTCATATTTCAGTTTTCATTCTCCCAACTACCATTTCTCAGTCACCTAGAGAAGGTGAACCATGTCTTTAATTTTTGTGAAGAATGATAACCCTTAGACGGACTCTTATCACAAATTCTTTCAAGCAAGTAAAGCTAGTGGAAAACTAGTCTAAAATTAGCATTATGAATCCTCAATTACTTCTGTAGAAGTAATTTTGTAGAGTACAAAAACAAACAAGAATTTTTATTTTCAACACATACAAATACCTCTTTGCTCTTAATTGTCCACATTAAAAAAAATCAGTAATTATCATTAAATTTTGAAATTAAATTAACTAGCTCTTACCTCTTTCATTAATTCAGCTCATATACCTCATTAAATTGGAATTGCTTTATCTAAAAGTATCAAGGGTGTCAGCTGACCTCAATTAGGTAGAAGGCAGAGTATCACTGTGATCACAGACTTCCTGATATCAGTGGTATGCTGTCTCAGTCTCACAGTAGGATTAGCTCCTAGAGCAGCCCACATGTACTATGAGCATGTGTACTTATAGAAGTGTTACTTTTAAGATAACCAGAAAATAAGTTATTGCTTTTGAACGTTCAGAAGTTAAAGATTCATTCTGGAAAGAAAAATTCTGTGTCTAGCCAACACCTTGCACAATTAAAGAAAAGGTTCTCCATATGGAAAGCCATATCAGTAAATACCTCAGAGCAAACAACAGACAAATCAATTTTCATTTCCAAACAGAAAATATAATGTTTAATTATTATTTAAATTATTAACATATTGTTTATTTTGTCTGCAATCATTTCTTCTTTTCTATACCCAGACTAACATTAGATGCAATGAAAAAGTTACTACCTATATTCCCTATACCTCCACCATGTGACTAGGAGATATGACATGTTTCTGCTTTAAGAGAGAAAAGGAGCATGCAGAAGTAAGTCATTTTATTTTATCTTCTTTTATTATTCTATTTTATTTTTAAGGTAATGTCCATAAGAGCATAAAAACTGAATGATGTTATGTTTAGTAGTAATATGATAATGAATAACTTATTCTCTTGTTTTGTACCACAGACTCTTGAAACTTGTTTCATTACACATGTGCAAAGGAAAATGAAGTTTGTTCCAAAATTCCAGCACTTATTTATTTATTGACCCCTCTACCCTTCTCGAACTACATGGTTTACTTCACAATTCTTTTCATTGTGAATTACTATGCTATGAGAAGCTGAGAAAACAGTGCTGTAAGAGACTAAGGTAAAACCCTCTGCATCAGTAGCATTTGTATTTAGTCCTGTTAAACCTTATATAAAACCTGTATTTTCACTTTTCCCCTCCTGATTTTCTTTCTTGAAAAAGTATAGTGACGTCCCTTGAACTCTACAGCAAAAGAGAATTAAAAACAAAACAAAACAAACAAAAAAACCCCACAACTTTTTTCATGGCTCTACAGCTCTGAAAACAACAGAAATACCAGCTTTCACTCAAATAGTTGAAATGAAACATTCTTTCAACCTGGGGTCAGTGCACGCATACCAGTGCAATTCCATGTAAACCTCAGTCCAAAAGAGATTATTTCCATGATCTGACCAAATATTCCTCTGTCAGGAAAATTCATCATTACCAAGGTTAAATCTATGCCAAGTGTAAAGAGCCACACATCGGAGCACAATGCACATTTATAGCAATCCTTGCACAAAAATGAATGATGAGAAAAAAGCCTTGCTAATACTACATACTGATTATGAAGGGCAATTTCCTTTTAAGATTCATGCATGGTTTTACTTTGTTGTTAGTTTGTAGTAGGAGTAGAAAGAAGTTTGACAACACTCTTTCCCATGTAAATGAAAAACATGTTTCTGGTAATGGGTCTAAGCTGTCTCTGCCTGCCTGTACAGTGAAGCAATCTCACATTCTTTGTTATTAGATGCATGTGTGTTCCAGTTTCTGCATTATGAATTTAGTGTGTGCAAGGCTTAAAGACTGGAAAATGCAGGTGAAAGCATGCATCATTCAGTCTTTTAATTAGTCATCAGCTTTTGCATAATAAGTTAGAATAGCAAAGCCAATTTCTTACTAAACCTCTAATCCAAGATTTTAAAAATCAAATTCTCTTTTATTTGGGATCTACAGTCTTTGAGTACTTATGTAAATATAGTGAGTATTTACACCTTTTTAAATGTTATCATTAATTCGAAGAACACCTTCATCCTCACCTCCGCTTGTTTATAGCCATTATGTTCTAAATCTGTGGGAAGAAATAGTACCTGAAGGCCAGAACCTGTCTGATGACAGCACCAGGATTTTAGTCCTCACCATCCATGGAACAAATTTAGATTGTGGATTGAGTCCTGTTCTGCCAAGTTATCTTCTATTTTATCATCATTCCTACATGATCATTGTTTATTTTTTTTTTCTATGTTTTTTCGCCTTGAGATAAGTGCTATTTTATCCTTCCTAGTGCATTTGTCAGTGCATTTTTCCAGCACACAATAGTCTTCCACCTATCACTCATTTGTATCTTTCTGTCTAGGTTACTAATGCCTATAATATTTTATATTAATTAAAAATATATTTTTCTGGAGATAAGAGAAAATGGCATTCTTTCTGAATGCCTCCAACAAACAGTAATGAATTGCACGCCTCACTTAACTATAACGCTTCTCTTGGGTTATAAGTGAATATATTTTTTTGGTAAAATTATCTTAGTGGAATCAGAATTCCATAATCCCTTTCCATAATCCCTTCCTTCCCCTTCTCCTTCTTCCCCTTCTCCTTTTTTCTTTCTATCAAGGAACAATGAGGATGTGTCGTTCCAAATAAGGTGTCAGAAGTAAGCCAGGGCAAGAGATGATAATCAAACACAAAATTCCATAAGCTATTCTTGTAACTTCTTGGTTCAAAAGAGAAAGAAATTATGTGACATGATTTGCTTTCACACAGGATCCACAGTCCAAATCCTGGCTATTTCAGATAGTCCTGATCTTGAATTATTTTGGTAAATAAATAAAGGAAATATAAAATTGTTTAACAATCTATTTCTTCCAAAATCCTTTAAAAATATAAAAATAATTTGTTTTGAGTCTGCTTTTGTTTTTCAAAAACAAACTATCTAAATAACTTTGAAAGTACCTTTATTTTAGATTTTCTAGAAAAGACAGAAAAAAAACCACCTACAACTCCCTCCCTCCTTTCACACCCAACCATTGCACTGTCAGAAAGCATTAAAGTACATATTTTATTTTTCTGTTTTTCTCTGATGAAAGTAAGATCTGTAGGGACACAGATCACCTATTCCTTCATTTATCAGTTAGTCTAATAAAAGATGTTACTACTTTCCGGATTGATCTCCCTAAATAACAATGGAAAAACTACTGCTGTGTTTTCCCTTTTATGTAATATGACACAATTTTATACGGACTAAATAATGTTACTGTTCCTTTTACAATCATTTAAAAATTACTCAAGAAAATTCTTGGCTCTACGTTCAGGAGAGGTTCTGGCTGAAATTAAACATCATGAAGGGCATTGAAGGTGTCTTACTGACCATGGAAGTCTGAAAGTGGGGGAGAGTTATGAATTTCTTAGTCAACTGCAAACTATCCAAACAGCCAGGCAGCATGACCCACCATTTGCCAAATACACACAGCAGCATGTGCAGCTTATCTCCACTGTGTACAGAGCAGTCTGTGAGCCAAATGGTTGATATAGTATAAAATGGAAGAGGACCATTGGGAAAGGAACAAAGCTACAGTTAAACAGCTTTTGTTTTGTTTTGTTTTGTTTTTCTTCTGCTGATTGCATTCCTTCCGCCTGTTGTTGTTTCTGGCTTTTAATTTTACATATAGTTGCATTAACATCTGCTGAGATAATATTTGGTCATTCTCCAGACAGTTATTCTGGGATGATATCTTCTGTTTCTGAACAGTTGAACCACAACTGTATTTTTTTTATGGGGGAATGTGAAGAATGGCAAACTACAAACTTTTTAACATGTATTTCAGTCCAAACTCTGATTTTTGTCATTATTGGTATAATTGCTGAAGGAAACAAGGGTTTAAATTACACACAGCTTATTATAGAGAGTTAAACTACCACTTGCTCTGGACTATTATCTTTCTCCTTTTGCTTGAGGCTGTGATGCAAAAAAGATAGGGGTCTTACATTAGATTAGTTAGACATGCCTATGTATAGATAGGCATGTCTCTCTCTATATATATAGGTAGACATGCACTCTTCTAGAGTGTTCTCACTCTAGAAGAAAGCTATGATTCTATGATACTCCAGTATTAAGTTATTGGGCCTTCCTGTGCCTCAGCCCCATCACTTATTTACTTATTCATTGTGGTTTCCAAATCAGATGGAGTTATGTTCCTGGATAGTTGTAGAATATGTTATCAACTGTTAAAGGAATTTCTAACTTGAAAACAAAAGCAGGTATTAATTGAGCTCCTGGGAGACAAATGCTAACTTCCCCCATCTGCTGTTAGCAAGAACCTTTGCATGCCATACGATGCCATGGTCATTCAGACAAGATATGAGCTTCCTAAGTTGTAATGACAAGGTCAGATTTTCCCTTCCTTGGGAAAGGTCATTAAAATCCATGGACTCTACCTATGAGGACATGTGATAAAATCTGGCCTTTAATTTTCCATGGGGAGTTTTGAATCCTGACTAAATTCCAGAGCAGCTTTTCTGCAGTTTTCTGCAGAAAATTTTCAAGTTGTCTACCTGGATCAAGAGCAGGCTTAAAGTCTTTCCCTGCTCATGGGTGGTGAATTGTTGAGATAGAAACTTAATCTCCTAACAGACAAGGTTACATGCTCAAATTTTGCTTTCAAGGCTTCAAATTTTATTTTTGCGCACTTGCTATGATTTACTTTTTGTAAAACACTTAAAGTAAAAGGTTGGGATTAGTTTTTCTGCAACATCAGCAGACGGCAAGAAATGATACACAAATACAAGTTAAAAACAATGAGAAGAGACCACTGTGACATTTAAAAAAAATAAACTCTTACATGGAATATTTATATCCGTGGAAGTTTACTAAAAATTATTACCATTAAAAAAAAAAAAAAGAGTATCACACAGTCTCAATGGCATAAATATAAGTGAATTTAATAAATATAACCTCTCTGAACACAACAATACCCTGTGGCATTTGACCAATCAAAAACAAAGGGGCAAAAGTAGTTTAAACAAGTGATCAAATCTCTTAAAGACAGTATTGAGTGGCAGGTATAGGGAAAACCTTTTTTCTGAAGGATTTACTACCTGGCTGTAAAACATGAGTATGCAGATATTACTTCCATTACATTTCTTATCTAATTTCTCATCTACTTGGGCATATGAAAATATAGCTATCTGTTGAAAGAGAGTCTTTTACCTTGACCCACAGAGTTATTATTATTGATTATTGATTTTTTTTTTATTTTTTTTTTCCACCTAATATTTTCTTGCTACTTCAAATTTTCTACACCTCCTGATCAGATTCCAAGTCTAGTTAAGAAAAAGGTCTGGTGCAACATGAAAGGTATTACGATAGTTACATCTTATTGCAAGTAAAAGAAACCAACAAAAATATATAAATCTATCAGAAGTAGAGAAAAGATTAAACAAAAAATACATGAAAAGCTACCATCTGAAATTGAAGTCTAATTAGTAGAAAGTATTAAATAAAACTATTTCAGAGTATTTCTTTGAATAAAACTCATTTAGTTGAAAACTTTTATTCACTTTTATATGTAAAATATTTACAGGCATGTTCATACCAGAAACATTTGATCTATAAAATAGATTTTTTGTGTGCATTTGGAGATCATTTAGCTATGGAACAAAAAACATATTACTGGGATGACACAATTCTCTGTTCTAATATTGAGATACCACAAACAATATTTAAATCATTTTGGGCAAAACAGAAGTTGAAATTTGTTTTTACAAAATTTTGACATATGGTTTTGAATGATGAAGTAACTCACTCTGATCAAAAGTAGATAAAGATCATCCAAGATGCTTTAAAATTATGCTTATGATTAAGGAAAGAAAATAATAGTAATGACTGCAGAAGTAAGGTATAAAACTAACTGGCATTTTTAATTCCTGAGATCCAATCTCCCACTTAAAGGATACAGGTGGGATCTCCCTGGATACTGCATTGAGAATACTTGCAAATTCTTACATGAATCAAAGTCTATCTCGAAAATAGCTTGCTTATTTTATACCATTCCCTTATTAGAAAACTGTTCAGAACATCACCACAGAGACAGTTTTCAGCCTAAATATATTAATGGACAGTATCTTTACTTTACTGCCTAACTATCTTTACTTACTTACTTTCTTTATCCTAACATTGCTTGCTAGAGCTATTTCTCAGAGGGCCAATAATATGAACTCTAGCCTTCATTTTACAAGATTTTTTTTTTTTTTTTAATTAAAAAAATGTGTAAAGAAAGCTGTCTTATATCTGTAATCTACTTCAAGAGGAAGTATTGCATCCAAGCATTCATTAGCCTCCCTCAACCAAATGGTTAAACAAAAGCCAGGCAGGGATGGGTTGATTATACCAAATGAACTGTTGCTACCACAGGATTGAGACCATACACACCATAATTAGACTGTGGCATGGGACACTAATGTCCCCTTACCTGTCTCGATAAATCCAGGATTTGTCACTTCCACCACTGACAAAATAGTATAGTACTATAATTTGTTAAACTCCTGACCTTTCTTAAGGATATCAAAGTACCTTTGTGGTGTCCACACCATTTAGAATGAACAGAAATAGGCTCATCAATCAGCTTAAATAGACCATGCAACAGCCTCAATTTAGTAATGTCACCCACCAAAGAATCTTGACTTAGAAATTGTGTGTGAACAATCTAGTGCCCAATCCCTTGAGAGTTCATTTGAAAAATATGGCACTTATGCATAAAAAAAAAAAATCTGAATATTTCTAGTAAATAGTTCTGAATATTTCTTTCATTAATGCAGCAGTCTGAAGAACTGAGAGAAGTTAGAGGATGAGAGTAACAATGAAAAGAATGAAAAGTGACCCTGATAATTTCCCTTTCCATCAGGAGGAGCAAAAATACTTAAAATACTTAACTTCTGGGCTCATGGAACGCTGCATTTGATAGAACTTCTTTGGCAGGACAAACTGGCACCTGTGTGAACGCCAACTATTGCAGAGTCTTTGTTGTCATTTAATCCCAGCAGGCAGTCCCAGTACTGCACAGCCACTCACTCACTCTCCCCAGGTGGGAGAGAAACAGAAAAGTAAATGTGCAAGAACTCATGGGTTGAGAAAAGGACATTTTACTAGGTAAAGCAAAAGCCACATGTGCAAGCAAAGCAAGCCAAGGAATTCATTCACTACTTCCCATCAGCAGTCAGGTGTTCAACCATGATCCCCAGGAAAGCAGGGCTCATCATGCATAACAGTTTCCTGAGAAGAAAAATACCATCACTCCAAATGCTCCCCCTTCCTTCTTCTTTACCCCAGGTTTTATCGCTGAGTATGACACCATATGGTATGTAATATCTCTTCAGTCTGGGTGACCTGTCCTGGCTGTGTGCACAGCTTCTTGTGCACCCCCAGCCTCCTTGCTGGCAGGACAGCATTAGTAAAAAAGTCCTTTTCTTTGTGTAAGCACTGTTGTGCAAAAACTGAAAATGTTCATTTGTCATCACCACTGTTTCTATCAAAAACCCCAAACAAGGCATCATACAAGCCTCTATACACACACACACACACACACACAAAATAAAAATAAAAATAGCTCTACCCCAGCCAAAGCATTCCAAATACACAAGCAGTTAATTAAAGATAACAAAATCAAGTGCTATTGTATATTCCTTTGACTGGGGTCACAACGATCTCACATTAGGGTCACATTAGATCACAATGATCTCACATAACCAAAACTGAATATTCCTTTGAAAGTTCCTTTTTATATGAACTTTGCATCTATTCAGTGTTCATAAATGAAGATAGCTTTCAGAAACGATTTAGTGTATGTAAACAAATACAGTTCTGAGTTTCTTTTCCCCTTTATTTAAAATAGTATGGGGTTTTGGCATTAAAATTTTTCAGCTATATAACATAAAACTGAATCTAAAGTGAGAAATTATGAAAACTTTTTCTTAATTCATTATTATTCTATTATTCTATTAAGTAAGCATTCACATTAGTGAAACATGTTCCAATAATATTCTACTGTTTATCATCTTCCACTCTTATTTATGGAAAAATAACAATTTCCCCTTAGTTATTCAGTTTCAAATGTTTTGACAATGAAAAAAAAATACATTTTTATATATATTATTTTATTTTATTTTCAGAAAGAGTCAGTATCCATATTCTATTAAACTGAGATTGGCCAGAGAAGTCATATAGTCTTATTTCTTTTCTTTGTTTGGATACATACAAATCTTCTACTGCCACTACTTGGCTTCTGTGATTACTCCCTGACAGGGATCTGAAAGTTGTGTT
Organism: Heteronetta atricapilla; assembly: GCA_011075105.1. Classification (NCBI taxonomy): domain Eukaryota; kingdom Metazoa; phylum Chordata; class Aves; order Anseriformes; family Anatidae; genus Heteronetta; species Heteronetta atricapilla. Next base: position 45,128,437 of record CM021735.1, read on the forward strand.
CCAGAAGCATTGTAGCCAATGCAATTCAAATTGAATAGAAAATGAAAGCCCAAAGGAAGAGAGTATCACTAAAGAAAAGCACTTAAGAACCTCTTTTGAGCAGTGCAAACTCTATAAAAGTAATGAATAGTGTAGGCCATGTAGGTGCTTGTAGACCTCAGTGTTAATGGGGCAGAGTAGGAGAAAGTAAAAATTTAACACACCTCTCCTAATAGTAGAAGACACATAATAAAGGTCTCAGAAAGCAGTGAATAGTGACTTACAGTAGGTGTTTTTGCAAGAATTCATATTTCCATCATGAAAAATATTTTCTAGAAACAGAAGGAAAAATTGATTTATTCCAGAATAGCAACAAGGGAATCACTAGAGATTTAAGTTCATATTTCTCTCCTTAATATAGGGACAAATTTCAAGAGAAAGAAAAAGAGGTTATTTCCTAAAGAACATTAAAAACCTATATGTGGTATGGGAAGATAATTCCTTGTTAAATTACATAAGGCTAAGGTTTCAGAAAAGTTATCAATTTCCAGGCTAGTGACTTAACTGTCAATTCTGGACTGGATTATGTTTTTCTATAAATTTTAGGGAAAAAAAAAATCCACACCTTTCAGAATGGTCCTGCAAAGAAATTTCCTGCAAAGAAATGTGGCTTAGAGGAATCAACACTTTCCAAAGAACTTCAGTTATTATATTTTTTTCAGTATGTGCTTGTGTAAGTCATAATCAAAGGAAATCCCAAGAACAAGTTAAAATAAGGAATAAAAATTTATACATGAAAACAGGATATGACAATTAGGATATTAATGACAATAGGGGTATGGACTATTAGTCAGTCCTCAGACTTCAGGACGTAAGACGAGCACCAGTCAAAGTTAGGAAGAAAAATTTCCCACTGATTTGTTTTGCTCAACTTGGTTTGGTGGTCTTTTTTATTATATATTTTTAATTATTATTATTTTATATTTTATATCTGGTGTTAGATCAACAGATTAACTCAGCCACTACACTCTTCCAGTATACATTTTTCAGCATCTTTTGTAGTGATAAAGCCTTGAGTTGATCATTATAGAAACATGGAATATAGAGGTGAGGACTGCAAGCTTATCATCTTTTATTACTGTGTTCTAACCAAGTTTTCTGTATGGAGCATTATGTAGCTTTGGAGCATTATTGCCTGCTTTGGAAAGAGAACTCCACAAGGAGAGAAAACTGGTGAACAAAAAGTAATATATATCTCACATTCACAAAAACAATTCATAGAAACAAGTCTCAATTAAGTCAGAAAGAGACAGCTAAAACACTGTGAAGTGAAAATGGCATTTATAATTAAATTTCTAGAATTACATAAGTTCAAAGGAACAAGAAAGTACATAGCAATAAAGAGAAAACTTTGATACAAAACTAAAAAAAAAATCTATATTTTTCTGTAGTTTTTATGGAAATTGCATATTTCTCAATGGCTGTAGTCAGCTCTGCTCCTGGGAAGATTGCACTGCACAGTGTTCCTCAGTCTCTTCATCCATCACTAAATACAGTTTATCAAAGGAAAAGAAGTAACAGATTGCCTCCTTGAGGGCCCTGAAATGAAGGAGATGAATCTCTATGCTTTTCCTTCTGTGTAGCAGTTTGTGCGCTGATTGGAGCAGACATGAGGAAATTAGACCAAAGGTGGTGTTAAATCCATTAGCAAAATGACATGCCCTTGTGAAGAAAAAAATAATTACAGAACTTAACAGGTTACATAAGGAAAAAATGTACAACCAGGACACTTAACTCCTTTGTGAGTTATTATTCTACACAATATTTGTTTAATATTTGTTTAAAGTTTCACCATATGTAGAGACTTAGAACACGCTACAGCTTGAGTTCTGAAGTTATTTAACAGGCATACTCCTAAACCATTTTATAATTAGAATGTTAATTATTTGATAATAGAGCTGATTTAAGAGAAAAAAAAATCTATATTCTTTGACATGGATGTAATTACTTGTGAGTATAGTATCTTGGACATATAGCATGTAGTCAGCTTTTATGAGAATACATATTAAAGCACAGATACTTCAACAGATTTCATCTGTGAAAGAACTTTAAAGAAAGACCTGAGCCTCTCAATGCATATATTTCTAGAAGTACATAAGAAATCTTAAAAATCTATTTCTAGAATTAAAATATATAGTTGTTGAGGTGAGAAGAGGTTCATAAATGATATAGATCACCTGTTGAGGTTTAACCTCTGAAGGCAGCTAGGCCATATGCAGCTAGCTGTTCATTCACTTCCCTACAGTAAGATGGAGGAAATAATTGAGAGAAAACTCATGGGTTAAGATAAGGATATTTTACTTGGTAAAGCAAAATTTATGTGTGCAAGCAAAACAAGGAATTCATTCTCTACTTCCCATCAGCAGGCTGATGTTTAGCCATTTCCAGGAAAGCAGGGCTTTCTATCAAGAATAATGGTTATTTGGAAAGACAAATGCCCTAACTCCAAACATCAACCTCTTCCTCCTCCTTTCCAACATTTATTGCTGAGCATGACATCATATGGTATAGGATATGTCTTTCGTCATTCTAGCTCAGCTGTCCTGGCTGTGTCCTCTCCCAACTTCTGATGCACCCCCCAGCCTGCTCACCAGCAGAGCAGCACAAGAAGCAGAAAAGTCATCAAATCCATAAAAGCACTGCTCAGCAACAACTAAAACGGTGTGTTTTCATTGTTTTCATCATAAATCCCAAACACAGCATCATACAGGCCTCTATGTATGTGGTGGTTTTACTGTGCTAGGCAGCTGAACACCACAACCGTTCTCTCACTCCCCCTCCTCAGATGAGGAGGGGAAGAAGTAAAGGAAAGAACAGCTCATGGGCTGAGATAAGGATAATTTAATTAAAGGGAAAAATTATTAAGGAAATATTATTATTAATTAATTCAACTAAAGGGAAAAAGGAAAAGGGAAAAGGGAGGGGGAAAGGCAATAACAAAACAAAACAAAACTATGGGGAAGTGCAGAGCAAAGAAATTGCTCCCTACTTCCCACAAGTGAGCAATGCTCAACCACGTCCTTAAATAGGGCCTCAGCACACGTAGCCGGTGTTCAGGACGAGGGCAGATATTTTCGCAATGAGACCCCACCCCTCCCCTCTTCTTCCTTTTTCCACCTTTTATTGCTGAATGTGACATCATATATGGTATGGAATATCCCTTTGGTTGGTTTAGGTCAGCTGCCCTGGTGATGTTTCTTTCTCACTTTTTTGCCCAACCCCTAGGAGGGTTAGAGAAAGTCCTGATGCTGTGCCAGCACTTCTCAGCAGCAGACACAACACTGGTGTGATATCACTGCTGTTCTAGCTACAAGTGCAGAATGCAGCCCTGTATGAGTTGCTGCCCGGAAAGTTAACATCCCAGCCAGACCCAGTACAATGTAGAAAAATAACTGTCCCAGACAGAACAAGTACATTGCCTTACAATGGCCTATCTTCTCCAGAGCAAGAAATGTTCAATGCTTGAGAGCAGCAGTTGTAGAAAATATTATATCTAAATACATTAAATTACTAAATCTAATCCTGACATTCAATTTGAAATGGTAACACTGAAGTCAAAGCAGTACAGACACTCTGTGGAGTATTGCATGGTTGGCAACCCTTTGTTAAGTATTTAGTCCCACTCTGGCTTCTTGCTCAGGTGTAAGTTGGTGCATACCCATGTGCTGTGGTTCCCTTGGGGAGGTTAGAAAAGCAGAAGGTGCCTCCACTATTCTTAAAAAAGGGTTAGTTCATTTTTGCAAGAAAAAAGAATATTTCTTCATGACTGGCAGACCTTAGGACTGGTCCCCAAAGGACTCTCGCTGTGGTCTTTCCCACTGTGACTGCATTAACCAGCTCTCATTATTGTTACAGTGGAAAGAGGCTTTGGTGTCTGACCCAGCATCATCCACTTCTGTGATCACTCTTAGTCACCCCACAGTCAGCTGAACAGCCCTATGTAAACAACACTATCACAACACATTGCGGCATTGTTGTATGTGGTAAGTTGAGCAACTAGTGTGGAGAAGAGAACTATAGCTGCACTTGTCATTCTTGCAATGCAAACAATAGGAATGAATTGCTGAAGAGCTCCTCAGGATTAATGGAAGCCAAATCAAACTTTACCAGACACAGGTAAGAACATGATATTTGCTGTTCTCTTATTGGAGGCTTAGTAGCCTTCCTAATATTTATAATGATGATGATGATAATGCCTGGCTACTTTGGTTAAAATTTTTGAGAGATTTGAGATTAGTTTTAACAATTTCTCCATAAAATGTGCCTCATACAGTTGTGCTATCTTTCTGCCTCTCTGTCTTTCACTAACAATTTCATATCTTAATGATACTTCACAAGGAAATGTAGTCCCTACATATTTAGTGAAAATAGGCAACCTTATAAAAGAAGAGGCACTGCCTCTCTCACCGATGGAAAGTTCAGGTAAATTATGTTATTGCAAGATACCAGAGAATCCACATGGGAAAAAGATGTAATGAAGGCCACAAAGGATACTCCTTAAGTTCAGATATTCTTGCAGCCACCTGATATATGAGAGATTCTTGTTTGCAGTTATTTCACAGTGGTGTAGACAAAAGCAGAGGCATTACTTTTTTGCAGGATTTCTGTAGAACTTGGCACTTGATGGAACTACACTTTGTGGCAACTAACAGTATAAATGATTTTATGAGCTCACCCCATGCTGTCTCAGTCTTGTTACAAGCAATTGCCATTTGAGGGAATAAGTTGATTGCTGATACTGAGTGCAATGTCGTGTAAAACATTCTTGTTATTATAATGTTGGTTTTTAGGTTGCAGTTTAAGTCTTTGGCAGTGAGCCTGATGTGTTGCATAAACAAAATATAGCATTCCTAGAAAACACAGGATATTTCCTGTGCGAATCAGCCAATCAATATAGGAACAAAAATTTCACACAATGAAAGAGGGCTATTTAACTGTATTTACTGTTTTCTGGTAGAAGGTATTATGCAGTAGAGATGTGGTCATTCACAGAGACTGTGGAGAGGGTGATCTGGCTGCCCTGAAGTAACTCATTAATGCATCAAAACCTAAAGCATGTAACAACTGATGCTGGGAAAAATAAAAAAATAAAAATGTTTTCTGTAAAGAGGTAATTTCTTAGTAAGTTTTATAGCCTCTATCAAAGACTCTCCAAGACTGAATCTTCCAGGTGATTCTTTCAATTCAAGGATGTACTTTCATATTTTATAGCTCTCATACCTATAGCATCAAAGGGAGTAAACATATTGCTTCTTTTTGTGGAGAGAGTGTATGATGATTTTGTTTTCCTATAAAAGCACTGTTAATTTTACTACAGCAACTGACTGTTGCTTTGCCTGTTATGTGAAATATATTTAGAGGCTTGTTGTACTCTACAGATCATCTGACTGAGAAGCTTTTATATACAAGAGATTAAGCTGTTGAATCATGAATTATACTCCCTCACTCATTTCTAGTGTGATATGATTTCCATTTTTATCCAAAACGTTATGTTTGAGTTGGAAGAAGAAATGCAAAAATACATTTGAAAGATGAGAGAATGTCTTCTTATGTCAAGCTAGACGGTGCCCATATTGTTCAGAAGAAAATAAAGAAATTACCACAGAAGGATTCAAAACCCATGGCAATACCATTGTGTATAATGCCATATGATTCTCAGCTGAGACATTAGTACCAGCTGAGCCAGATCTGAAGCACAATCCAAGCATTTAGTGCATGCTGTTTTCAGTTAAGCATAGAGACCCATTAATATAAATACAAAAATATATTTTCCTTAGCTATCATAAACCTTCCTGTCAAAATCATACCAAAGAATCTTGTGGTAGTCCAGGGAATGTCCTGCACAGGGAAAAGTGGATCATACAATATTCAGCCTTCACTGAGGACATAGTTTATTGTTATTTGACCAAGTAGGTGGCATGTGTACTGGCTGGGACGTTAACTTTCCCTGAAGCAGCCCATACAGTGCTACGCTCTGCACTTGTAGCTAGAACAGCAGTGGTATCACACCAGTGTTGTGTCTGCTGCTGAGAAGTGCTGGCACAGCATCAGGACTTTCTCTAACCCTCCTAGGTGTTGGGCAAAAAAGTGAGAAAAAAACATCAACAGGGCAGCTGACCTAAACCAACCAAAGTGATATTCCATACCATATGATATCACACTCAGCAATAAAAGGTAGAAAAAGGAAGAAGGGGAGTGTGTTGTGGCTGTAGTTGTATGTTGTTGTATGTTTTGGCTGTAGTTGCAAAAACATATATCCTACTCCCAAACACTGGCTACGTGCATTGAGGCCTTGCTTCAAGGACATGGTCAAGCATCTCTCATTTGTGGGAAGTAGAGAGTTTTTTTTTTTTTTTTTTTTTTTTTTTTTCCTCTGCACTTCCACATAGCCTTTACTTGTTTTTTTTGTTTGTTTGTTTTTGTTTTTTGTTTGTTTGTTTGTTTGTTATTCCCTTTCCCCCTCCCTTTTCCCCTTTCCTTTTTTTTCCTTTTAGTTGAACTGTTTAATCAATAATAATATTTCCTTAATTATATATATATATATTTCCTCTTTAATTAAATTATCCTTATCTCAACCCATGAGCTGTTCTTTCCTTTACTTCTTCCCCTCCTCTTCTGAGGAAGTGGTGTGAGAGAGCGGTTGTGGTGTTCAGTTGCCTAACACGGTAAAACCACCACAGCATGCCAGGCAGAAACATCAGTCTGAATTTCCCTCAGATCAAGTGAATCTTCAGACTATGAGAATTTTGTATTAGCAACACACATACACATATGCACCACAAGACACAGAAGTATGCAGATGGCTATGATATTCTTATTGTCTCAAATTGAATTTGAATATAGAATTAGCCAGCTGTATTATGATAGTTTTCCAGAGTCTGGAGATAATTTGTCAACTGAACTTCAAAGTTATCTTTAGACTTTCAATGCTGTTTGCTATTAAGTAGAAAAAATATGTAATAGTTTAAATTTAACAATTTTCCTGTTGAATAAATTTTAAGCTGCTTTGAATCAATGCATGGTTTCTGAAATAAGCCTTCATTTCTACAGTTATGTTTCTTTAATCCTCTTAAGCATGCATGTATTCAGTGAAGTTCCTTAAGTTCACACATATTTAATTATTAAAGGGAGCTGAATTACAGTGAGATCAGTTGAAGCCAATTAATGGGACACTGTAAGGATAGATTGCACCATCATAGACACCTCCTTGAGAAGAAGTATATTTGACATCCCAGAGACAGTTCAAAGGATCCCAGAAGGAAATCTCTCTCCAAGCTGGTACATCACCTTTGCCCTGAGCCCTTTCATAACACACAAAGCTATTCTGCACCTTTTCAGCATAAGTTTGACTTAAGAACAGCAAGATAGTATTTGTCTCTTGCCAAAAAACAAACAACCAAACAAAAAAAAAAAAACCACACCTTTTTAGATTTTCTATTTTCTAACTTTTCTTTAAAGTCATAAAATTTAGAAATACAGTGACTTATTTCAGTGGGAGACATTTGGCTTTCCCATGAGCATTCCTAATGCTGTTTGAAAGGCTGGTGTTTTACAAGGTGGTCCCCTGTGACCTGATACAAGGTTAAAGGTCACCACCTCACTCTGTGTATTGTATATGTCTGTGTGTTCCAAAACTACATTATTGTATCTGCAGAAATGATGTATTCAAAGAGAAGGCGGCTAAGGGAGTAGCAAGAAAGTGAGCTTGCAACCTAAACAGTGGGCATAGGACTCACAGTCCCCCTGGTTTAAGTCAATCACTGTACAATTACTATCTTGCTTTTTATGTATACATGCCTGTGTTTGAAAAAGTCAGGTCTATGAGTGTCCATATATTTTCACTGGTTATTTCTCCATCCAGATCCTAGAAATGTTATTTAAGCATTCAGGATATTTTATGAATTTGAAAGTATTTATGTAAATAAATGTTCTAATGGGAAAAAAATAAAAAATGAAAATAAGTCTCAAAAAATCTGTGGATGCTTATTTGGGAAGACATATATGTGTTTTATCATTTAATGACTTCATGGTAAATGGGATTGAATTCATATCTTGTTGTGTTTTAACCTGGCAGACAGCTGAGCACCACATAGAAATTATCTGACTTTCCCCAACAGGATGGGGAAGAGAATTGGAAAAAGTTCAAACTCATGGGTTGAGATAAAAATAGTTTAATAACTGAATCTACTGGATTAAAATATGTTTTGTAGTACTAGACAATTGAAACAGACTACACAGGTTTACGAATTTCAGATTTGTCCCATGAAGTATCTAGTCTAATCCTTGGGGAATTCATTTTGTAGCTGTAGTTGATAGTGATCATACAAGTGTAAGTCTTGGAGATAGTCAGTCAGCTTAGTTGACCTAGCTAGCTGAAAGCCAGGGATGAAGTCCATACCTCCATACTCCTGCATTTGTACAGACTCCACTATATTCATCTTTGCACTATAAATGTGAAAATATAAGATGCTGATATCAAAGTCAAGTTGCATATAACTTTTTAATATACACTTGTGCAGAGTCTGCGTAATGAAAGAGATGAGGTTTTAAAGTAATTCTTTAGTCCAAGCTAATCACACAATAAATATTTTTCAGCTGCAGATTTTGAAGAGCAATTTAAAAAAAAAATATTTATTTATTTATTTATTTATTTATTTTTACTTTAGCTAAAATCTATCTTTCTCTGGTAATTCCTCTAGATGCAATTAGAAATGACAAGATCTGGTCCAGAAATCAGAAAACATAGATTGTTTTTTTTGTTTGTTTTTTTTTGTTTTTTTTTTTGGTAATAAGATCACAGCACTATTGTGTGTGACCAGGAATAGACCCTTGGCATAATAGAAAAGGTCTACAAACTCAGTTTATTTTTCAGTCTGACATTCAGGAAGATTGATATACTTGTGTATACATATACTTGTATGTTAAGATTTTGTGTATTGGTAAATGGAAAAAATATTGTTAAAAAATTTAGTACCAGTTATTCTAGATACTGTTGGTCCCAAAATACAAAAATTACCTGTGAGCCAAAGAGAACTGATTTGAAAACACATTTCACAGATATATCTTGCATAGGGAAATTAAAGCATATGCTATCAAATGAGCTCTTTTTCTTTGTATCTTTCCATAAAATTTTGTAGTTTAAAATTTAACTACAAATTTCCCCACATATCATTATCTCTCTCTCATCAATGACTCCCATTTAAAACTGGAGTGGGTCAAAAATATTTAGATAAAGACAATATATCCTTCAGCCTGAGAAAATGACAGGCAATTTTATTAGCTCATAAAAATCAGTAGTTAGTATATGAATCTAATTTGCCCTCTGCTAGTTTTCATTTTCACTTTAAGTAGAAAAGTATGTTGAATTTCAACAGTGAAAACTGGAGAGTGCTCGATCCATTTATGATATTGGTCAACATTGACTGCTTTTTATTAAAGCAGTGGCATGACAATCAAAACTTACATGAGTCATAAAGCCTCATCACTACCTACTGATCTGCAGCTTACAGATCAGTAATTGCGACTGAAAAAAAAAAGATGCACACTTTATATAAATATATTTATATTTATAAATAGTTGTTATTATTATTAGTAGTAGTATTTAGTCACAGAATGTTTGAGGCTGGAAGAGATCTTTGGAGGTCACCTAGTCCAACCCCTTGCTCAAGCAGGGTCACTTAGAGCACATTACACAGGATCATGTCCAGGCGGTTTTTGAATATCTCCAGAGAAGGAAAACAACCTCTCTGGGCAACCTGTTCCGGTGTTCTTTTACCCTCACAGTAAAGAAGTTTTTCCTCATATTCAGATGGAACTTCTTGTGTTTCAGTTTGTGCTCATTTTTTCTGGTCCTATTGATGGGCACCACCAAAATGAGTCTGTACCCATAGTCTTGACAGATATTTAAATACATTGATAGATACTTGAATACTTTGATAAACTTATAAATATATTGTCAGATATTTGAATACATTGATAAATACAACGATAAATAAATTTCAGACCTCTCTTCTCCATGCCAAACTGGCATAGCTCTCTCAACCTTTCTTTGAAGAAGAGATGCTTCAGTTTCATAATCATGACTGTAGCCCTTCCTTGTCTTATGGCTAGTAAAATTGACAGGCAGGAGTATGCACTAAAATTTCTTGCTACCTAAGCACTTCTAAACTCAGTTTCCCTGCTCTTATCTCCAATAACTAATGCCAGAGTGTTAAAAAACAAACAAACAAACAAAACCCTAGCTAAATGTAGCAAACCTGAATGGATGATAAGCAAATGTTTACCTCATTTTCCCTTCCCAGATGACAATAGAACTGCCCAATTTTGTATCTGAAGTTCTTGCTTTCTATATAGGCTTGGTCATAGGGAAGAAGTGGAATCTAATCTGATTCCAGTTGTTGTTACAATCAACTATACAAATAATTATGTGAGTAAATATTAGTTGGTATGAGTTTATCAATATATATAGGGTTTTCCATTTGTATAATGTTCTATGTTGGAAGAGATTTTTCACCTACAGAATGAGTCCTTATTGGTACAGCCAATAAGATGCAGTAACTCTAGTTCTGAGTTCCATGTACCAAAAAACATACCATTTTTCACAAGCCTTAAGTACGAGCATAGGAAAGATGCTGATTTCTGTTCTACATGCTGGATAGGTACTCAGTGACTCAGTGCTTTTTTTTGACTAAACTGGCAACACTGGCTGAGAAATCTATTACTAAGCTACAGGACCTCCGTTTGGCATGTTATCTCCATGTATTCAGGCAGAATTTCTGACTTCTCAAAACCCTTCCTTCTTGCTGTTGTCTCCACCTGAACTCCAAGAGACTGTTGCATGATTAGGAAACAGGTTTTGATTTAGAGGGAGATAACCTGCCTTCCACATTCCTGTTCTGAGAAGAAAAACAAACAAACAAACAAACAAAACAAACAAACAAAGCAAAACAAATAAACAATCCTGAGCCAACTGTAAAGATGAGGCAATGTATCTCACTCAGCCTATGGGAAGCTTAGAGGGAGCCTGTATGCCTCCAATGAAGACTGTTGTACAAAATATATACACATTACATACATGTGTCACAGATACCATCCTTGCTGTTCCTTTGATGGGACTTTCTGTTTAGGAAGGAACTCTTGTTGCTGGCTGAATATACATTATTTTATCCCTGTACAAAGGTACGTAAGGCTAAATCAAACCCATAGAATATCGTAGCGTTAGAAATTTCACTGACTGTTTTATTGTGGCATGAGCAAGAAAGAGCTATTTTCAGTAGGTCAAGCTGTTTTATGCTTAGCTAGGAATAACCCAGAATGAAATAGCACAATTTTCCCTGTGAAGAGAAGCCTTTTAAAACCAAAACAGATACATAAAATTATATACAAACACTTGATAATGCCTCATTAAAAAATACTTTAGTGTACTTTCAGTTAATAATGAAATCTGTGTTAATACAGCAGAATTGTCTGACTGGCAACTGAAGTTGTCTGTTCTTTTTTGCAGCCATTCTGCATAGAGATGGGGTTGTATACCCTTTTTCTCAGTATGGAAGAATATCACATGGGTAGTCATCCCTTAGAAATGCATTTTTTTGTAATGTATAACTAATCTGCTGTTGTCTAAAAATGTAAACAAATTAATCACATCTGGTTAGGTCTGGTTAGCTACCCATCTTAAATATTTTCAGGTTATTTTTCTACTTTATTTATTTTTTATTTTTTTTCCAAAAGGAACAATTCTAGGTCTGATTTACAGAAACAAGGACCATTTCAGAAAGTGTTATTAACTGTTTACAGTCACTGATTAAGCTACCAAATTGAAAGCAAAGTCCTATTTATTGTAAACACAAAAGAAAGACCATTCCAAAACACTTGAAATGTCAAAACAGTGTTCACATACCCTCAGCTACACTTGCTATGAAAAATCTTGCAGAACAGTGACTATACTTAAACCTGGCATAAATCCTCTGGATCAACAATTCTCAACCTTTTCAGCATTGCTACCATCCATACAGCATTTTCCATGTGTTTCATTTTGGGGTAACTTTACGGTGTCAAATCCCACTATGGAGTTGAAATGCATCAGATGTAGAGAAGCACTACCACTTATGTCCTTTATGTCAACAGAAGAGATAATAATTCAGCACTCTGTTAGCCATGCAAAGCATAGTGAAAACTGTTTGGCTATGTTTTTTTTTTTTTTTTTTTTTTTTTTTTTTTCACTGACAACAAAGTAATTTACTTTTCTTTCATTTGACAGTGTCTGCTGCATCCATGTATGTGTTTCTGTGTACATGTAAGAGAGCACACAGGTCTCTGTGAAAAGTGTTAATATGATTCGTGTCGTGTATGAAACAATGCTAGGGCAGCATGATGAAATGTAACTTTCTATCTAAGAAAAACAGAGTGATTAGTCTACATCGTTCTTGTAGTGTACAAAATAAGAGTCTAGAGACGCTGAGACTCGAGTCTGGGAGATAAGAGGACCAAGGAGTTTTTTTTTTTTTTTTTTGGAAACTACTGACTTCTGCATGAGATGCTGCCCAAGCTTCTGATGTTTGGCAAAAGGATCCACCAAATAAGGAGAAAGGGGGAGTTGAAGGATGACCGAAGGACAAAGCCTGGGAGGAAGACTACGAGCCTTCAGCACAAGAGACCCCCAGAAAGACCACCAGAGACTGATACGCATGCATCTGGAGAGGGTTTGGATTCTGGGTTATTATAATTATAATAACCCTGCCTTTTCTAGGAATAGTGATGAATATGTATTAGTCTAGGAGCATAAAAATCAGCCTCCTGATGTAACAGGTGTGCATCTGGGTGGAGCAGAGACTCCCAGTGCACCCAGCGCTGTTTGCTTGCCTCTATTCGCTTAATAAATTACAAACTTTAATTTTAATCCTATTTGGGACTCAAGCATTTATCACATCTCTAAGAGAATAATGAATTCTAATGAACTGTACCATTAAATATGAATCTCTCAAACATGATGTGTTTCAGGTGCTTCAAAGCAGAACACAGTATAAACTTCAATATCCTCTTTCACTCAGTTACACAGAAAAAATGTGAATTAATTAGCCAACACATAAATGAAATCCATGATGCTGTGGCTATGGACATAGATTTCACAGTAAAGATTCAATCAACTTCTAAAAAACAGGAGAGAAGTGGTTTACTCACTATTTTTTTTTTTTTTCAATCTCAATTATAATTAATAAGCTATTCCATGCCACGGATTCAACAGGAAAGATTTCATATGATTTTTCCATCTTGAGCATGCTTGTGACCCCTGAGCTCCCAAGAGTCACCATAAACAATTTGAGAACCTAAAAGAATACTGAGGTTGCTTTTCTCCCAATTTTCATTTATTAATATAACACTTGGAGAAAAAATCAAACACTTATACACAATATCAATATATCCAATGTATCTTTAGTCCTGTCTCCTTTCCCAAGGGTACTGAAATGTTGTAGTTTTCACACTTGCCTCTCATTGTCAGACTATCTTAAACTGACTAGAAACATTTTAGAGTGTAACAGTAGGCTGACAACACTCTCACTGCACATCTACAGTTATTTCAGAAACTGATAAAATACTGTAACGGCTACCTTATTATTGCTATGGTCATTAAATATACAAAATCATGAAGGTTATTAAACCTACTCTAGCTCCCCCAGGAATCACACATTAAAATATACTGCTTTCTTCTTTCTTTTATTGAAAAATCCTCTAAGAATTATCATCTGATGGGCATCCAGAATTTCTTCTAGGTAAAGAACAATTCCTTTTTTAGACAGAAAGGGGAATTTTTATGCTGACTACTCAGTCATGACTTTTCTACAGCTTTTACAAGAGTGCAAAATTCTTCAGATAAAACTTAAAGATATAATTACATAGCAGAGTCATTTAATAGACATATCCAAAAAAAGAAGGAATAATAAAAAAAAAAATGGGCCTGACACGAGTCTGAGTTTTGGATCTGTTTTAAAATTGTTTATACATATATAAATTATGAATAATTTTACAGATTTTAGTGAAATTTAAGTGACTTAAACATTATATTAAAGAGCATCCTAATATTTTATTTCAAGTAAGCATCTCCTGAAGTGCAACTAAAAGTATTTGATCACTGAAAAGATTACTCATACACTCAGCTTCAGCTTTACTGGTCATTAAAGAAAAAGAATGTTTGGCTTCCACAAATATGTATGGCATGATGGTGCTGAAATACACTTGTTATTCTCTGTTAAGGGAAGGATTTAGTGGATTTTTCTGGGCGTGCCTAGCTGAGTAAGCAGGTAATCCCACCCACAAAGTGCTTACTCTCTTGAGCTGAAGAGCTGAAACCAGGGGTATTTCCTCTCTCCTGTGAGGAAGGCAAAGGTTGTGTATTGTGGTGGAAAGGTGTCTAGTAGCAGTCATAGCTTCACAAGCACCACCCTAGTAGTCCTAGTATTTGAGGGCAGAAGGAAAGCCATGGTGAGCAGTGACAATTCTTATGAAGCCTTCTTATGAAGTCATGCCTTCAAACTAAAAGAAGAAACATTAACAATATGCTGTCCCCAAAATTAATTAAGCACAGCTTAAATACTTCTTTATATTGAAAAGGACAGTTGGACTTTTATTAGATATGGGTTCGAGTCTTGATTACAAATAAAAAACACATACACATTTATATTTCTGACATATGCAAACATTTTTATTCTTCATACTTTATATTATATCTTTATTTATAAGTATAATGAACTTCAGTACAGGAGCGGGAACCCATTTAGCTTTGTGCTTAATCCAGTCTTTCCTACAGGTGAGCAGAAGTTATTTCTGGAAGTGCTACTGGCTTATTCATATATAAAGCTACTGCATTTCCTATCCTCTCAAATGATTTTCCATATTTTCTGGCCCTCTCTAGTGTTGCTTTAAGGCACCATTGGCAAATCCTTCTCAGATGAGTCCTTATGTTTCTAATTCTTTAATTATTTTTTTTCTTGAAAAAAAAAAAAAGAATTTGTATGTCCAATTTATTTATAAAGATATATCATGTTCTTCAATTTTAATAGTAAAATTGAGTTTGTTATCACAGAATAATGTGAACTAAGCCAACAGATATTTTCTTCCCACTGGTAATGCCTAGAGAATTTCTGGTGGCATATATAAAACTTGAGTTCTAATTCTAGTTAACTCACACTAAAGTCAGTGTCAACCATAAAGTCAACTATACCAGAAACGAACAGCACATATAATACTTTAAATAAAATAAAATTTAAAAAAATAATAATGCTTTTATACCAAACTATAGCAGAAAAAATCAAATAAAAGTAAAGTGTACGGGTTCTGCTGGGGAATAATATGCAATGTGTTTAAAATATGTTGTCCTTTGTAATTACATTGTTTTCTTATAGGCTTTGATTCTCCATTTAATTTAGTTACATTTTTGAACAAATGCCCATTGACTACAAAGGCATGAAAAAACAAAACAAAACAACAACAACAACATTTATAAAGTAGAAAAATATTTAAGATGTGATCCTAGCCAGGTCTTGGATGGAACAGCGCAACAGCAAATTGTCAGTAGAATAACCAAAGAGGTGATATGGGACAACTATCTTATCAGTCATTAGTTTAAATTTGGCTAAATCATGTTTAATAGCTAAAATTTTATGACTATCTGATTTGATCTGTTCTAAACCTTCCCTGTAATTTGTTGCTGATTGCAGTACAGATCCCAGTGGAGCTGTGTCCAAGTCACAACACACATCATTCTAATTGACACTAAGTGTCACTTTCCTTGGCAGACTTAGACGGAAGGTCAAGGATTAACAATAGCATGGAGATTGAACTCCCTTTGCAAGAAAAACTAACAGATTTTTAGATAGAAGCAAAGGATGCTTCAGAGAAAGTCTTGCCTTTTGGCTTTTTTGGATGAATAGACCCTTTACTTCAACGTGTTGATGTTCTGCATATGGTTCAAGCAATAGATTACAGTTTAGTAAATAAAATAAACTGTCCTCATATAAAGCAATGATATATTTTGATTTTGAATCACTGTTTTGCTATCTGAGGTGCTTCACCAAAAAATGGTTTCTCAGTTATATGTTTTAAATGGTTTTTTTTTTTTTTTTTTTTTTTTTTTTTTTTTTTTAATACACCTTTATTCTTTTTTCTCATTACTAGAATCTGGGAAGTCACACTGTGGAGATTATAACAGTATGCTTGCACTGTTCTTATATATATTTTAATGTATTATATTGAATATATTATATACAGAGAGAGAAGAGATATTACTGAATTTGATGATAATCTAATCCATATGTTTTCATGTTCTTTATAAATTTATGTTTTGCATCATAATGATTAGACAAGCTATTACTGTTTTAACAACAACAAAAAGTAACATAAATTAAAGCATTAAGAAATCAGAAGCCAAGGATCACTACAATTCATAAAAAATGTGATGTTTTAAATAAAAAAGATAACTTCTTTTTATTATAATTCTTCTTATTTGGTTGTTGGTGTCTGTGCCTGCTTAGAAACTGGGTGATCTGAGTTTTTATTCTTCTCTTTAAAAATCAGACATAAATCCAATATCTTAAATGAATATATATATAAGTTTATATATATATATGTGTGTGTGTGTATATATATGTGTATATATATATAAGTATATATATATATATAAGTTTTCATCTTTTGGCTTTTTCTAACAGATTGTTTTTCACTGATGTCTCTTTATTGACATGGGTCACTTAAATTCCTATAATACCGTTTCCATCTCCTGATTTAAACATGATTTAAAAAGAACATATCCTTGAAGAAAATTACTAATATTGAAAGTGATAAATTGTTTATTCAAAAATTAAACTGTACCATTTTTATAGTAATGCTGTTCAGAAAAGCACATCAGTTGTGTATATATTTATTTGCATATCTTCTTTTTCTTTCTGCTCAACTCTCAGCTCTCTCTTACCTTTCCACTTGTAACATTTAGACCAGGGTAGAAACATGACAGATTTTTCCAGTCCTTGCCAAAAACCTTGACACTTCCTTGCAGCATACATTTTTTTTGCGAAGTACATGTATCAGCAAAATGAACTGGAAACATTCGCTCAGGCATATATATTAAATTACGTTATACAAATATATATCTATATTGTTTTATGCAGACTTGAAACTGAGACAGTTACAGATTAAAAATAAACTTATTCCTCCTGATTTCTGTACTCATATGATTTATTGGAAAGCTGTGTATTGGTAGGGTAGAGAGGAAGCACTTAAGAAAACTGCAAAAAATTGTCTTCCAAAATTTGGAGCAGGAAAATATTGCAAAATATTGCAATATTTTCCTTTACAATTCAGTAGAAATTTTTACCTGTGTTCCCACCAGTATACATTTTGGAAATTTTCTTTTGTGTCTGATTTTGCAGAGCAAAAAGGGGTCCTCATGTTGTCTGAATAGTGCAATAACAGTAGGAAAAAAAAGCAACACCAAATAAGGAGAAAATATCCACATGAAACCTTTCAAAGTCACAGTGAAAAGTCAGCAGGAAAACCTGTTGTTCTTTCACAGATCAATTCAGCTATGAGAGTGTTTGATTTCCTAGTGAATTTACATAGCTGTAGTGTGAAGATCTTTTAGGTGCTTCACACTTGCGTAGCGTCTACCAGCAAGTACTCTGCAAACTTAACTTCTGTTTGCTGCTCTGAGGACACTTAGTCAAATTAATTCTTGATGTAATGCTTCTAAAGTAGTAGAAATTATATGTGATTTGAACTTGGCCCATTTTGTTTGATTATCATATATTATTCCCCAATTTCATTTGTAGCTCAACACTTCTTGATTATTTAAAAATATGTACTTATGAGGATATATGGATGTAAGACATTACTGGCAACACATTACTGTTTGACTGTGTATTATACATCTGGGATTTCAGTTTAATATTCTCAACAAACAGCAAAAAATATACTGTATATACTGCATATTTTAGTATATATGTATATACTATACTTGCTGTTAATGGAGAGAGCTTCTGGTGTCTGAGCCAGGAGTTTCATAATGAAATGACAGTTTTAAGTGTCAGAATTTTAGAAACTGAATTTGAGTGAATAACTCTTTAAGCACAATTTTAAAATGGAAACAAATTTCATTACCATAGATATATTTTCTTCCTTTGAAAATGTTTATTCTTTATAAAGCTGAAATGATTGATGAGAATCTATCAGTTTCATTAGCTCTTCTGTAGAAACCTACCTGGCGTCCTACCAGCTCTTCCACTTCTTGGCATCCTATGTTTTACTGTGCTGGGCTGCTCCCTAGACAGGAGACAGCCTCTCTGAGAAAACCGTCTCCCTGTGAATTCTAGCCAGAGCCCTCAGGACATCAAGTTTCCATGATACACAGAAAAGGACAGCTGCTTGGTCTACAGGCAACAAAAAAGCCTCGTCAATTTGATTTTTTGAAATGGCAAGAAATGAGTTCCCACTGTTTTTAAACAAATTTTTAGAAGGGGAAGGTTCAAAATGTTGAGGATTAATTTCAATCTAGAGAATTTTATACTTGTTTGAAGATTTTCTGTTGCAGAATGCCAGAATATGAACATCCCTAAGCCATCTCTTGAGACTTTCATTCCAAATGTTTATATTTTTGTAACTTATTTTATTGTAGTCCTTTTTCACAGTACAGTCCAGAAAAAATAGGAGTAGAGTTTTTTTTTTTATATGCAATTTGAAGTATAGTATCTTCTAATTTCAACAGACACATTTTGTTGTATTATGAAATCTATTTTTCCAAATATTTTTATGTTTCTCATCACTTTAGTGTCTTGCTACATAAGGTAAAGTGGGAAAACCTCAATGGAATGTTCTTATTATTTTATATTTTTTCCCTTTCACCTTGAGTGCCATCATTTACTGTTTTCCTTTTATGTTTGCACTATTGACATTTTAATTCTTGCAGTGCAAACTTTGATTCTGAGCAAATACCTGAACACTTTGGATTTTTCTTTTTCTTTTTTCCAACCCCAGCAAACCTGTGTAGTTTCAAAAACCCTGTGGTTCATTACTCTTGGGATTTTTATGAATCCTACTCCATCTTTCTATCTGGTTGAAATGAGAATCCATGTGAGGAAATCTAAATTCCCATGCTTCAGCACGACATTAAGTAGGAGATGAAGTTTGTCCTGCCCAACCTCTCATGCTGTTCTTCATAAATCCTGTTATTTCTAGCTCAGTTGTTGTAATTATGTTTACTTTGGTGTTCTTCATTTATATTTCATCTACGGATAGTCCTCAATTTAGCATATTGTCTTGGCTTCTCATATAAAAAGAGAATATTGCACTGTTTTTTCCCTCTCCTCAGTCAAATCTCCAAAGGCTTCTTTATCAGTGGATAGACTTTAGGAATCTACCCTTGGGATATCTCATACCTGAGCTAACTCATTATGAGAGAACCCTATCAGATATCTAATTTTTCACTTCAGATCTAATGATTATTGTTAGGTGCTGTGATATATTTACTTAGAATATGTCAATGTTTTGACAACCTTTAAAAATTTAATAATTTTAAATATTAAAAATAATATTAATTTTAATTAATTCTGCCACTTAATATGTTACTCATGAACTCTCCCCACTGTGCCAGCTTCCAATATGATGTTAATGTTGCTTTGCATTATAGGGGGACAGCAATATTATATGGAGGGATAAGAAGGCTAGTTTTTGCAGAATGTAGGTTTTCATGTGCCAGTATTCTGAGAAGCATTAATTATGTTCACTTGAAATAAACCATTCCTCTAATTGACATCTGTGTCATTTCAAGGTTTTGTATGATTATTTTGTCAGCTGTTGGAAAAAAAAGGGGGGTGGGGGGGCAGGGGAGAAGAGGGAGGAATTTTTGAGTTAAGGGGTTTACTTCAGCAATTCATTCAAGCTGAAAATCCAAGATACAGGAAGGAAGAATTTTCATGTACTTAGAGTATTTTAACTCTCTAGCTTAAAATGACCCTATAATCAGGTTAAAAGGTCTTTTTGTTTTTATTTTTGCAATGGGCCTAAAACCACAAATTATTTCTTCCTTTCCAGCTAGATTACTTACAAATTTTACTTATTTGAATTTTATACTCATTTTCAAGTTACAGAGTTTCTTTCAATGTAAACCCTCAGACCATATCCAATTTATCACGATTTCTTTTCTAAATTGCTGTGTAGCTTTGCTGCTTGCTGTTAAAATAACTGACAAACTTGACTCCAGAGATGCACTTCAGTGATGCATGAGGGAATGTTCCCATGAACTGGATTATGTTGAGTCAGTTTGCTATAAACTTGGCTCAAGAACTTGAATGCAAATCAAAACCTTTCCTACAGCATAACAAATTCATGAAACAAATAGAAAAAGTAGGTAAAATAATATAAATTTGAAATGATGTAGCATTGTTTTGGGGGGATGTTTTACAAAATATAAATCATTAGATCTGGCTAATATGTAAGTTATCGGTAATTAAGGCATACATTCTCCATAGGTAATCTGCACCGTCATCAGAAAGGGTTCATCATAGGCACCTATTTTCAGTTTTCAGTTTCTTAAAATCACATCTTTCTCTAACATTTTTTTTTTTTTCCACTGGGGTCGTTCTATGTAAATATTTATTCATTATGCATTCATCTTGAGCTTATAGATTCTTGTACTTTCAGCATATAATTGGACTAGATGATCTCAAGAGGTCCCTTCCAACTTAGTTTTCTGTAGTTTTGATATAAATATATCACACAAAAGAGCAAAATTCCTTATTTTGAAAATTGTTTGGGAAAGAGTGCTCAAACATTCTAGCTCCTTGTAGTTGTGGATTATATTTATTGAAAGAGTTACTTGCATGTGGAAGAATGCAACACATTGGACATGTTGACTGTGGAGAAAACTGAGGTTTATGAATGTAGTTAAAACTTTGACTGGTGACTGAATTTAAGAATGAAAATATGGAGAGAAACTATCCAAAGTGAGAGAAAAATAGGAGAGAAGCTCTCCTAAAACCAACTCTGCAATATCCAAGGCCTTGCCTCCACTTATATGCATCTACACTTAATATGAATTGGAGAATGAAACTCCAGAGAGGACTGGCAATCAGAAAAACAGGTAATTTTGGTCCAAACTCCACAGATGTCAAGTCTACTGTTTACTACCATGAGTATTAGGTCGGAATGTATGCATGCTTGTCTTATCCACTCAGGGACATTAGCGCACAAATGTTTTTTTACTTAGCTTTTTGTCTCCAGAGTTCTTTCTTGCAGTAGAGGAATAATTACTGAAAAGTGAATAACTTCATTTATGCACAGACATTACCTGGAGGAATGGCAAGTGCCCCAGTCAGATTGGTTCTGTCAATAAAACTCTGTTGGTCTGAAATATGAATTGACCTGTAGAGGAAATAACTTCAATGAAACATAGCTGGAAGAATAATCTCCAAAGGTTAGTATTAAAGCATTCAAGATTTTATGAAAATAACAGCATTATTTAATTTTGTTGATAGATTGATGCATTACAGCACATCAGAGGAACAGACAAACAGGATACAAAACAAAGAGCTTTAGTTATTTGCATATATGAAGAATTTGCAACAGTACCCTCAAATACTACAATATGAACTGTTAAATGAAGAAAATCTGCTCAAGGTAGTGTATTAAAGCAATGCCCTCTGTGTTAGGGAAGGCAATAGTTTTATAAATATGACAGATTAATGTTCAAGCTAACATATCATTCCCATGTGTTCTGCCTTGTTTCTGTCTATGAATAAAGAACAGATGTAGATTAATTGCTTCACTGCTCTCTGTCTAGAAAAAGTGAAAGTAATTAATTAGTATGGAACAGTTCTCTCTCCCCATTTTCTGTCCCTGTGAATTTTGTAAATGGTTTTTATTTATTTATTTATTTATTTATTACTATAATGGTTCATAAATTATCTTCTGAAAAAGAATTCCAAAAGTGAGTGGAATCATTCTTTCCACGAAAGCTTCAAAAGTAAGAAAAAGCTATACATTTAGACCCAAAGTTTCTGTTTGGCTTATTTCTATGAGTCTTTTGGCTGAATTGGAAAGTGGTTATGGAGGAAAATATAAGTATTATTTCTGTAGAGCTAATATTTTAATCAGACAATATTTGAAGAAGACATTTGGAAAATATTGTTATTCCCATTTTTCAGGTAGAAAGCTGATGCAAAGTAGCAGAGTCAATGAGAGATATATCTGGAAAATATTCTGTGTGTATTTTTCTGCATTGCTCTATTTTTTCTCATTGTAAATTAAGAATATTTTGCTCTGCAACATTGCACTTCAGAGCACCAAGCTGAAACAGTTCTAATTGCACACAATAATTACATTCCAATGGGCTGTTAGAAGGAAGACATTTCTATGAAATGTGACTTTAGTTAGACATTTCTGTACCCATTTTTTTTTTTTTTAATATAAATCAGTATGGGTCTATGATATTCTTTCTTATCTGAAAGCTGACTATGGGGCAATACTGCAGTGAAAAATACACTTGAAAAGTTGTATTTTAAAGTGACGTCTGTCTGAGTCATACTATCTTCTACAAGCATTTCAGACTCTTGACAATATGTTTCCCAGAATATCTGTAGGAATTTAATCAATTTTAATCCATAGGTGATAAAATATACAGTCAATGCTGACATAACAGAATATTAAAAAAAAAAAAAAAAAAAAGACTGGGAAATTTGCAATCAGTGGCATGAAGCTTTAAAATAAAATGAAACAAAATAATGTGCTTGTAATGACATGATCATGATGAAAAGTACAAAACAAAATCCTTAAAAGTGACTGATAGCTCACTTGCCAATACTATAACAGGTCAATATTCATGTCGAACAGATTTTAGAGTGTTCCTTTAAAAATGGCTTCACTGTGACATCCCTGTCAATTGGTCATGAGGTCATTGCAAGGGTCAGGAAGGCATTGGTTCATCACCAAATACGTCTGTATTCTTTAATTGTATGCCTAGATGCACACTAGAGAGAAGTACATTAAAGACAGCATTTATTAACTTAAAGAGTGATCTGTTATGTTAATGGCTTCACTTTTGGCCATATAAAAGAGGATTATACATTAATAAATTAAAGCAAATGTCTTCTTTTCTTAAAAAGAAAGAAAAAAGAAAAAAGAAAAAAGAAAAAAAAAAAAGCAGCCAAGTATTCATTGTCCTGTCTTTATGGCTCCTATTAAAAGGATAGACATTCCAGGCTGGCCATAACTGGATAGTATTTCTGGAACAAGAGTCAGCTAACTTTAACATAAACTAAATGAATCTGTTATTTGTACAAATTAAGTCTAGAGATGTCTGGCTTGCT
The DNA here is from genome assembly GCA_011075105.1 of Heteronetta atricapilla. Taxonomy (NCBI): domain Eukaryota; kingdom Metazoa; phylum Chordata; class Aves; order Anseriformes; family Anatidae; genus Heteronetta; species Heteronetta atricapilla. The sequence continues at coordinate 45,151,824 of CM021735.1, forward strand.
GGGATTTTAGAATAGCTGTGAATAACTATATATATATAAAAGTAGAATAAGTAAGTAATTTCTAATGTTTCACTGCTTTAGAGGTTCTTGTTCAGACAGTGAAGGGCTAACCTGAAAAAGAACCAGAGAGCAAGGCTTTCTTCATAAATCACACAGTTAGTTTTGGATTAGGTTTTGGCAGGGAAAAAGTAAAACCTGTAGCTAGCATTTCCCTTTCATTAAGGAATGATAAGTGTTTTTCTTCAAGCCACAAATATTGTTGGTTAACTTAATTTAGCCAAAAAATGTTATAGCCTTGAAAAATAATGTGAAAAAGGACAAAATTCAACAAAAATATTGGTTCAAGTCCTTCACACTGGAATTGACACATAAAACCTTTGGGCACCACTTATTCCTATGTTGGGGGACTACATCATGTGTATGGGCATTGGCACTTTGACCAGTTCCAATACTGGAATACTGGAACAAATACTTGACTGGAGAGTCAAGTATTTCAGAACACCTCATAAATACAGCTTGGGGTTTGACTGAATAAAGTTTGTGATCTATTTGTTTGAATATGCATATTTACATCTAGTTTGGGGATATTCATAAAAAAAAAGCATGTGAGGAATGGCCATTTTGAAATCTGAGATCCAAATGCATGGTGATTGAAATGTTGTTTTTATGCAGCTAGAGAGGAACAAATGGAAATAATCTAGAACTCAGTATGTCTACGGCGTTTTTCTCTGTATTGTTTCCCATCGATTCTGTTTCCCAGCAAGAAAAGATAACCCCGAATAGCAGATTACCTCCAAATATCTTTAATGCTTCTTCAGACATGTGAGATTTTGTGCAATTTGGGGGGTTTCATTAGCCCCTACCTCAAAACTCTACTCAAGCCTATTGCATCCTGAAAGAAAACTGCAAATCAAAACCCAAAAGCAATTAACACTCCTAGTGTCTGTTTCAAACTCCATGGGATACAGAAATATTTCAATATTGAAATGACAAGCATTGCTGAGCCAAACTGTCAAACTTTGTGAGTGTCTAAAACGAGTGTGGTTCGCTCCCTGACCCTGGGACCTCGGGTCTAGGCCAAGGCACCAGACCTTGTACCTTGGAATGCTGACAGCCCTGCTGCAGCTTGGCATTTCACTTGCTGGGATTATTCATTCATTCATTCATTCATTCATTCATTCATTCATGTATGCATCTTTAATGAAAAATAACTAATTTAGGACCAATTTAAGGCTAAATTAGATATATCCATGCAATCCAGTAGCAGAATATAGAAATGACTTAAGAACAAATATATTCCCAGAAAACACAGTTGAATTAAGAGCTAGTGTTAGCTGGCCAGGGAAGGGTAGGAAAACAGAGCATGAATATGATAATAACTAAAGAGTTGTGTTTAGACTGATGAACTTTTACACACTGCCTCTTCCTTTTTTTCCTGCATATGTGAAACAGAGAATAAAAACCTTCAGGACTATTTTCATCATGTTGGAACTTGCTGGATGTTTGATTATTGCAAGAAATAAAAATGCTATGTTTTCTCTCTTATTTTCTGAGACATCAAAGAACATATTAGACTGTTTCCCTTGTATTTTGAATACTACGTATTTCAGGAGTATGCTTATGTCTAAAAGTCTCCTTTTAAAAGAGATGCATCTGTTGGTTATCTCTTGTCTTTAACTGGATTAAGTAATTTAATTTGTCTGATAATTAAACAGTAACAGATCTATCAGCTGCACAATTTCTAAAAGAATGTGTTAGAAGTACTTGCATAGAATTAATGATATTCAAAATAAGCCATATATATTCAGTTAAGTTTTGAATTTTATTTCATTGTTATTATTTGACATTTCCTATTAATGTGCACAACAAATGTGTTGTCTTGATGTTAGCCTGGCCTATATAACATCCCTGACTGCAGTAGTGGGAAGTTTCTAGTGGTATAGTTCAGTTCTGATCCATTCCTTTGGCACTGATGATTACAGCTCTAGACAAAATAATAACAATGTACAGGAAGATAGTTAAAATTACTATAGAGCAATTTTCTTTGAGAAACTTAATTCCTTGTTTGCTAAATATATTTCCTGCTGATTATGAGTGATTTTCTAATTCAAAGAACCCAGCAGACATAGTGTCATAACATGCTGGGAGAGCTGGGTTGCAGGGTAAAACAAAGAAAATTTTTATGACTGACAATGAACTAACTAGTTGCTTCTGAAACTGATTGAAAACAAATGTTATCACTGTCCTCTGAAAATGAATAATCTGGTTGAGAAATGTGGATATACACATGTACAAGCATGTATATACACCCAGCCAGAATGGTTGCTAAGCTTGGATTGTATAAACAAAAATCTTTGACACCTTGATTTTTGTTAATCAGTTCTCAGTCTGTAGTCTTCTTGCATTTTCAGAGCATCAGTTTAAAATGTGTTGATCACTTGAAAGGTTGATGTTTTTCCTCCCAGACAGTGCATGTTTTACAAAGTGTACTTTGTGAAATCTAGTCTTGAGCCCCACTAGCATTTGAAAAAACACTTGGACTGTTTGGGGGGGGGAGGGGTGTGTGAAGGGGGTAAACAACAAACAAAAAAATAAATAAACCAAAACCAAAACCAGTGCTATTGATTTAATGTACTCTGTAAATTATTATTACTATTATTATTAATAATTTCATAATAGCATTTCCTCTGCTGAGGTACATTCACATGAAATTTTATTGCAGTGTTATAAATTTCTGCTTTCTGATCTAAGTTATCTTGTATTACTCGTGGTATTTGTCCAATAACAACACTTCTCCATTGCAGGAATGTCTGCATTTCAAAATGTCATGTAGATGAATTCTGAACAAATAGTGCCCAAAAGTATAATTTAGATTAAGATGTGATTTTTTTTTTTTCTAAAGTCATTAATCAAAATTAATCTGAGATCCTAAACAATCATGGAAAGTTGAAAACTTTTTCTAAAGATAAACTTTAAAAATTCATGAGAATGCATACTGCAGGCCTATTTATTAGCTTGTATTTGAGCTAGAATTAAAGTGATTTATGTAAGCATTCAAAACTATTCACTTCAGTTTGAATTATAGGTATCAAATACTTTATAAATTAATATCAGATTGTGGAATCTGAATTCTATTATTGTTCTTATTTTGAATAATAATTACTATGCTTAGAAATAAATATACTGTAAGCATCCTGTGAGTTGAAAGATGGGTTTACAAGTTTTAGAACTGTTTGACTTAAAATATGATGTATGTGTTTTAACAGACTTATTTAGCTGTTTGCAAGAACTGTGTATTAGGTCAGAACTAAATACTACAGTTTGTTATTATCATAATTTCACTGTGAGCAATGTTTGCTCAGAAACAAATATGTAGCCAAAGCTGAGTTGCATTCCTCTATAACTGCGACAACTGCAACTACAGTTCCAGCTAAAGAAGCATCCTAAACATTGAAGCAAACTTTAATATCCCCTCACTTCCCAAATCTGTGCCTGGCAAGATCAGGGAAAAGTTCCTCCTGGAAACAATGTCAGGACACAAGCAAGACAAGGAGGTGTTCTGAGACAGCCAGCATGGCTTCACTAAGGGTGCCTGATTAATCTGGTGGTCTTCTATGGTGCAGTGACTGCATCAGTTGTCAAGGGAAGACTGATCCATGTCATCTACCTGGACTTCTGTAAGGTCTTTGTCTGAGTCCCACATGGCATCCTGATCTCCAAATTGGAGAGAGACTGTTTTGAAGGGCAGACAATTCAGTGAATAAGGAATTGGCTTGAAGGTCATACCCAGATATCTGTGGTCAATGTCCAGGTGGAGGCTGGTGACAAGTGGTGTCCCTCGGGTCTGTCCTGGGACCAGTACTGTTTCATAGATTTACTAACAACATAGACAGTGGAATCAAGTGCACCCTCAGTAAGTTTCCAGATGACACCAAGCTGAGTGGTGCAGTTGATACAACAAAAGGAAGGGATGTCACCCAAAGTGACCTAGACAAGCAAGAAAAGTGGTCCCATGTGATCTTAATGAGGTTCATCAAGTCTAAGGTGCTGCACCTGGGTCAGGACAATCCCAGACAGGAGTACAAACTGGGAGAAAAACTCATTGAGAGAAGCCCTGCAGGAAAAGACTTGGGAGTTCTGGTGGATGAAAAGCTTGACATGAACCACATCCTGGGCTGCATCAACAGAGAAGTGGCCAGCAGGTCGTGGGTGGTGATCATCCCCTTCTACTCTGCCTTTGGGAGGCCCCACTTGGAGTGGGGCCCACTGTGGAGTTCACTGTATTCAGGTCTGGGGCACCCAGCACAAGAATGATGTTGAACTGTTAGAACTGGTCCAGAGGAGGGCCACAAAGGCAATCAGAGGGCTGGAGCACCTCTCTTGCAAAAAAAAAAAAAAAAAAAAAAAAAAAAATTATAATAATATAAAAAAAAAAAATTAGGGCTGTTCAGCCTGAAGAGAAGGCTCCAGGGTGACCTTATTGCAGCTTTTCAGTACTTAAAGAGGCTTATAAAAAAGATGGAGAGCAACATTTTGCTCTCAGATAACAACAGGACAAGGGGGAATGGTTTTAAACTAAAAGAGAGGATATTTATATTAGAGGTTAGGAAGAGTTTCACTAAGAGGGTGGTGAGGCACCCGAAAAGGTTGCAAAGAGAGGCTGTGGATGCCCCATCCCTGAAGGTATTCAAAAACACATTGGACAAGGCCCTGGACAACCTGATCCAGTAGGTGGCATCTCTGTAGGTGGCAGGGGGGTTGGAACTGGATGAACATTAAGGTCTCTTCCACCCAGAGACATTCTATGATTCTATGATTCTATGATTCTTGCCATAATAAAAATATTACAAATACTCTTGAAAAGGAGGAGGAACTGGCAGGACATAGAATGAGTAGAACCTCTAGAAAATGTCTGTGGATAAATTACATACAACAGGAGAAAAGCTGCTCTCTCTTATAGTTCACTTCCAAAATTACATATAGTTAAATATAAATTCCAAGTTCAGATACTGATGAAAGAACTAAGTAAATAGTGAAGATTTAGATCAATCAAACCATTGCTTGATATATTATACTGGAAACATTTCAATAAACCTTATGCATCTGCAAATCGTGCTTGAATTGATAGAAACAATGTATAAAACTCAGGATAAATTTGCATTTTTTTTAAAAGAGCCTTTTGAATATGCTTTAAATCAAATTTTATAATATACTATTTTTGAAATTAACATATAGTTAATATATTTAACAGAAAGACTAATTACGAACAATATTTTCATTGCTTTGCAATGAAAATGCTCTTAAAATATATATATATATATATATATATATTCTGCCAGGAATAAAGTTTTAGATGAGATAATTTCTATCAGATTTAAGTAAAAAAAATGGAAGGCTGGAAGTAAGGGGAGGGGGAGGGGATCTTAATAATGTGTATAAATATCTGATGGGAGGGTGTAAAGAAGATGGAGACAGGCTCTTCTCAGTGGTTTCTAGTGACAAGACAAGAGGCAATAGGAATACACTGAAATAACAAAAAAATTCCATGTCCACATAACACGAAACTCTTCTCTTCCTCTGAGTGTTATCAAGTACTGGACTAGGCTGTCCAGAAAAGCTCTGCAATCTCCATAGTTATATTCAAAACCCATCTGGACACAGTACTGAAAATACTAATTTTAGCAGGAGGATGGGGCTGGACACTCTTCTGAGGTCCCTTCCTGCCTCAATGGTCTTCTGAGTCTAAAAAATCTCTGAAAAAAGCAAAGAAAGAAACAAATAAAAACAACACAGAGATTCTTCCAATCTCTGAAAATAAATAAATAAAATATAGTATTTTGATATATTTCCTTTGAGTTTAATGTCTTTAAAATGAAAAATGTTATAAAGATTGTATATGTATGCACTTAATGTACTTAATGTTCAAAACCCCTTATATTAGCTAACAACGCAAACTTAGCTTCTTTCTTTTCAATATTACATGTGCCATAGATAGGTAGGTGATTATATTTGTTTACTTAAGATGTTGTAAAGCTTAAAAGAATTTCATCATACCTATGTTCATGCCCTAGGACTTTTTATCATCTATACGGAAAAAAATCAGCAAGTAGAAACATGTCCTTATAGACATGATTCATCTATATGTGGTTAGATGAATATACCGTCCCTAAAAAGTGTCTGTTTTCTCCTGTTTTTGATAAGGAGGAATGCACTGCAGATGTCTAAAACCATTCCCATACAGTACTGTGCCACTGAGTAAAAATAAGAAATTCAACAGACCATCAATTGTCAAACCTGGATTTGTCTATTACTTGTCAAGTCTACGATCACATGATGGGCTTTATTTAATTAGATACACATTTGTGTCAATTATACATTTGCAATTATATAACATTTAATTACTATTTCCAATCCTTTGGCTATTGCTGAGTTCATTAAAAGAACGGACACAATTATTAGCATGTCTCTTGACAAAAGCAGACTTCTTCCACATTTCTTTCTTGTCTATTCATCTAGAAATCATCTAGAAATGTGTTTTAATATTCTTGCATTGATTTTGGAATGTTTGACGGAAACAGTGTCTAATATACAACTTAGTGGAGACTACTCACATATCTTGACATATTTTATATTTCTTTTTGAGTTTATTTTTACTAAAGAATATTTCCATGAGAACTGTTCTGTTTTTTGTTTCGTTCTTCATAAAGTAGGCCTGAACCTGCTGCTGCTGTTTCTCACTAGATTTTCCATTCCCTATAAACTATTCCAGTGTCAGAAATAGTCTGAAATCCAGCAGAACCAACAACTTTGAAATCCTGAAGTTGCCAGAATCTAATAGAAGTGCTTGGGAATTTTCCAGTGAAAATGTTTGAGGACATATATTAAGGAACATATCAGTTTCTCTCAGGTTCCATATGCTCCAGAACTTTTATTTTAATTTTACCTCAAAGATCCCTTACCAACATTTTTCCTGTTATCTCTTTGGCTTTCAGCAATGTTCTCTGGTCTTTTTCATTCACAGAAACATATGGCTACACAATAAAATAAATATGCATATTGCTTTTGCATTTTAAGTCCTGGAAAATTCCCCAGTCCACATAGTTTAAGTCTCTCTCTGGCCCTGTCATGTCATTTGAGTAATAGTTTCCGTTGTATCTGTCATTATATAAAAAATCATATAGATTTTCCTTTATTTAGTCAAAAGGAAGGCTGTTATGTGCACAAGCTTCATTTTCTTCTTTCTTTTTAATAGGACATATTTCTACAATATCATGCAAATTAAAATACTTTAGGAACATGTGCTGTCTGAACATCTTTACACATTTCTCTTTTATATATATCTATATTCTATTATTTATATTCTTTATTTTTCTTTCATCTCCAAAATGTTATTTTTTGTTTGTTTGTTTGTTTGTTTTTCCAGCTAACAAAAGAATCATAAATGCTGACATTTTAACTTAGCCAAATTTTTAGCTAAACTTTAAACTTCTCTTTTTCTCCTGGGGAATGAAAAAAGGTCTTTCTTTCATAAAGGCTGACATATTATCCTGACTCCAGGTAAATAACTCAAATCTACTGAAACAGCACAAATGCTTTTGCTTGTCCCTTCAGGAAACTTATTGAATATGCATCCTGTACAATTCCTTGATAACTGGCATACAGACAACATAATATCCTCTGGAAAATTCCTGCTGAACTTCAAAGTACATTGTCCTTTAAATTTGTGAAGCTGCAACTTCCTGAAAAATTTTCTGCCTTCTGCAAAAGTCTGTTGTGAAGGATTTTCAATGTCTGTGCTTCCTATTCTATAAAGAGCAACCAAACAGGGAAAAATCAGGTTCTGCAATCAAAGATTTTGTTACTAGTATGAAGCTTTATGTTTGAGTGATAGTGAGGGGGTAAATTTCACTTTGCAATTCATTCATTGGAAGGGACCCTCAGAGGTCAGCATATATTATCAGCCTACCATATCCTAGTATGCTAGGTGTAGTTCATTTGTATGATTTTTAAGGTCAAATGTAAAAAAATAAATAAATACCTAAACATGTCTAAACATGTTTAATAAGGCCATACTTGTTTTTAATCAATAGAATCAAACCAGCCTACACTGAGGCTTGAATTAATTTAATTCCAAATATGCAAAAATTATGTATTAAAGCTACAAGATTACCCAACAAGCTTTTTTGTTGACTATTGAGAGCTGAAATTTCATGGCAGAAAATGGTACATTTAATAAAAACCTCCATATCTCCTTGGGAAGAGTACAAATCAGAGCACCTGTTGAAAAAATACCTTCCATTATACAAGGACCATATTTTAATTGGATGCACTGTGGATGCATGTTTAGCACATGTTGGAACACCCGTCAGGGCTGAGGGCCTGGTTTGGAGCATTTTGTAGCTCCTGCTCTTGGCTGGGTTTCATTTCTGCAGAAATCAGGGCACATAGGAAGTGGGAAGTAATACAAGTCTAAGTATTACCCTAATGTGAAAATCAGGATGTCAGATGAATGGGAGCCCAGAAGCTTCCCTAACTTGTCCAGTTTGAACATATCCAAAGTGAGATAGTTCTTAAATGCAAAAAGTGAATGCCAACACAAGATATGTGTCACCTTCTTGACCCACAGAGAAAATTAAATAATTAGACAAGACATTACAATAGAGTATCATTGACTTTCACTGATAGAAAGAAATTAAATATCACTGAAGATTTTTTGTCATTATTCAACCACAGTACACAACAGTGTCTCATAATTCCCATTTGGTTCTTTACAGAGGTATGAATATCTCCACTGATGTGTACTCATTTTCACCAGTATCTGGGTGTTTTTTATGTTAAAAAGTGAGTCTTAGGACATTTATGACATGCGGTATGAGAATAAATAAATAAATAAACAAATAAAGAATTGAGAAATACTTGATAAGAAGGAGAGAATGACTCCCATTTTGGACAGCACCATGTTCTATTACTCTGTGTAACAGGGGCTTCAGTTACCTATAGGCAACATTTAGCACCAAACTTGTTAATAATGTACTGGTGGAACTGATTGTGCAATAAACTTTCAAAGGATATAGAACAAATCTAGTGTTTCATTACATTTAGGGACCACTGCCAAATCTTTGATAAAAGACTTCCATCTGAAATATAGCCATATTCATGCTGTGAACTAGCCATGTTCCATGTACCTGAACTATCAAAGCATTTCATACAGAGAAGCATTTCTGTAACTCAAAAAAAGAAGTGCCAAAGGGCATACAAATTGCTGCAGCCTTTGTGATCTAGTTTATGTGAAAGGTATTCAGATTTTACAGAACTGGGAACCAGTTTAAATTCTCAGATACAGTACTTGTTTTATAAGCATTCCTCCTATTTTTGGCAGAGTGACTCTCAAAACGTTCCTCAGTATAAGAAAGTGTCTCACGATCTGTTCTTAATCTTCAGTAGTGCCATAATAATACCTTGAATTTGTAGTCTCTCTGCTTATTTCACGTTACCCATAGAACACATCCTGCCACAAGGAACTATAACCAATACCCATCCCTATATAGGTAAAGAATGGATAATTTGGGTAAATTTTTCAGGACGAGAAAAAAAACACAATCATAAATGAAAGTCAAAGAAAGCAGTTTATGTAGGCTCCATTGCTGAGTGTTGAATATGAGAAATCATATCTACATGGTATAAGGAAACATTCATTTTTAGGTCCTTTTCATCTGTCTTCCAGTCTCCGAGTTCAACAGAATATTGATCATTAATACATAGGGTAGATACTATGATTATTTGTTTATTTTACACTTTTTATTCTTTTTTTTTCCTTTTTTTTTTAATTTAACTGTTTCAAGCCAGATTTTGGCCTTGTACTCTTTAACAATAATGAACTCGTGGTTAAAAATGGCTCTGGTGTTAAATGTAGCTGAAGAATTTTATATATAACTGAAGATTTTTTTTATTCTCAGCATTATGCTTTCAGCATTTAGAACTGAATCCACATGCTATTACCTTTTTCCCGATATTCTTTCTCACTCCCATTACAGAAAGTGTTTTGTTTTTTTTTGTGTGTGTGTGTGTGTGTTTGTTTGTTTGTTTGTTTCTTCCTGAGGGATTAAGTTTTAGAACCAATTGCTCAAGTTGGCCTAATAATAATGCACATTTTTCACTCAATAATGGAAGAATAAAACATTAGCCCCCTTCTCATTTCCCTCAGAGAGCTCAGCACTCTTAATTTTGTATTTGCACTATGAATTCTTGAGTTGTTTTGATTCTTAGCATCCAGCGACTTACTATATTCAGTATCTTTTGCTTCACCTAGTGTCAAATTCCATTTATTGGAATTTGGAATTTTACCATTCAGATGTATGGTAACATCTGAACCAAGTTTTAAATTGATGTAGCTCTCTAATCTAATGGCTATTTTCAGTATTTCTTTATTCTGTGTTTATACAAACTTAAAAGAAACATAGTCTAAATTCGCAGAAGTGGAAGAAGCATAAAATAGCTACATGACAGATAAAGAGAGTATAAAACCAAATAAAAGTTTAGAATAATTAAGTGTTCCTGTTAAAATATGTTATTCCTAAAGGAAGTGGAATGTTAAACCACTTTAGATATCCTTAGAGGTAAATTCACTCAATACTATTACAAAGCAAGAGTAAAATACACACACACACATGGGGTGTTTGTGGGGGATGGAAAGACAGAATGGCATGATGGAGGGAGGGAGAGAGAGATGAGAGAGAAGAAGGAAGAAAAGAAGAAAGAACAGGAGGAAGGGAGAAAGGATGGAGAGGGCAGACAGAAATGAGAGAGAAACTTGAACATCATAATAATCACAGGGCTCTTTGCTTAAAAGACTCCCTGAACAAGCCACATGCTAGACCATGTCAACATGACCAACTTCTAATAGTGTTTTTTGTTTTTTGTTTGTTTGTTTGTTTGTTTGTTTTGATTTGCATATGTTTTTCCTTCTCCTTCCTTATTCCAGTTTTGGTAGACCAAAATACAGATTATACATAACTAATCTAAAAGAAGATGGTGCAGCCCACCAGATTGGTCTGCCACTAGTCTATATGTGTGTGCTGTTAACAAGCAGTTATAAGCAGCATCTCTGTTCTTAAGCACCTGAACTATGTGCTTATGTTTCTAAATATAATCAGTATAATAAAAGAACTTATATGTCAGGGAAAAAAATTAACAACATGTTATATAGCATGAACTTATATGTCAGGGAAAAAAATTAACAACATGTTATATAGCATGTATTTCCAAAGGAAATCATTTTGTCTGCTGAACCTTCTGGAAATTTTAAGTTTTCATATATTTATATATTTTTCCAAAAGTAGTCTAATCTATCAATAATAAAATATATTACTGCAATATCTGAACTAATTGCTAATCAGTTATTAAATCTGGAAGGCAGGAAGGCATTTTATCCAGTAATTTTGGGGATTTGAGAATTGGTCTGGCAAGCAACTGGTCTACATGATATCTATGAGAATTAGGCAGTTAAAATTAGGCAGTTTTATATCACTGGCTAACTTCATGAAAATCCCAGTACAAGCAAGGGATTCTACCACTCCACTGACATGTAACTAAGTGCATCTCTCTAGCTCTGGATACACAGGCATCAAGATAGGTGCCTGTACCAGCCACTCTATCAGGTAGCTAAATACTAGTACTCCAGTTCAACAAAAAGTTACAAAATTCAGGGAAGGTCTAGGTTGAAGTCCTACCTGTGCTTACTTGAGTTTTACTGGCACTAGCTGTGAGTATGCTGTACCACCAGGATACAACAAAAGCCAGACTTCCTGAGTACTTCTTGTTGAAGATGACCCTATAGGACAACATGATTAATAATTGTTCTGTGGTCCAGTGACAGGAAAGCTCATCAAAGATATAGAGGACAGTTTTAGTTACTTTCCCTTATGAATATTTAATAATGCATATCTATTTATATATAATGGAGCAATTCCAATGGGTACAATGCCAATACAGAATAACAAAAGAGTTAGAGCATTTTAGAGCACAAAACTGAGATTCCTGTCCAGGTTTGGAGTTTATTTAGGCAATAAATAGACTGAATTTTAACGATTTGCATACCCTTTGAGTGCACAGGCCATGGAATTGTAAGTTATTATGTGGCACACAAGACATATCTTGTTTTAACCAAAAAGGCCATATTTGCTAAAATTTAGTAAGTTAGTGAGTTCTGAAAAAATAAAACAGTTGTTTTAGAAAATGACTAGCTAATTTTCTAAACAGCATCTCATAGCATCTTTAAGATCCCTTCCAACCCAAACCATCCCATGATTCTATGATTCTATGATCTATGAAAGCAGAATCATCTCTTTCCTTGTACTTCCATCATGTTTCTCCAGTGTTGTCTGTAAAAAAAAAAAAAAAAAAAAAAAAATTACTGGTATTTCCTATCAAATATACTTTTAAATTTGTGTTTTCCTTGGGGAACAGGAGGAGTCTCCATTTGGAGTTGAACAATGAAATAAACAGACGCATTACTGTGCTTATAAATTGACATTGGATTAAATAGACACTAGTTTACACTACACTTTATACTATACTTGCTGAAGGAGGGAAATGAGTTTATGACCCCTGAAATATGTCTAATTTCCTACAATTTATGCTTAACGGATGGAGAATAATGGAGGCTACTCCAAGAGGGGACATTAAAAGAAGCTTTTCCTGTCAAGGTGGATATGCAATTGTTCAGGGCAGGCTCTTCAAAATTAGAATAGATTTTCCCCTAGTGTTTTAAACCATTTATTCTTCCATTTGACATTGTACTTAACCCTTTTATTAATGACAGCTGAGCTTTGCTTTCCATTTAACTCCAGTTCCACTCCCATAACAAAACAAAGTGTCACAGTTATAATATGAATCGCTTCTTAGGGGAGTTTAATGATACATTCAGGGTAGGATCCTGTCAGGAAGATCAGGACCTCATCTGATCACCTCAATATTCTGTGATCTTTTAAACTGACTTTTTGATGAAATTCAAAGCAAAATATTCCTGAAGCAGGCTTTATATAAAACTATTCCTTCATTAAATATTCAGGGTTCATATCACTGAAATTTATTATCATGTCTGAGATAATTGCTTCAGCTACTTCACTTTGTCGGGAATGAGGTGTCTGATACAGATATAAGATGAACACAGATCTGTTACTTGGTGAAAACTGCCAGTGAAATATCCTTTTAGCCTAGAGAGGGTGTCTGGCAACCTTTGTAGGTGTATATGAGAATAGCTCAGTATTTTCTTTATAAGCACATCCTACAATAACATTCTTGCAGAATAAACATAGTGATTTTGAATATGGCAGATTATTTTTATTTTTACTTTTACTGGTTGCTAATTCTTAATCACAGAGCAAATCTCCGATTGTGTTTTTTTTGTTGTTGTTGTTCTGTTTTTTCTTGCTTGTGTTTCCCCTAATGTAATATCTATCAAACATACAAACCACTTTTTTATTATTATATTTATTTATTATACTAACCCCCCATTCCGCCACCTGTCCATGTGACTTGTACATCTTTATCAAAGATAGGGAGGCAAAAAGCTATTTGAAATACCAACTAGAAAAAGGAATAAATGTCCTTATATTAAAATCTAGCTCATTGAATCATAAAATCATAGACTGTCCCAAGTTGGAAGGGCCCCACCTGGATCATTGAGTACAACTCCTTGCTCCACACAGGACCACCCCAAAATCAGACCATCTGTCTCAGAGTAATGTCCAAAGGCTTCCTGAACTCTGGCAGGCTCAGTGTCATGACCACTTCCCTGGGGGGCCTGCTCCTGCTCCTGGCCACCCTCTCAGCAACGAACCTTTTCCTGATATCCAGTCTGAACCTCTCCTGTTGCAACTTCATGTTGTTCCCTCAGGCCCTATTGTTGGTCACCAGAGAGATGATTTAAGTACCTCCCCCCTCACCCTCTGTGAAGGAGCTGTAAACTGCAATCAGGTCACCCCTCAGAGTCCTCTTCTCCAGGCTGAAGCAACCAAGTGACCTCAGCCACTCCTTATATGTCTTCCCCTCCAGACCTTTCACCACCTTTGTTGCCCTCCTTTGGATATTCTTTAATAGTTTTATGTCCTTCTTGTACTGTGGCACCCAGAACTCCACACTGCTTGTGGTGAGACCACACCAGTGCGGAGTAGAGGGGGACAATTATATCCCTCAACTGGCTAGCTGTGTTGCGCTTGGTGTATTCCAGGGTGTGGTTGGCTCAATTGTTATTAATGATATGCAGTTAACAGCAACAACATGATCATTCTTATGTCAAACAAAAATGATAGGAAAGGTTCAAGAACAGGGAGGTATCAAATGAAAAGGGTCTTATTTGCTTTTGATTGTTTTGTTTTTGTTTGTGTGTTGTTTTTTCATTTTTGTTTGTTTTTAGGTTTTGTTGGTGGTGATGGTGGTGGTTGGCTTCTTTAAACCATATGTACAGCTCTCACAGACACCAACAAAATCAAGTTTAATGAGGTCTTAAACCTGGTGAAACATCTCTCCTCATTCTGTTCAATGACAGTGCCTGATTTATTTTGCTGGTCAGTTTCTCTTTTGCCCTTCTTGGAAGTGGCTTGTGATCACAGAATCATAAAGTCTCTGGATGTCTCTAGTTCAAACAAGGTTGACTATAAGATCAAAGCAAGTGTCTCAGGGTTTTATTTAGTAATCTCTTGGAAACCTCCAAGAATGGAGGCTATACAATCTCTCTGAGCAATCTGTTAGCTACAAATTAGTGATATGAGAACAGGTAGTCCTCTATCTTAGATTGTACTGGAGGCTGTTCAGGAATCTCCAGTTATTATCCATGCACGTTACTCTTCAAACAAGGCATGGATATAACATGAAGGCAGAGTCTCAGCCCCATCCTTGAATTGCATTACAGTATAGGGCTGTAATGGAACACAAATCCTATGCAAGACAGATTTGCCTTGGGAAAATATATTCTCTCCTTTTGGGCTGATGAGTAATGGGAGTTCAGACCATGGCTTAAATAAGGACAAAACTGATCTGAAGTAGAAAGTATAAATGTTAAATAAGTTTTAAGCTGAGTCTCACCTGTGATTTGAATCTACTCTTCAGTAATTGTGGTAAGAGTTTTTTACTGTAAGACACTTATCATAAATATGAATAGTGTTCAGGATTCTTGTGCTTAGTAGTACAAATTATGTTTATTTTAAAGCTTATTTCATCAGTTAGTAATGTGTGTTAAAAAATGCAAATATAATATTTATATGTTCTCTCATTTTATTTATTTATTTATTTATTTTATCTGTTTTAAATTTCTGTAGAGAGTCTATTTATTTTTTAAGAGCCCTTTGCAAAGACTTGTTTAAGATTGTAGCAACTTTTGTGGTTGACTTACATCAGTTAAGTCAACCACATTCCATTACAAGCTGTGGAGGTTTTAACGTGTTAGGCAGCTGAACACAACCGCTCTCTCACTCCCCCTCCTCAGATGAGGAGGGGAAGAAGTAAAGGAAAGAACAGCTCACGGGTTGAGATAAGGATAATTTAATTAAAGAGGAAATATATATATATATATATATAATTAAGGAAATATTATTATTGATTAAACAATTCAACTAAAGGGAAAAAAAGGAAAGGAGAAAAGGGAGGGGGAAAGGGAATAACAAAACAAAACAAGTAAAGGCTATGTGGAAGTGCAGAGGAAAAAAAAAAATTACTCTCTACTTCCCACAGATGAGAGATGCTTGACCATGTCCTTAAAGCAAGGCCTCAACGCACGTAGCCAGTGTTTGGGAGTAGGACATACGTGTTTGCAATGACAGCCCACCACACCCCCCTTCTTCCTTTTTCTACCTTTTATTGCTGAGTGTGACATCATATGGTATGGAATATCCTTTTGGTTGGTTTAGGTCAGCTGCCCTGTTGATGGTTTTTTCTCACTTTTTTGCCCACCCCCTAGGAAGGTTAGAGAAAGTCCTGATGCTGTGCCAGCACTTCTCAGCAGCAGACACAATAGTGGTGTGATACCACTGCTGTTCTAGCTACAAGTGCAGAGCGTAGCACTGTATGGGCTGCTGCAGGAAAAGTTAATATCCCAGCCAGACCAAGTACACAAGCATATAACAACAGTGTAAGAGTATTTGGGTAATAATTAGTAGTTATTTAATACTTCTTTGTACTTGTGCACTTAAAGATTTTTACATTTTCATACTGCCTGTATAGTCTTTATTTACAAGTCATGACAAGGGTGTGTGGAATTTCCTGAACTTTGAAATCTTGATCAGTATATGCCTTCCAGATGTAAAACTATACAGAGAAAATGAATAAGTGTAAAAATATCAACTGGATTGTGCAGAAAATTAAAACGTGAAGTTATTGTAGCACTAACAGAGCTGTGTTTGCTAGATTGAGACATCTGTTTCTACCTATTCACACTTAGGTATATAAGCAAAGAAAATAAGGATAGGGGAAGGGAACTCACTGTATGTCATATTTGCTTTGATTACACTGTAAAGACAGTGGATTACATATGAGAGAGCACATTGGGCTAAGGTCAGTCTGTATGTACAGAAACCTTTCATTGTATTTCTTAATGAGGAGATATAAGGGTAGCTGCTATTTTTAACTGTCAAATTACACATTCAAGCTTTGACTATCCTCATCAGCTAATCAGTAGCCCCCTAAGAACTGTCCTTGCCTGTGTCACCAAATATATAATCTTACCCAAAGTGATAAACTTGACAGTTACTTAAGGTCAATCCTCAAATGATTCAACTCCAGCTTACAGGAAGGGTTTAATCTCCTGTTACAGAAAATGACTCAAGAACCTGGCTAGTCAATTACTGCATAAGTGTACAAACTTCAGCCACTTTTTTCATTCCCACATATGAACAATGATGTAACATTTAAAGAATTCACTCAGTCGCATTTAAAATGAAAGATTGAGACCACATGGCGGGAGGGGGTGAGATGGGAGGAAGGAATGTGGGCCACTCCTTTCTATCTCAAGCAGCCAGTTACAAATGCGTAAAGGGGCCACAAACTGAAAGAAAAAAAATAGCACTAAATTACCACATTTTCCATCGACAGGATGTAAGAGATTATAAGAGGTTTAAGGCAGGGAAGGTTCAAGCAGCTCTCTGTCTATTCACGGCCTTTTTCATTCTTTCCTCCCCCATATTTGCAGGTAACTGCTCCATGCAGGAGTCTTCTAACCCATCTCTAATTAATACTTCATACAATCTTCTTGTAATACTGCTAATTGTTCAAAAACAGGCAATTTAATCAACACTCTGCTAACAGGCAAAGCTTTATTCTCTCCGCTATTTTGTGCTTTGACACAGGGAGAACTTAGACAACTATGTCCCAATTGCTTTGTTTCCATGTAATTTAACAGCAAGACATTATTTTCTCATAAGAGGTGCTTTGAATTTTTACTGCTAATGAATAAATTAACTAAAAAGGTTAATCTGCCTACATGTTTATGAAACATTATGCAAATTGCTCTCAGAAAGGTTTAATGGTAATTGAAAGCAATTGAAAATCATGGTACATTTCACTCAATTTTAACTTTTTTTTTTTTTTAAGTATACAAATTGCACTAATTTAAAATTTTACAGATGTGTAGGGCAAGATATTATTTTTTATAAATTTAAAGTAAAAGGTATTTTCTTATAAATTTTCAGTTTGACAGATTTCCAAATTTATGGGGATTCAATTAAACTTGGGAAGGATGAGTGTAGTTTAATATTTTAATTACTATAAACCAATATTATTATTTTAACACACATTAAACCAATTGACAAAATATTTGTCCCACCAGCTTTTACAGAGAGGATTTAAGATCTACTATCCTCCCTAGAGTAATGTGGGTTCATAAGAGCTGAATCTTGCTGTTGTGATACACACACTAAACTCAAGGTTTATGCCTTGACTGAGATAGTAACCCTTTAGCACTGAAGTAAGTAGCTCAGTTTCTATAACTCTTAGAAAAGAAAGCCCTGGATTCTGCCTTTATTAGCGTCCAGTAATGTCTCTTTGAATGAAAAAAGAATGGAAGTATGGGGAAGGAGTAGAGAGACAGTAGAATAAATGAGGTAGAATTTGGTTGTATGGGTGTTTATAAAAGACACCCATGGTGTTTAAACATTAGGTCTGTACATAAGGATTTGCTTTCAAAAAGACCAGGAAAAAGAATGAATCTTCAAACTGTGACATGGAATAGCCCCATGGCTTTGGAAATATTTATTTGCAGGCAAGTGACTAGCATTTATTTCATCACTGTGGGAATCAGTCTTTAGGGAACATTTCAAAACTATCTGGATATTTTTTATGAGGGGATGATACACATTTCTAAAATACAATAACAAGATTACCTTGGAAATCAGTGCTCAATTGGTATATCAGTTAAAATATTTTAGGCATTTATGTTTTAGCAATAAGCTAGACTTTTTGTCTGCTTGTTTTTGTTTGTTGTTGTCATTGCTTGTTTGTTTTTGACATTTCTAAAAGATGTAAAAAAATATTGTGAATAAATTATTTTTAAAATGTTACCAACCTTGTCTCATTATTTTTTCGTGATTCTTTGTCTTAATCTTCTGTGACTTTGAGAACATTTCCTTTTTTGATTTCATAATTTTTTTAGAACTTGGTGGGCAGAAGAAGGAAACACACACACACACACACAAGTTGAAAAACTGTAGTTTGTTGTGAACATATTCAGTGTTAAGTATATTCATCTACTAAAAATGTTTTTGAAAAATTTCAAGCAGCTCTGTTTGCAACTGTTTACTTCAGATATCTCTGCTGGGTGTTCTTTGAATATCTTCCTGAGTATTCAGGACACTATCTTATATTGCTTTTGGAAAGTAAAAATACCATGTATCTGTGCTCACAGTGCATGTGATCTGTGAGGACTACCAGCACATAGAACAGTCAGGGATTGTCTTCAATTTAAGACCTCTCAACTTTGCAGTGGCAATCAGCAGCGCCATTGAAGATAGCACATTGCTGACAGGAGGAAATGGTTTCCCCATCCTTTACAAGTAGCCTTGTCTCAGCAGCTCCCTTCCTTCTTTCCTGCATTTCAGAGCTTACTACAATGGTATTGTCCTCATAAGTTCCAATGAAGGGCAGTATTGCTGAGGGACTTGAATTATTTTCTCCCATTTCACTTCTAGAAAGTCCTACTAATTATCGAATGTATCGATCAATCTTGTCTCACTTTCCACTAATATCTTGAATAAGTAATGAAGGTTTCCTAAACACTTATTTTCTAAAATGTTTTTATCAACAAATAACTGGGAACATACGAGTATTTTTGTTGCTGTTTAGAAAAATCACAATGGGTAATTCCTTCCAAATTCTATTTTAACAGTTGTTGGCATTCTTGCTCCCACTTCTCCAATGTGTTGACACTCATAGCCATATCCCTCTGACAGTGTTTTTCTGATTTCTCCCATAAATGTTTCCATGGATATTTTATATGCTTTGCTTCTTGTACTTGACTAGGTTTTATAAATCACTGGTGTTTCTCAGGTTCCCTCCACTTCTATATATAAACATAAATCTCCTATCCTTTAGCTTCTGCCAGGTGCTTTTGTTTTGCTTTTATAAATTTTACTATCCTTTTATTTGGTAATTCCATAATGAGTTTGAGCACAGAAATCTGATAACAACAACAACAACAACAAAAAAAAAAAAAAAACAGATCAAAATATTTCAAATGAGATAGCACTGCATTTAGTAATATTATCAATATTCCTATTTAATTGCCTGAATTTCTTCACCTGTTGCATAAAATTTTTACAGAGAGAAGTGGACTGTGAACAACAGATTCAGGGAACAGATACTTATCTGTAACTTGAAAAAAAAAAAAAAAAAAGTAGTTTTCTCCATTTCCTACACTGTATAAACCTGATTTGTCTGTGAATATAAATTAGAGAAGACTTAGAGCTGCTCAGAGTTCTAATGAGTCCTAACATCTTGCTGTGGCAGGTGCTGAGGATTGCTGGCTTACTTCCCACTTTGGAAACTGCCACGCACCTTATCCAAAACCAGAGTGCCTGAGAATCAAGCTCCCAGCTTCTTGTACAGTGAGTAAGTACCTAAAGGCTCTTTTCGATATGTAAGTCTTCACTTTTGGGGTATGAATCAACACAGAATATTTTTTCTTATAAAATTTTAAAAATATTTTTTTTCTTATAAAATTTACATCAGTTTCTACTTCTTCTGTCCATGTTAGAGAAATACCATATGAAAAAGCTTTCTTTCAATAATTCTTTTCCCAGAGCTGTTTTGGAGCCAAATGCTTACAATTCCACAAAAATTGCAGAAAGCAGCTGAGTATTGCCCTCTAGCTTTTTTTTTTTTTTTTTTTTTTTTTTTTTTTTTTTTTGGGGGGGGG
>CM021735.1:45172324-45188645 GCA_011075105.1 Heteronetta atricapilla
TTTTTTTTTTTTTTTTTTTTTTTTTTTTTTTTTTGGTGGGGGGGGTGGAGAGAGGGAGGAGAAGGATGGATAAAAACACAAAACAACAACAAAGTCTACTCTATTCTTTATTTTCTGCTTGCAGACCAGACAACTCTTCACTGAGCATAGAGGACCTTGCCACCTGGTCACCATTTCCTCCTTTATATCCTTTTGAGGAACTAGCAGAAGAATATTCACCTGCTTCAAAATCATAAGCATGATTTGTGGTTTGTGCTTTATATTTCATCTTGTTGCAGTAAGTGCAATATACTGCCCACTTTGCTATCGCAACAGCCATTTGTATCATTAGTCATTTCTGGAGCGATGTAGCCTACAGAGAAGTTGAATGTTTTAAAAGCAGCACTGCTCAGACCACAAGGATTGTTTTCCACCACATTACAGTTTTTGGCACACTTCAGAGGTAAGAGACAACATGGCTACTTTCCACCTGAAGACCTGGGCAGAGGACCAGACCAACCCATGGATTTCAGCTGGGGAGAAAGGAAAGGTCACAGACTCAGCTAGCTGTACTCAAAACATAGAATCAAGTGGTGAACTTATGACTCTCAGATGATGATTATTCCTGAAATGTTTCTACTCCTGATAACAAGAGATGCAGACATCAAACAAAAGTTGGTGGAGAGTTTACTTATATAATTGTAAACAATCTGTACCCTGAAAGACTGAATAAATATGAACTGAAATATCAGACTTTCTCTCATCTCTTCAAATCTGACTTCTTACCTCAGTCCTCAACCAGACCAGAACTTAGGTTGGTTAGGACTACTTGCTTCTGTAAGTTATTTTCAAAACATGAAGCTCTTTCTTATAGTAATAGTAATAATAACAATAATAGCAACAATATTTGTGTAAGCTAAAAAGTGATTATTATTATTATTATTTTGTGATTCAAAAATGTTGAGCATTTGAATGTTTTAAACCTGAAAAATCTTATGCCAAGTAATGCTCAGGAGAAAAATTTTACCTGGTGTTATAATGAGAAGCCTAGCAGATTTAACACATTACTCCAGTGTTTGCCTCAATTAAATTTAATTTATGTGGTTACTGGATGCATTTCAGACAGCCTTGACTATCAGCCTCTTTTAAATTCACATTGCTCTCAAAGTTACCCAGGACAATATTATTGCAGAATGATTTAACAGTCTCCAGATAGAGCACATTAGCAAGACAGGCAAAACTCTAGATATTTAAGTATGAATGATTTATATTTTTATAGGGATTAGTGAAGTGATTTGAATAAAATAAGAATCAGCTATGATCCAAGTTTTGTTTCCAGTTTTGAAGTTGGTCAGATAACTTTCCAGTGTTTTATTCACTTTCTCACTGTTGTTTTACTCTCTCATCAGTATATATACCCCACACAAGTCTCCTGATAACTTCAGTGCTTAAAAAAAAATTGGTTATAAACTGAGTAGAAGTAAAAATGCCTTCCAAAGAGAACATCCATAAATGCTCCTATTTGTAAATAATGGTCTCAATTCAAACACTACTAGCAATACCAAAACAAAACAAAATAACACAAACAAAACCAACCAAACAAAACCCCACAAAACTTGAATACCTAAATCAGGAATTACATAGTAATACATGTAACTGCTGTACAATACCCACTTCCCAATATCATTCCTGAAGGTTTGAACAGTACCAACAGAACCACCCAGACAATTCTGTCATCCAGGCATGAATGGGCTCTAGGGAGCAGGTAGAATGTCATCCAAATCCCTTAATTTTATGCATAAACACAGGTCACAACTCTGTCACTGAATTTGGAGCAAACCAGTGCCTCACGGCTATTGCCAATGAATGCATGTCTGCTAGTAGCAGTGCCTGACTTTCATGTAGCAGTTTTATACCCACAGCCCTCTCAGTGAAGCAGTAAATTATTTTCCTCTCTGAGACCCCTCAGGGTAGTTATCTCCAACCTTCCAGAAGAAGGTTGGGATAAAGAATAAGTTCTGGCTTAGATATCTAAGGGATCTGACTGAGTTTTCATTTCTGCTCTAAGACCTAAGCACAAAAATATAGATTAACTATTGTAGTGTTAGACATAATGGCAAACTTTTCCTACATTCAGACCCAAGAGACAAACTGCTTGGACTGCATCGTGTTCAAAGTCTGGATCTACAGAACTGTATGGAATGGATTGATTGGATTGAATGGATCTCATATTCTTAGGAAAACTTTCGATTTTGCCTGTGGCATTCAAGTCCGGGAAATGGAGCCAGCTTCTCTAGTACTCCATCCCTGTAGCTGTTATTCTAGATTCAGCTTTCATAGACATAGACCTAATGATATGGTCTGTAATATTAAAAAAAAAAAAAAAAAAAAAGAAACCAACCAAGCCTGGCATAGAGGTGTAACACTTTGGAACATATTTTACAGATAAATATTGAATGGAACTTAACACTAGGATAAAGTAGGCACCTTCAAAAATTTGATGTGTAAGTAAGTATTGCACAGTCAAAAACAATACAAGTAAATGAGTCTAGCAGCTGTGTACATGTGTAATCATGTAACAGCAAAGCAAATACAGACTGACATGTTATACTACAGTAAATTATTTCTGTTATTGATTTCAGTGGAGGTTTTGTCTGTTGACCTATATATGCTGTGTTGAATTTAGTCCATAGAGATTAGCAGCCATTTCTGTTTTCCAGGAAGTCAGAATCCTTGAACACTGTCCTTCCCTGCTGAACTGCTCTTAACATGAATAAGCTTTAATTAATTAATGTATCATTCAGTTATCATCCTGTTATTTAGTATAAAGGTAGGTAATGCAAAACAGAAGAATCCATCAAGTTGCAGGTGAAATTTTTCAGAGATCAAGTTACATTCTAATCCTGATTTCTCTTGCACACTACAGCAAAGTTGATAGTCATGACTTACTCTGGACTTTTGCTTAAATGCAAGTGTAAAACTGTCCTAAGCAAGGTAGCACCTGAAAGGATGTTCCTTGCTGTTTACTGTGCATCCCTTTCTTCTTCAGCATCTCCCTAATGTCTTTTAACTTATATTTTGGATATCACAACCAGAAGTCTTCACACATAGATCTGACAGAAAGTTTATACAATACAGAAATTGATAGTAATCTTAAATGTATGCTTCAAAAGAAAATCATTTCCTTTGACACATTTTCCAGTGCTTTTACTGTAATTGTAGAGTTTCAAAATAATTGTTCCAAGAGGAAAACTTAAATTTGTAACAGCCATTCCAAAAGCCACTCAACACAGTGTTATCTTCATTCTAATGATGGTTACCCAAATATTAGTCTTGTATGAAATTTAACTCTCCTTCAGTTTGAATATCTTAGTTTATTCTCCGTAGCCCACTTGCATGAGCAGATTAGCATTTAAATAAAGGTATACAATATATAGGAAAGCAAGAAGAAACAGAAGAGGAAAAACATTAGGACTGCACAGCAATGCACCATATTCTAGCCTGCTTTACATTATAAGAGTGCTCTGCTGAACTGTCAATAGTTTTCTGTCTGGGTCTAGAGCTTAACTGGCTTCCGGCTAATCCAGGATGAATGTAAATAATTTTTAATAAAATATGTGCAAAAGATAGAGTTGGAAAACAACAAAAATGATGAGATTTTCATGGTCACAAAATAGTAAGTTATTTGATTTCCGTGGAATTCTAGACACAGAGCAATTCCATTCTCATTGTAGGATGTTGCCCTGCAGCATGTATCAGAACTGTCACTCTGCTGTTTCACTTCTAGTGCATTACATATGTGTACAATATAGTTCTGCTCCCTGAGGTTACATTTTCCTCATTGTACAACCAACACCCCAAAGGCTAACACACACTGTTGAAGAAGTATTATTTTGTCAATTTTGCTATGTAGAACTCTATGCAACTATGTGATGAAAATCCTCATTTACTGTCCTAGTTGTGCATGTGTTTTCTCTCTGAAACAGATTATTTTAATATTTTTCAGTTTAAAAGATATTCCAAAGGAAGAACATGAAAACTTTAGCTCTGAACAACATTATCAAGCTGAATGGGGAAAAAAAAAAAAAAAAAAAAAAAAAAAAGAAAGGAAAGAAAAAAAAGGTAGAAGGAAGCAAATATCAGTTGATTTTTTTTTTTTCTAATCTACAATGGGCATTGTCTGCATGATTGAGTGCTGCAGTCAGCACTAAGAATGTTGACAACCAGATTCCTCATGTGGATGAGTTCAGTTCAGGTGTGCAAATGTATCAGTTAAGAAGTAATTGACATAGCTGAAAACACTAAGATTAAGATTATGGACATCATGCCAAATTGATCTGAAAGGTTAGCTTGTGTTACATCACCAAGAGTAAGTCATAAAGAAAGTAAAAGGAACATGATGGAAGGCAACCATCTGTAAGGTGAAGGATGTCAGCCATATCATATCACAGAATCACAGAATCACAGAATTTCTAGGTTGGAAGAGACCTCAAGATCATCGAGTCCAACCTCTAACCTAACCCTAACAGTCCCCACTAAACCATATCCCTAAGCTCTACATCTAAACGTCTGTTAAAGACTTCCTGGGATGGTGACTCCACCACCTCCCTGGGCAGCCTGTTCCAGTGCCTAACAACCCTTTCAGTAAAGAAGTTCTTCCTAACGTCTAACCTAAAAATCCCCTGGCGCAACTTAAGCCCATTCCCCCTCGTCCTGTCACCAGGGACGTGGGAGAACAGACCAACCCCCACCTCGCTACAGCCTCCTTTGAGGTATCTGTAGAGAGCTATAAGGTTGCCCCTGAGCCTCCTCTTCTCCAGGCTGAACAAGCCCAGTTCCTTCAGCCGCTCCTCGTAGGACTTGTTCTCCAGGCCCCTCACCAGCTTTGTCGCCCTTCTCTGGACCCGCTCAAGCACCTCCATGTCCTTCTTGTAGCGAGGGGCCCAAAACTGAACACAATACTCGAGGTGCGGCCTCACCAGAGCCGAGTACAGGGGGACGATCACTTCCCTAGCCCTGCTGGTCACACTGTTTCTGATACAAGCCAGGATGCCGTTGGCCTTCTTGGCCACCTGGGCACACTGCTGGCTCATATTCAGCCGACTGTCCACCATCACTCCCAGGTCCTTCTCTGCCTGGCAGCTCTCCAACCACTCATCTCCCAGTCTCTAGCTCTGCTTGGGGTTATTGCGCCCCAGGTGCAGGACCCGGCACTTGGCCTTGTTGAACTTCATGTAGTTGACCTCAGCCCATCGGTGCAGCCTATCCAGATCCTCCTTCAGAGCCTTCCTACCCTCCAGCAGATCGACACACGCACCTGATTTGGTGTCATCTACAAACTTACTGAGGGTGCACTCAATGCCCTCGTCCAGATCATTGATGAAGATATTAAAGAGGATCGGCCCCAGCACCGAGCCCTGGGGGACGCCTCTAGTGACTGGCCTCCAACTGGACTTGACTCCATTCACCACGACTCTTTGGGCCCGGCTATCCAGCCAGTTTCTAACCCAACGAAGCGTGCGCCAGTCCAAGCCAAGAGCAGCCAGTTTCTTGAGGAGAATGCTGTGGGAGACGGTGTCAAAAGCCTTGCTGAAGTCAAGGTAGACCACATCCACAGCCTTTCCCTCATCTACCCAGCGCGACACTTTGTCATAGAAGGAGATCAGGTTCGTCAAGCAGGATCTGCCTTCCATAAACCCATGCTGACTGGGCATGATCGCCTGCTTGCCCTTCAAGTGCTGCCTGATGACTCTCAAGAGGATCTGCTCCATGAGCTTCCCTGGCACTGAGGTCAAACTGACAGGCCTATAGTTCCCCGGGTCTGCCCTCCGGCCCTTCTTGTAGATGGGCGTCACATTTGCTAGCCGCCAGTCAGCTGGGACCTCCCCCCATAGCCAGGACTGCTGATAAATGATGGATAGGGGCTTGGCCAGCTCCTCTGCCAGTTCTCTCAGTACCCTTGGGTGGATCCCATCCGGCCCCATCGACTTGTGCACATCCAAGTGCCGTAGCAGGTCACCAACCATTTCTTCATGGATAGTGAGGGCCACATCCTGCTCCCCATCCCCTTCCACCAGCTCAGGGTACTGGGTATCCAGAGAACAAGCGGTATTGCCGCTAAAGACTGAGGCAAAGAAGGCATTGAGCACCTCCGCCTTTTCCTCATCTCTTGTAACTAAGTTTCCCCCTGCATCCAGTAAAGGATGGAGATTCTCCTTAGTCCTCCTCTTTGTGTTGATGTATTTGTAAAAACGTTTTTTGTTATCTTTAACGGCAGTAGCCAGATTGAGCTCCAGATGAGCTTTGGCCTTCCTATTTTTGTCCCTGCACAGCCTCGCTACATCCTTATAGTCCTCCCTAGTGGCCTGCCCACTTTTCCAAAGATTATAAACCCTCTTTTTTCTCCTGAGCTCAAGCCACAATTCTCTGTTGAGCCAGGCTGGTCTTCTTCCCCGCTGGCTCATCTTTGGGCACATGGGGACAGACCGCTCTTGCGCCATTAGGATTTCCCTCTTGAAGAGCGCCCAGCCTTCCTGGACCCCTCTGCCCTTTAGAACCGCCTCCCAAGGAACTCCACCAACTAGTGTCCTGAGCAGCCCAAAGTCAGCCCTCCGAAAGTCCAATACAGCAGTTTTACTGGTCCCCTTCCTGGCCTCGCCAAGAATAGTGAACTCCACCATTTCGTGGTCACTCTGCCCAAGACAGCTCCCGACAATCACATCTCCCACCAGTCCTTCTCTGTTTGTGCACAGAAGGTCTAGCGGGGCACCACCCCTGGTAAGTTCACTAATCAGCTGCGTCAGGAAGCTATCTTCCACGCTCTCCAGAAACCTCCTAGACTGCTTTCTCTGGGCTGTGTGGTGTTTCCAGGATATGTCAGGGAAGTTGAAGTCCCCCACGAGTACAAGCGCTGAAGATTTCGCAACTTCTGTCAGCTGCCTGTAGAATTCCTCATCTGTCTCATCATCCTGGTTCGGTGGTCTATAGCAGACCCCGACCAGAACACTAGCTTTGTTGACCCCGCCGATCCTAACCCAAAGGGACTCGACCTTGTCATTCCTAGCCTCGAGTTCTACAACATCTAAAGACTCTCTAATATAGAGAGCTACACCACCACCCCTTCTGTGCTGCCTGTCCCTTCTGAAGAGCTTATAGCCAGGCATCGCAGCACTCCAGTCATGAGACTGGTCCCATCACGTCTCCGTGATGGCAACCAAGTCGTAGCCTGCCCACTGCACGATGGCTTCCAGCTCCTCCTGTTTGTTACCCATGCTGCGTACATTGGTGTAGATGCACTTCAGCTGGGCCTTTACCTTATCCTCCGGCCTTGCCATTGTTCCCCCTGGCACAGCCCCAACAATCCATGCTTCAGCCCCATCCCCCTTCTTACCTAGTTTAAAGTCCTATCAATGAGCCCCGCCAGCTCCTGGCCCAGGATCCTTTTTCCCCTAAAGGATAGGGACCTGTCTACGGCCATCAGGCCGGGTGCTGAGTAAAGTGCCCCATGGTCGAAAAACCCAAGATTTCTTCGTTGGCACCAGCCCCGGAGCCACGTGTTTAACAGGTGGGCTTTCCGTGTCCTCTCCGTACCTCTCCCTGCCACCGTAGGGATGGATGAAAACACCACCTGTGCTCCCGCTCCATCCACTAACCGTCCCAGCCCCCTAAAGTCTCTTTTGATAGCTTTCAGGCTTCTCTCTTCAATGTTGTCACTGCCTGCCTGGACTATCAAAAGAGAATAATAAACAGAGGGGCGTACCAGGTTGGGAAGCTTCCTGGCAACATCCCTGACCCTGGCCCCAGGGAGGCAGCAGACTTCCCTACGGGTAGGGCCAGGCCGACAAATAGGGCCCTCTGTTCCCCTGAGAATAGAATCTCCCACAACAATAACCCTCCTGTCTTTCTTGATGGAGGCAGTCCTGAGATGTGGAGTCGACCTCCTCGCCCTAGGCATCCTCCTGGGAACATTTGCTTTCTCTTCCTCAGCCACCGGTCTCTCGAGCTCCAGGGCCTCAAACCTGTTCCGTAAGGGCACCTGGGAAGGTGGGGCCGGAAGGGGAGGGCATCGCCTGCGATGTCGAGCAGGGACCTGTTTCCATTCTTCCTCAATTCTTAGGTCCCCTCCCTCTGCCTGACAGCGACAGGGCCGGGGGTCCACCCCCATTTGGGGTGTCTCACCCCGGTACCTCTCCTTGAGGCCCTGCAGGGAGTTACTCCACAAGCCTATCTCCCACTCACACTCCCTTATATTCCTCAACCTCTCCACCTCCTCCTTGAGCTCCGCCACCATGCGGACCAGGTCATCCACCTGCTCGCACCTCACGCACACAGTATCTCTGCCTCCCGCCGATGGCAGCAGCAGGCTCTGACACTCCCTGCATCCGGTGACCTGAACTGCTGCATTCTTT
This sequence comes from Heteronetta atricapilla, assembly GCA_011075105.1. Lineage (NCBI taxonomy): Eukaryota > Metazoa > Chordata > Aves > Anseriformes > Anatidae > Heteronetta > Heteronetta atricapilla. Next base: position 45,180,712 of record CM021735.1, read on the forward strand.
AACGGGTAGTCGGTCTGGGTGTGTACCGACTTCCTGGAGAGCACACCGTGCCTGGTGGAGACCATTATCGCCTCGCTAACGGCCGTCGTTGAGGAGGTGTTAGGAGGTGTTAAGTATGGGTGGGGGAGAGCGCTCTGCCCTTCCTGCGCGAACTGCCGCGCTAGCTGCCTCGCCACTCCCTTCTGCCGCGCCACGCCCTGTTTGCCCGTCCTGGTCGCCGCGCTCCTGGTCGCTCGCGCTCCCTAGGGGCTGCCTTTGAACGGCCGGGGAGGGGGCGCTGTGGCTCCGCCTTCGCCTCGTCAGCCTCCCTCACGAGGGCTGCCGGGTCCTGGCGGCTCCCTCGCGCAGGGTCGATGCCGGAAAATTTGCCCTGCCTGGCCCGATCCCCCGCTCCGCTGCAGAACGCGTCTGCCCCGGAGCCGATCGCCTCGGCAGATGACGTTCAACTGCAGTACGAGATAGAGGAAAAGGTACAAGTCCAACAAAAAGTGCCATGAGATTATCATTATTTATGTAGGGCATCAGTAATTCCATTAGCAACTTGACATGTAAGCTTTCCTATCAACCACAAGTTTGTTAAAAAAGTGTCTGGATTAGAAGGAAGAGGGGCTGAATTAATTCCTTTTTATCCAATAAAGAATCCTAAAATGATGTGTTGTACTGTGTATTGTATATTAGACATTATTATGGGATTTTTTTTATTTTATTTTGAAAACCAGTTAAGTACGAAATAAGAAAGTTCAGGGATAACAGAGTTACTTCCTGTGGCTTCCACAGTTGTTTTTTGTTTTTGTTTTTGTTTTTCAAAAAAAAGAGATGGAAAAAGGAGACTGGGGAGAGTCTGTAGTGTATGATTGCCTCATACACACTCCTTAACTTTCGTTTACAGTAATGTAACTTAGAATCATGGAATAATAGAAATGGGGTTGGAAAGGACCTTAAATATAATCTAATAATATAATAATATAATAATATAATCTAATTCCAACCCCTCTTCCATGGGCAGGGACAACTTCCACTGGACAAGGTTTACCAAAGCCCCATCCAACATGGTCTTGATCAATTCTAGGGATGGAGCATCCACAGTAATACTCTGGGAAAACTGTTCCAGTGCCTCACCGCAGTCAAGGATTGCTTCCTTATATCTAATCTAAATCTACCTTCTTTCAGTTCAAAGCTGTTATGCCTTGTCCTATCACTCATGCCATTGTAAAATGTCCCTCTCCAGATTTCTTTTATCCCCTGTTTAAGTACTCCTTCACCTTGTCTTCATAGTAGAGGTGCTCCTGCCCTATGATCATTCTTGTAGTCCTCCTCTGGTCTTGTTCCAACAGGTCCATTTCCCTCTTTTTCTGTGGGCCCCAGAGTTGGACTTTGGGTGGGTTCTCAAGAGAGCAGAGTATATGGGGAGAATCACCTTCCTTGACCTGCTGGCCATGCTTCTTTGCTCACGTTGGCTTTCACCAGTCACCTCATTATTTTCTTTGTGCCTTAGAATAGTTTCCAGGAGGATCTGCTCCATGATCTTTCCTGGCACAGAGATGAGATTGACTGGCATGTAGTACTCTGCATCTTCCTTTTCTCAAAATGGGGTTATCCTTCCCCTTTTTCAGCCAGTGGGAACTTTACCAGACTTCAATAACTTCTCAGATGTGATGGATAGTATCTTAGCACTTTTATCCACCATTTCCCTCAGGATCTGCAGATGTACCTCATCAGGTCCCATGGACTTGTACAGCTTCCAGTTCATTAGATGGTCTTGAACTTGATCTTCCACCCTCTGGAAACAACTTCATGTAATTACTTTATTTATTATATATATTTTAAAACCTTTACTTTTAGAAAGCATACAGTGTATTCTAACGGAGTTGAAGCAACCACATTTTTCTTTATAATGTGTTTGAAGACAACAGAAATTCCTCAGCAAATATGAAATATTACACTGAGGTAACAGATTTTCATCATCTCAGTCTTTACCTCCTGTGATAAAATAATAGTTGTGATATCTGAAAATAATATGGTAAAAAATCTTGAATAGGTTTCCAACACTTAAATTCAAGTCGAGCTCTTTGTAGCTGCATACCTGTTGGAAGGTATACCATCTCCTAACGTCTTGCACCTGCAGAATAGAAAAACTGTGTGTATGATTACCCTTCCCTAGACTTTTTTGGGCAACCACAAGATTAGCTTCCATAAGAAGTTCCTCAGTCCTGGAGGGTTAAGTAGCAATGTTGTAAATTAATAAATTACTTGCAATCAAGCCATTACTCTAGTCAATCCTGCCATATTTCAAGAAGTGTTTGGACAATGCTTTCAGACATACGGTCTGATTTTGAGGTGGTCCTGTATGGAGCCAGGAGTTGTACTCAGTGATCCTTGTGGGTCCCTTCCAGCTCAGGATATTCTATGATTGAATGAAATGTTGTATGATACTGTTATTGAACAAAATATTTTATTATTGAATGTGCAAAACATATCAATGAAAACATATCTGTGATTCAAGATGTTTTCATGTAAAAAGGGCTCAGACACAAGTAGAGTCAGCTGAGCTGCTTTAATTCCTCAGCTGACTCTCAGTATTTAATGGCTACTGAAACTATTTCACAAAATAGTAGAAAGATAGTAAAGGTAGTATGGTTAGAGAAGAACACTAAAATTTCATCCCTTTAGGTCTACATTATTCTTATTTTATTTTATTTTATTTATGAAACTGATTATCTGGTTTATGTAGACATGAATCTCCAGAATTGTTCAGTAAAGATCTCAGCAGGACAGAGGAGTTTGAAAAGATTCCTAATTGCCTAATGACAATCCTAACATCTTTAGATAAGTGTTAGATGAAATAATAAGACTGAATTCCAGAATATTGTAACTGAATAACAAAACCAAAATCATTATTTCATGAAGCAACTGTTAAAAGAATCAAAGGACACTGAATATCCCAACAATTTAGCTATTAAATATTGGAAAGATCTGAGGTTAATGCAATTGACTGTCAATAAAAACCATATAATTTAACGAAACAATTAATTTGGTCAGCAGCATTATGTTCCCTCAGTTAACTGCACTGTGAGATACTTATTTTCTAGAGAATAGTCAGCACTTAGGCAAACATTTCTTGGAAAAATAATATTGAAATCACCAAACCAATGATTTCAAGGCTAAGGAAAGTTAATTAAGGCCTAAGGAGATTACACACAGTAGTGGAAGTAAGTGTTTTTATGAAAAGAGAAATATGTTGATAAGGAAGAGGAGAAATATTTGATCCATTATTAAATGCAATTGAGTCACCTTTCTCCTACAAATGCTGATTTAATCTTACAAAGGAAGGAAAGACACTATGTAACCTAAGAACTAATGTGATCTCTGTTTATATGTTGCTGTAAGTCTTAATTCAGACTGCCATCTGGAAGTAGCAGTTTTACACAGAGAAAGAAGTGATAAAACACAGGATAGCTAAGGTTTGCAGGCAGATGTAAATAACATGCAAACTGTTTATTAAACCATCTAGTCAAGGGTTGTTTACTGGAATAAATCAAAATCTATACAAAATGAAATTCCTGATCTTTAAATTTCTTTTAATTTCCACAATTTTTCAACTGGCTGACACTCATTGAACAAAAAACAAGACAAATTAGATTAAGTCTAGGTTCCAGTTCAATAGTGCATTAGTTTTTGTTGTTGGTGGTGAGGAGTGTGTATGTTTGTTTGTTTGTTTGACACGCTTGCCTTTTTTTTTTTCCTTTAAATGACCTTATGTATGACCCCACTTGGAGAGAGCACCACTTTGAGTGCCATCAAAGCAGTTAACACTTGGTGGAGTAACTCACAGCTTCATTTTGAGAATTATGTTTTTTTTCACTACATTCTGGAATTGCACAAATCTATATAAAGATTTACTTATGCATGTAAATTAACATATTTACCTACAGATAGTAGTTTTAAATGATTTGATTTTTCTGTGTCTAATATTCTGACTGAGAATAATCTAAAAACAATGATTTGGAACAAAATATTATTTTTATTATAGTCTTTTCAACTCAGGAATTTTATGTTGTTACTGTTGGACTAATAGATATTTACAGTAGCTTTCAGTTTCCTTTGTGTTTTCATTCACAAGCTCTGGTGCAAGTGATAGCTCATGTTAAATTCAAAGTATCCCAGCTGATCTTGACAGTAAGATAGACAGATTTGGCACTAAAATGACAAGTGACAATCTGAGTAAATATTGTGAATGCATATGTTTTTATGTCATTCTTCATCTTACAAGACAGTATAGAAGCATAGCTATAGCTACATAACTGTTGCAGTGGTCACCTTGGAGTCACTTTCAGCTAAATTCTAGCTTTGCAGATACTTTTCCTGATCAAATAGAAGTCCCTTGGCATTCAGGATTTCATTAAAATTATTAACAACTTAGATTTTTGTTACTATCATTGTTGATATCTGTTTTTTGCATAAATTTAGCATTTTTTAGGAGTAAGTTATGTAAGAGATTACTTACTTAACTTGTTTTTAAAAAATAAAGTTAATGTAATCTCACTATAGCATGGCTACAGGCTTCACCCAGATTATAAAATTTAATTTAAATAGAGATATAACTAAAAAAGTTTAAGAAGCTTTCTTTTTCTCTCCAAAGCATCTGTAACCTTATTATTTACTCATTATTTTTTTCCCTCCTTAAATGATGTAGGTGTCTTTACACCACTAAGACATTTGCTTTTTTTTTTTTTTATGTAAAAAAACAGAGCTGGCTCTCTCTGTTGAGTTACATCAGGATGGCATATTCTAAAATCTGAGAATGTGGTAGCACCTTACTTCATTTTCTTTTCTCTTACAATTCTTAAAAAAAAAAAAAAAAAAAAAAAAAAAAAACCACTCAAAAAGACACTAGCTCTGTAACGGCAAGAATCCCTGTAAAAATTTTGAAAAAATAATCAAACTTTCCAGTACTTGATTTTTGTGTAGTTTTCCCAGTACAGCAGCAAAGACAAAGAAAAAATATTGACCATGATGAACCACATCACATTTAGCAGAGACCACAAGATGAACAGGGGCTGGAGCACTTGACCTGTCAGATGTTTCTGAGGGTCCAGGGTTTGTTCAGCCAGAAGAGATGGATGCACAGGGGGACGTCACAGCTGACTACTGACAGGTGCTGATAAGGACTGACAAGGATTATGAAGAAGACAGAGCTAGACTTTTCACAGAAGTGCATGGTTGGAGGACGAGAGACAAGATGAAATAACAGAGGCTCAGACTAGATGTAAGAAGAAACTTTGCCCACATAAGGACAGTGGACAAGATGCCCAGAGGCTGTGCAGTCTCAGACCTTGGGGGTTTTCAAGACCTGACTGGACAAAGCCCTGAGACCTGATCTGACCTCATAGATGAACCTGATTTGAGCAGGGGATTGGACTAGATTTCTTGGGGTCCTTTCCAACCTGGACTTTCTTATGAACCTATCATATTCCTTTTCTGTGAAAATATGTTGAACAGCTGTTTTAGGAAATCCTTATGCGTATAACGTCAAATATGTGAGACCTGATGAGCCACTGGTTCAGTTTAGCAAGACAAATACTTTATATGTAAATTAGCAATTCTGGAACAAACTCTAGGCCAGTTAAACCTCAAGTCAGTTAAACCTCAAAAAACAAACCAAGTGTCCTGGTACATACAAAGTTCATTCAACAATTTTAAATTCCTAAATGGTACAGATGTTTTATACTTAATTTAGATTATTTTACAGTTGACTGCAAATATATTGTTTTTTGCATGTATTAAAACATATCAAAATCCCAAAGAGCTGACAGTCTCAAATATCAAGAAAGATGAAGTATGACTGAAAGGAAAGGTTATTATATCTATATGTACCTGACTGAGGCACTGAGAGATTACATAAAGTGATGTCTCCTTTTTAAGACAGTGGGGACTGATCTCAGCTTGTCTAACATCCAGAAAAGTGTCTTAATCGCAATCACATTTATATTTTCTCTTCAGTATTATAAATGCCTATGTAAAACAAACTACCTCTGCATTAGAAAATACACCCTGCATTAGTAAATACCTTTGCATCAGTTATTATGCATGCATGAATACTCTAATTATATAATTTCCCCTATTTTTTTTATGATACCCCAAGAAGTCTATTCTTCCCTTTTGAGCATAGCATTTATACACCTAGCTCTCATTAGTGTTAATAGGGAGTTAAACATAGAAAACTCCTCCCTTTTCCCAAGTGTTGATGGTAGAACAGATGACAGTGCTCTTCCTGGTTGTTTTCAGATGTAACAAAACAGATCTCTAGAAATTGGAAGAATTGAAAGGAAATGAATTCTCACTTTCCAACTAGTCTGTTTCTCACAGAAACATTTTGTTTTGCCCAGAGAGGTAAAAATCAAAAACCAAGAGATATGGCATTTCTTACCCCGCCCTAAAATCCTATTTGAAGCATGGGAAGCATCCCCTTTTACATTTATAGAGTGCATAATGAAACATTTCCTTGCACAAACTGTTTCCTCTGAAACACTGAAGATTAAGTTTATGCTATGCTCCACTAAATTTCTTTTAAACTTCCATTTGTTAAATATGACATTTCTCCTAAAGCTCCTTTATTTAAATCCTATGCTCTGTAAGGTCAGTCATCATGTTCGTTAATTTCTCAATGAATGTTTCAGTCTACTGTGGATCTTAGTTTAACAATTGATTTTATTTTTTTCTCTCTATGAGACAACAGATGTATTTTGAAGCATAGCTACTGGAAATGGACACCCTCCTTTTCTCTGGCCTCACACACTTGAACACCACCTACATTTATCATTATGAGACCTTTGGAATCATGCAATGACTATAAAAGGATACTGCTAAGATTCAGTTCTATAAATATTCATGGCCATATATGTAGTCCAAGCCCAGTCAGAATTTAAACTCCATTTATTGTCATTTTTCTCTTGGTCCAGTAATGCCAGGGCCTCTGTTGATCATATGATATTTCCAAAGGAAAGAAGCAGGTGGAGATGACTAAGTTGCACACAAAACCCCAGTGGGAAGGAATGCAAGGAGTACTCTGTAAGTGCAATAGAACATGAAAAAAAAAAATCCTTACATTTACTAAGTACATCTTCATGCAATGATGAAAGCCATGCTTCATTGTGTGTGTAATGTGTGGATAGACTTCCAAGCATGTCTGAAAGACTGGTATTGTATGGCAGTATAGATAGTCTAACCTGACTCTTTGTAATGGAATGTAGTGATAGGAAAATGAGTAATGGTTTTAAATTAAAAAAGGGTAAATTTAGTTTGGTTATTCAGAAGAAATTCTTTACTGTGAGGGTGGTGAGAGACTGAGGTTGCCCAGAGAAGCTGTGGATGCCCCGTTCCTGGACGTGTTTAAGGCCAGATTGAGTGCGGCTTCGAGCAACCTGGTCTGCCCACAGCAAGGGGGTTGGAATTAGATGATCTTTAAGGGACCTTCCAACCCCAAACACTCTATGATTATATACCCTTTTCTATTTTAAAATAGGAGCACATTTCTATATTTTAGTTATTTATTTTTTAGGGGACATAGTATGGAAGAATGGAAACTTGCACTGTAGACAGTTCCCCACTATATAAGTCATAATGTCACAGAAGCTTTTCTTGGAAATGTCCCATTGTGCTAAAAGCCAGATAGTTAAGTAGCTTCTGAAGTTGTACTGAATATCTGCAGGCTGATCACAGATTGTTTACTTTAAACATTCTACAGGGAAATGTTTTCTGCAAACTATGCCTCATCTTGAAGTTTAATCCTTTGTTATTCTGTCATGATCTTCAGCTTTACAGCGATACTGAACTGTTTGTTATAAACTGCCAAAAAAAAAAAGAAAAGAAAAGAAAAGAAAAGAAAAGAAAAGAAAAGAAAAGAAAAGAAAAGAAAAGAAAAGAAAAGAAAAGAA
>CM021735.1:45188655-45205939 GCA_011075105.1 Heteronetta atricapilla
AAAAGAAAAGAAAAGAAAAGAAAAGAAAAGAAAAGAAAAGAAAAGAAGAGAAAAGAAAAGAAAGCCTAGAAGGTCATCGGGCATATAAACTCTGCTTTGCTGAGAATGGTGAATTTCAGCTGATTTGTGGATTACCACTATACAGAAGGCAATGGAGTAAGTGAATTCATCTGTCACTTGTGAATAGGAATTTTGGTATCACTGCTTGAAGGCTGAACATGGAAATGTTCAATGCTGATTAAATTACCATAATTTCTCATGGTTGTGACATGGCTGAGAAGAATGGAAAGCTGTGATCAGAAAATCTAAGCAATAGAATTTACAATGCAATGACATGCTCAGGAGGATTTTTCACTCTCAACCAGCCTACAGAAAACATAAATAAAATAAAACAGGGCTAGGAAGCTCTCTAGGTATTTAAAATGTTTATTTTCTGATTATATTTTGAGACACTGTTAGTTCATTTATTTTTTTTTTTAATTTTGCTGTTCTAGCTGAAAAAAAGAGGCAATTTCCACCAAATGCTCATTATACTCATTAGCATTCTTAGAAACTAACTGCTTGTGGTGGGAATTTGTATCTGGCATAATAACATATTAGGTGATGCTTGCTATTGCTGCTGGTCTCCAAGCCTTCCAGGAATTCTGCATTTCCACCCAAAAACTGAAGCCAGAAATTAATGCAGTTCAAATCAAACAATACTGAGTAGTCACACTGGCAGCTGTGCTCAAGAGAAACTACGTTGCCAGTAAGGAACAGAGCCAGTGGAGAAACACAGACACAAATGTTGGCTTTAAATCTTGTCCCTAAGTACTGAATGAGCACTTTTACCTTCAGAAGATTATATATATATTTTTACAGAAATGCCTTTCTACTAAAACCAAGAGAAACCTAGTAGCTGTTCTATTTTAAATAGCCAAAAGAACTAAGCATTTAGCCATTTTCTATGATTAATTCTGAATTACTTCTTAACTTCCTACTCATAAGTAATGCTGAGGGCATTACTTGCCCTCTTTTAACACTACTGCTCTGGTTTAGAGCATAAGCAGAATCAGAACTATCAAACTACCATTTATTTTTCTTCCCAATTGAATGAGTATATGAAAATAGATGTGAAAATAGTAAACTTTAAAAAACAAATCATAAGCTCAGGAAAAGAATGTAGCTGGAGCTAAATTTCAGGGACATTTTTGATCCTCCTAAGGATCAAAACCTGCAGCCTATATGTACTTTGTGATCACAGAGCTTGGGGGAGTGGTCACAGAGATCACAGAGCAGGGGGGAGTGGAACACCTCAGAGATCTCAGAGATCACAGAGCAGGGGGGAGTGGAACACCTCAGAGAACAGGGGGACAAAAAATAAATGGGAAAAACAAACAAACAAAAAAACCCCATAGATTTAAATCCTTTTTCATATCTTTCAAAGAATAAAAGTGCTTCTGTAAAATAAATGTTTTCCTTTTAGAGTTAACTGCTGTCTAGATGCAAAAAGCTAGTATCTAAGAACTTCTACCAAGTTATTTGAGACACATAGCTTAGGAGTCTTAGGACCATAATTGAGAAGAGCCATATATTTATTATATGTGGATATCCAGATATTTCTACTTAAGATTGAAGGTGCTTCTCAAGCCAGTATCATGTATTGCTCTTGAATGGCAGATAAATTCTTCCAAGTTCTTGCTACTTTGACAAAACGAGACTCATTTTTTTCATTATTCTGTTACTACCAGCTTGTAGGAAATGTTGCTTTTCAGCAATCTTTTTTCTTCTTTAACAATGTTAGTTCAGAAATGTGGCAAGATAAGAAGAAAGAGAAAAAGGCAATTAGATTTTGGCACTTAGAGCAGCATGTATAAATATTTATTCTCTAGAAAATGCCTGTAGGTTCCTCTGGATCAAAGAGCTTTCTATAGCTTTCCTGTACCAGAAACTCTATCTAGGATCTGTCTAAGGCTGGTATCAACATCTTTCTTTCTTCTTTCTGCTTTTAATTGGATCTTTGTAGTCTCTCTGAATTGCTGTTTTGAGGCTTTTAAATTCTCCTCACCAAGACAACAAATGGGGAGTTTAGATATTATATAGACATATAATGTACATTATATTATTTGGGTGTTTAGATCATACAGAAGTCTGAAATACAGGCAGCATCTCCTTTTAAGGTTTCTTATTTTTTCTTGGATCTAAGTTAATGCAACTAGTAAGTACACAATTGTCATAGCTTTAGAAAAACTTAGCATGAAATAAAGCTACACTGTGTGTACATCAATGGGTCAATCAGCGCCCAGCTTTAAAAAATCCATCACTTTTATTTCATGATGTACAAGGGGACAGATTAGAAGAATATATCAGAATATGTTCTGATCAGAATTCATTGATTCATATCAGAATCAATGCCTCTTAAATGCTCAAACTGCTGTTTAAATGAGATGAACATATTTGGAAACTATCTCTAGTATTGTCTTTAAGGCTTGTACATAAGCTTTCTCCCGAGCCACTTTTCCTTTAAATTTTCCCTGGTAGTTTCTTCTTATTAGGGAGATATGGTTAACTTAAGTGTACTCAGATTTACCATGAGAGTAGTTCTCTCATTTACACCCATACCCCAGGTGCAATACAATGCTAAAATCTCTACACTTTCATGTAATATATGAAAGTGTAGGGTTGACTGTCTCTCCTAAATCCTTTTTCTGCTCAGCAAGGCTTCTGAACTCTGATAATTATATTCCCACCCCTTAGACAGATGTTACATCTTTAATTTTCTGTGTTTGTGAGAAAATCTACTGCTTGTGCAATGGATTTGAACATATCTTCCAGTATAAGTCCAAAAGTCAGCAAAAGCTCTCTTCTTCTGATGGCATAATCAAGCCTGACATCCTGTCATAGATGTGAACTTTAGGCTAATGACACCTAGTACTGTCACTGTTCCAGATGATCATAATATCCTAAAAGCAGATAAAAAATGGTTGTAAGGGATAAATCAATGAAGTTTTAAGGTTCCTTGGCCCAAGAAAAAGGCAGAAAAAGACTGTGTTTCAAATGTTGGACAGTCATGGGAAGACAGGTCTCTGACAGGTAAGCAAAATAAACTAACAGTATAAACAGCTCTGAGGAACTGGGAGCACTAAGAAATGAATGTTCTGACTTTACTGCAATAGGTAAGCGTTCATGACTAGAAAACATAAATGCTCTGTGTTCCTCCTAGCTATATTGGAAGGATTTATTCCAGGATAGTATATGAGGGAGTTATACAATTACAGTCCATCAATAAAATGGGAAATGCATCACACCAGGAAACAAATACAGCAAAGACAACAATCCTCCACATTTCTCTAGCTTCTTTATTTTTCACTTTTTAAAAGGGCTTAACATGATGTTTGTTAATTAATCCTCAGAAAACCCTTAGAAACTAATAAGAAAACTAGGCTCAAGTTTACAAAGGGAACAAAAATTCTACGTGATTTACCCAAGGTCATACAATTTATCAAAGCAGGAAGAGAATGAAAGCCACAGAATCCCAAAACTTTGTTTTCACCACTGGTATCTGTTTCCTGTGTTACTTGCTATCTGTCTTATAAACTGTATTGGAAATGGTTTGAAGAACTACTGGAATCAACATTAGCCACTCCACAGAAATGTGGTCAAAATGTAATTTAGTAAAGGAAGTCAGCTGGAATGAGTCAGACCACAGTTCTAACTCAACTTAATTATCTAGGTTGTTTTCCTCTGTTAGCAAGGAGCAAGAAGTTAACAGAGGAATGATAGGTTTTACAGAAGTCAGATGGAAACAGTGCAAAAATAGACTTTGGAAGTCAAATATCATACAATGTTTGTCACTAGATGGCAATTCAATGAAATACTACCCCTCAGTGGTTCTGGTTCAACTGTCCAACTGTTGTAATTTTGATGCCACAGTAGTACAAATAGCTTAATCCTTAGACTGCAGTGGGATCCTGTTGTGCAATGTGTCTAAACACAAAATTTAAAATGATTAGCATATGAAATTTAAATTTAAAATAAATTTAAAATGAATAGCATATGAAATTACAGCATTATATATTATGTCAATCTAAAATAATTACTTATTTGATAGTACAGACATGCACAAAGCTTGTACAACAGAAATAAAATGGAAAGTTTTATTAATGATGGATTTTCCTTAGTTAACTGGCTGAAGGCTTATACCCAAACTGTCTCAGGTTTCCTGTGTAATCTTTGTCACATTATTTATATGTTGTGTTTTTCTGTAAAATTCTAAGCTTTATTCCATGGTAAGGGAGCCCATCATTTTGAAAGTGGTCTTCTCCAAAACATTGTGAATAAAAGCTTGCATTCTAAGACTAATGAAATTAAAAAGCTGATCAATAATAAATACATTAATTAAATTTAAATTACAACAGTAGAATTTATTTAAAGATAACAAGGTAATATTCTTATTTTATTCATTAAAACTCACATTTTTAGGGCTTGACTAATAATTTTATTATCTTGGAGAAGGAATAGAAGACATAGAAAAACTGAAGGCCCCAAATTCAGATTATGGTAATTCTTTCAAACTGTTTATATTTATATTTCTAATGATTGGTGTTTTCTTTACAAAACACAACTGTGCTAATAAAATTTTATGAAAAAAAATGAGCTTTTTCCATTTCATACCCTACAAGCAGCAGGAGTGTTCTGAATCATAGTAGAGAATAGCTCTATGATCTGGCTCAAAATTTCTACTCTTCCCCCAGATTTGAAGCCTGAAAATCTTCCATAAGCCTAATTTATGGACTAAAACAAAATGTATTTTTGAGCCAGAAGTAAAATACACAGCGTGGGACTCCTTTGGCAATTGGTGCCTATCTAAAATGAAAAGATTTCTGGCCCTAAATCAAATGCAAGCATTAAATTGTCGTATCAAGGAACAAGATGTCTTCTGTCCAGGAAAGTGTTGGGCTGAACATATATATAATATTTCATATCTGTCTTCATGCTGGATTGGCCTCTTCCTTCACACATTTTTTGTCAGTTTTCATTCTGGTTCTTAAACTTTTTCTTCAGCACCAGATTTTTTTTTCTCTCTCCTTGTCACCTTCATGCTTTTGCTAGAGATGTGGTTATGGAGAACAAAAAAGAACCTGTTGAACGATCTCCCCAGGAAAATTTGGAACTCCAACAAGGACAATAACTTTTAAGTAATGTGCTTAACATAAAGGACAGATCATAGCTATAACTTATTTTTTGGACAATTTGTTTAATCTATATCCTTTAACTTGGGGTAGCTCACTGATTCATTTTTCATACAAATGAAGGATCAAAAGGAGGAAATAAGACATCTGAGCCTACAGCAGTTGTGATAACACATGATAGCAATGCTACACTTGCTGATGTTAATAAAAGACAAGGGCTAAACCCAATTGTTGTCATGGTAAACCCGCATCTGCAAAAAAATGCCATTTCCACATGTATGAACAATTTGTAGATATAGTGTGCTTTGAGCAATGATAATGCACCACCTTCCTTAGCAACACTGAGAAAACAGATCAAAGAAACCACTCTAATCAGAAAGCAGACTAAGCATTTGTTCCCAGTCCCTCTTTTGGCTGCCATTTAAATGGTATTATCTATTGCTTTGTTCAGAGATCTGTTTCCATGTTTGTTTGTTTGTTTTTTTGTTGTTGTGGTTTAACCTGGCAGGCATCTAATCACACACAGATGTTCACTCACTCCCTGTCCTAGTGGGATGGGGGAAAGAATTGGAAAAAAAGGCAAAACTCATAGGTTGAAATAGCTTATATAGCTATTATAATATAATAGCTATTAGCTATTATTATATTATTATCCTATAGCTTAATAGGACAGAAAAGGAAGAGAAATACTACTACTACTACTAATAATAAAAGAATATGCAAAACAAGTAATTCGCAATGCAGTTGCTCATCACCTGCTGACAAATGCCCAGCCTGTCCCTGAGCACTGGCTATCCCCCAGCAAACTCCTCCCAGTTTTATTGTTCTGTATGATGTTGTATGATATGGAATAACCCTTTGGCCAGTTTGAGTCATCTGTCCTGGCTCTCTACCTTCCTGGCTTCTCCTCTCTGGCAGGGAAGTGTAAGAGAAAATCCTTGATTTAGTGTAAACACTGCTCATCTGCAACTAAAACATTAATGTTATCAAGGTTATTCTCATCCTCAATCCAAACACAATACCATATCAGCTACTATGAAGAAAATTAATTCTATCTCAGCTGAAGCAGGACAATATCTATTCTATACCATCTACATCATGCTCAAGGTTCCACACCTTCCAATATATCCCAATTAATCCCCAACACCTTTCCTGTCTGTGAAACACACATATATCATTCCCTTTGTCATGGGATGGGCCATCCTTCCGAACTCAAAATGTCTGATGAATTCACTTAGTCCATGACTTTGAGCTCCATCTGTCTATAACTGTCCTTCAGGGCAGGAGTGATGGTGGATTGTTGAAAACTATTTGAACTAATGGGGGTGTTGCACCAAGGGGTCAAGAATAATATGAAAGGACCAAAGACAAATGATAATTGTAGAATATGAGAGTATTAAAAACAAATAAATCAGCTTTAAATGACCAGATTTGTGAGTCCCCAGAGAGCACTCTTGCAAGAAGCCCCAGTCTCATCACTTCCTGACCACACATATTCTTTCTAATAAGATCAAAAAGACATCAGCAGCTCCATGGCCTTTCACACCAATTCTGCTACCTAAAGCAATGGTCTCATTTTTCATTCACTTCAATCTTTCCCTGCTCAAACAATAATCATAGAACAAACAAAGAAACAAACAAACAACAGTGCAGACAATAACTATGCGCAAAAGCACATAGTGATGACAGCATCTTTCCTGCAGTAATGCAGCATGAGATCTGAAGATCTTTGTTTTCTACGTGAATAGTTCCAGAGTACAGGCAGAGATTTTGGATTGATGTTAGGGGTCATTATCGTTACCAAAGTAGTACCTAAAAAATTCTGGAGAACTCAGAAGCATGAAGGAATTAACTGTATCTAACACTGACCAGAGCCAAGCTTGTATTCACCTGTAAGTTAGTTTTTCACAGAAGAATCTTATAAATAGGAAATAAAAATTAAGAAAAAAAAAAAAAAAGACAGGTGAAATTAAAAACAAAATCTTTGAGAATGATCAGGCTATCTCAGCTGGTACATTTCTTGAAGTTGTAGTGGGTACATGTGGCAAGTTTTTTTTTTTTTTTTTTTTTTTTTTTTTTTTCTGGGGGGGGGGGGTTGGATGTAGGGGTGTTTTCTGTGAGAAGAATCCAGAAGCCACCCCATGTTAGATAAGGGGCCCACTGCTGGCCAGAGCCAAGCCAATAAGCAGTGTTGTTTGCACCTCTATGAGAGCAGATTTAAGAAAGGGAGAAACCAACCAACCAACCAAAAAAAAAACCCTGCAGCTGGGAGAGTGAGGAGTGAGAACCAGCCCTGCAGCCCCCCAGGTCAGTGCAGAAGGAGGGCAGGAGGTGCTCCAGGCATGCAGCAGCAGTTCCCCTGCAGCCTGTGGAGAGGCCCCTGGTGGCTGTCCCCCTGCAGCCCATGGGTCCCATGGTGGAGCAGATTTCCACACTGCAGCCCTTGGAGGAGCCCCCAGTGGAGCAGGTGGATGTGGCCTGCAGGAGGCTGCGGCCCATGGAGAGCCTCCGCAGGAGCAGGCCCCAGGCTGGAGCTGCAGCCCGTGGAGAGGAGCCCACACAAGAGCACAGGGTCTGGGGGAACTGCTTCCTGTGTAGCAGTTCCTACATGCCTCCTACACATGTAGGAGTAGTTTGCTCCTGACGGATGGACCCCATGTTACAGACCCATATTTGGAGCAGTTCTTGAAGAGCTGCTGCCTGTGGGAATCCCACACAGAATCAATTTGGAAAGATCCCAGGGGTCCCTCCCATGGAAGGAAGGGAGTGACCAAGAAGGAGCAGCTGAGGAGATGTGCTATAGACTGACAGCAGCCCCCATTCCTCCATTACCCTGCACTGCTCAGGGGAAGGAAGTGGAAGAGGGTGGATGGGGGGAAGGTGATTTATTTATTTATTTATTCCCCTTTTGTTTCTCACTTCTCAAGCTTGTTAGTAGTAGGCAATATTTTTAGTAATCTCTCTGTGCTGAGTCTTTTTTGCCTGTCACAATAATTGTTCAGTGATCTCCCTGTCCTTATCTAAATCCTTGAGTTCTTTGCATTGTATTTTCTCACCCTTTTTCCTTTGAGGAGGGGGAGTGAGAGAACAGTTCTGGTGGAGCTCAGCTGCCCACCTGAGTAAAACCACCAACAGGTTATGCCTGTTACTGAACTTATCTGCAGGAGAGGTATTTTGAAAAACCTTGTTTGACTATAAAGTATTCTTTTAACACACTTGCATTTCCTTCTAAAAAGAAAGCAATAGATACTTTATCTGCTCTGTAAGGCAGACATTTAAGAGAATCTTTCTCACGCTTTCTGTCATTTAAATGCACACATCCTTCATTGCAACATGTCAACCTCTAAAGGTTCAGAGGTTCAGTGTAGATGTTTACCAAAAGAAACCTAAGCTTCTAGTTTAGAGTTTCTAACAGTCCTGTGGGCAAAGGTTTAGAGTTTCTAACAGTCCTGTGACCAATTTACAGTATTTCTGTTTTGTTCCCTTCAGAAATACAGTAAAGATAACACCATTTACTTTCAACTAAAACAAAAGACAGAAAAAATGGGTAAATCTCACTGTGAAAACCATACAAGTCATAGAGTTCAGTCATGTGAGACACTGGCTCTGATGGCTTCTTATGAGATACAGCATTCTTTTAGCTTAGTCAGTGGGAACCAAAGGACATGAAATCAGCTTGCCTGATTTTAAAATGGAATTGCTGTAAATTAAAGAAGCTAAAGTCTTTTACATCCAGGGAAATTCTTCTTTGGGTCAGGTTTTTGAAAGCCTTGGTTTTGTATGGAAACTGAAATGATACAATTTCTGTAATGAAAATAACACAATCTGGAAACAAATTGATCTTTTCTCACCTGAGCCTCGCATTTTCATGGAAGTATTACTTCTCATATATGAAAATTGCACAAAAGTACTTTTCACCACAGTAGGATGTATAACAATTTCTAAACCACCCTCTGGCCTGTAGATTTTTAACACAATAATTTCAGTCTTCAAATACTAATGTGAAGTTTTTTTTTAACATCTTTAATACACATTGAGATGTTGAATGACATTTAATATATATATATATTTATATATATATATATTTATATATTATATATATAAATATTTATATATTATATATATATTTATATATATGGCTGCAGCTCCATATATATATATGTTTCACTATAGTTTTTCACAACCATGAGGAATTCTTGGAACCAAAGAAAGAGGGAAACACACCAATATTTAAGTTTCTGTTTTGAAAGATCCAGAAAGAAATTATGTATTGTGGTTTAAAGCTAGAGGAGTAAGTTCCTGTTTGCTAGTGATATCAAGATAAAACAGATTTTTATAATAATATTTGAATAAATAGCCTAATTACTCTGAAAATATGACAGAGCAACCATTTAAGAGATTCTTATTTTATATTACAAGTAAAATAAGAATTTCAGATATCTATCACAAAAAAGATACTATTCGTCATTGCAAATGACTCTACTTCATTTTTTTCCTCAGCTTCAAATTCGCACTTGACTAAAGCTGAGAAAAAAAGCCAGATATTTGTCTGTGATGGTGAATTGTGAATTTGAGAAATGTATGAACACTAACATAGGGAAACCACTTCATTTATTTAGAGCTAATTTTCTGTACAATATTTGTACTGCCCAGCAGGAGTGTAATTTAAATTCCTCAAACCTCTGTCTGTAGCCTCTGTTCAGCTCAATGTGTTTCAAAGTAATTTACAGCTTTCAACACCCAAATTAGGTGAAGTGTTTAAATAAAATCTCAAAAAATATAAGCAGACATGCGAGACTCATTAGCTTATGATGTTTGTGAGCACACAAACACAGTAACCTCATCTATACTTGTTATTGTGAGAACATCAGTTATAATTGCAAATATTTGCATTATTTTTGGATATTTGTGATCCCTGATTAAAGATACACTTGTGCTCTTTGGGAAACTTGAGCTCAAGTCGTTTTCATTGTCCTACAGTTCAAAAAAAAATGAAGTAAAAGAGATGAATTTGAAGATTCATTACAAGCTGATTGTTTTTTTTCTCTCAACATTTCACTGTTCTTTTAATAATCTTTTTTATTATTTTTATCTAGCATTTTTGGCCTTTATTTTTTTCAACTGTAGCATATCTCATCAGAGCACAAGGCTGTCTGACTTCTTGCTATTTTTATTCAAGTATGTTGAATCAAGCATATTTTAGGCACAACAGTATATGTTTTTTTCCCAGCTGATCTGCTCAGACTGAGGTAATATCCTCAGAGTCTGCAATTAGTCTTAAAACAAGTTATTCAATAAGCTACTAAATCTTAACCATAAATCAGAAGGCAGTATTACCTGTAAGGTATCATTGACTAATCTTGATCATCACATTTTCTGGAGACTTCTAAATTACAAGTTCTTGAGTTTTTGTGCTAAATCTCTGTTAAAATGGTGTTGGCTTACTAACTAATATGAGATTTCTTAAGAAGCATGAATGAATTTTCAGATTTCTCAAATTGCATGTGAGTATGGCTTGCAGCTGAGTTCTAGACTACGTAACTAGTTAAGAAATCATTAACATCCTAGCTAGAAATTATTTATTCAGATATTCTAAGTGAACATTTAAAGTTAGATGAGGTGAAATTGAGGCTTCCAAACCTGTTTACTTAGTGGATGTGGAGATGTTTTAAAATGGAGATGATTAAAATGTTAGGAAGACAAAAGAAGAACCTTATATTTTCTGTTGTGTGTTGGTAGGATTTCTTCTCTTGCTACAGTTCGATCTTCATTTGTCAAAGCTGTTCCAGGTAGTTTCACGTACAACATTAGGTAAAAGACATGTTAACAATTTTTCAGATTTGCTTAAATAATTAACATCATATCTAAAATTGCGTATCAACTGATGTAGGTCCAGAAAGTCTTGAAATCACTTTGCTTGAGCATTTAAAACAGTATTATAGTCTGAGCACAATTGTCTGACAGCAAAACTATCACAGAATGTGCATGGGTTCAACAAAAAATAAATTTGCCTCTGTTTATTTTATATTTTTATTTGTTTAAATTTATTTTATTTTATTTATTTTATTTTATTTTATATTTTACTTTATTTTATTTTTGTGGACTGTTTTTGAGAGCTTCTTTTTAGTACTTTATCTTTTCTATCACTTGTCTTTCTCATCTTAAATGCTTTTATGATCTATGTAATGCCAATGTTGTTTATCCCAAATGGAACTGTCTGTGTAGTGCCAAGACTGAGAGCCTTCAAAAAATATATGGTTACTTGTTTCCTCCATACTCACTTCAAACTGAAACCGAATACTGTGTCATCTTTCGGTGGAAAGTTTTTGTGTTGGGTTTGTTTTTTTTTCTTGCTTGGTTGACCACAGTGCACTTACCAGGTAATAAAGCACGCTTTTAAAGGAAACGTATGAGGCTATATCCACTGAACTCCAACACCATTAAATATTTATTGATATAATAGTGCATGTTGCAGTGTGAAATAAACATTGGGCTCTGTAAATTTAATAGTTTCCAGTGGAGGGAGTAGAAAGGAATGGGGAAAAAAAAAAAAAAAAAAAAAAAAAAAGGTAAGAAAGGAAAAACTCTCCCAGAATTTTTGCAGTCTCAAGAACTGGATTTAACAAATAAATAGTTCATGACATGCCAAAACTGAATTGCCAAATGATTGACCACATCCTATATTGCACAAGGAAAAGGCTGCTGTTGTTTTTACAAGTGTGTTTCATTCAATGTTTGACTTCATTGTATAAATATTATGGAGCTGCCTTTTCAAAATTAACCTTTATTATAGATTAGCTGCAGACAGGGTTGGAAAGGGGAGGAAGCACAGAAATTAGGGGATGGGAGAACCCCAGAAAGTCTTAATCCCATATTTCCTGAACCAAAACTGCTGAAGTCTATGAAAAAGTTATAGGGAACTCAGAACAAAGAAATAAGTTTTAAAAGCTGTTTGCTCTTACAGCTGAAATGCAGTGAAGAAAAAAAGGTGTATGCATTTTCAGGCACTAGATGAAATTTCCAGGGAAACAGGGAGATGAATGGTATGTTACTAGAATTCTTCTGCTGTGTTTCAATCAGAACTTTCAAAGGATATTTAGCAGATAGTTTTGAAGAGATTTTCAGAAAAACTTATATGACAGGAACTACTGTATGCTTCAGTGAATTTTCTGTTTCTAAGGCTCTTCAGTACATTAGAAAATTCCTTTTGAGAATATGAGCAGCAGAGAGACAAAGCTGGGCATAGTAATGTAGCTCCATTTTGCATTTAGGTGACACATTTGTCTTGAAACCTTTGCACTGATAATTAAACAACAAAAATTTCTGAGACAGAGGGATACTCTTTCCTGAATCTATGATGAGTTTTGAGAAAAGTCAAAATTAATAACAATAATAGCAATAATAATAATAATAATAATAATAATAATCTGGGAGTTGCCATTAAGTGGGCCAGAAACATCAAAATGGCATATTGTGTTCCTAGCAATGAAGAGCTTTTTCAAATTCCATGTTCCAGGATCTTCCTGCTTTGGAATATGAAGAGTATTGAATAGAAATTAATTCTTGTAAACAGCTCCATTCCAGCCTTTTTGATCTCAGAGTCTACTCCAACAGGATGGATTTCCAAGGTATGAGAAAGATGTCGACCGACTTCTTTTCCTTCTCTGCTTCACTAATAATAAATATGGCCTCTTTTCCTTCCCAGTTGCAGCTCACAGCCATTCCCTTCCCCTCCCTTCCTTGTTTCTAGCACTTCAAGACTGTAACCCTAGTTGCTATATTTCCTTTCTTTAGCAAATATGAACATAGAACATGCTTTAGGTAGGGTTGGTTGCATATTATAAAGTCAAAATAGAAAGTAAGTGGAGTGGTCAGTTCAGGTAATTACTTGTTTTAATGTAATCTTTGTCATCAGAAAAATTACTTGTACTTTCTTTGTCCTTCATTTTCCTTGAGTGTCAGATCCTTGGTATAAAGCAGAACTAATAACACTGACTAATCTCATAGAGTATGTATGAGTTGTAATTAATTAATACATGAAGACTGTTCAGAAAGCCTGAATAGAAATGAAGTGGGGATTATTGTTGTTCACTTCTTGTATATGCTTTTCAAGACATATACACTCATTTACCTGGCCACTGGGAAATGTTTTAAGCAATATAAATAAATGAAATCACGTTTTATGCATGTACATATAATATCCTGGCAAATACATCTTAAAGTCACTGACAGTATTCAGAATAAACTTAAAAGAGTGAAACTCTTTGGTGGTAATATAACAATTCCTTCATTCTGTAGGCAACCACATTGTGTTGATTAACAAAACGTGCTGCTGATGTTGTGCTCCACATAGGTTAACCATGTACAATAGTTCAGATCCCTTCTGAATTGTAAAGACCTCTCCTGTATGAGTTTTTTATTCCTTTCATTGGTTTGTTTGGTTTTGTGTTGTTTTTGTTAATAATTACTTTGCAGAGCAGAAATTTCATTTCTGTAGCAACGTTCTTTGAAAATACAGAGCTAATATCTATTTCAGTAGCATCTAACAACTTCCTCCCCTGGATTCAGCTGTGACCCTGTGACAAAAATTTGACTATAAAGGTAGAGAAATGTTGAAACCTGTAAATAATATTTGCTTAGTAGTGAATGGGTGTGAGTTCTGAAGACAACCAAAGAAATGATAGGAAAATTATCATAGTAGAAGTAGGTTAAAATGGTAGCTGACTACATAAACTACAGGAAAAAAGACTTTATTAATAAAAAGTGGAGTTTAGTCTAGTGTCTTCTAGGATTGTAAGCAATGGAGAGTGCTCCAAATTCCAAAATGAAACCCAAACCAGATTCAGATTTTCTGAATTGATTGATTTGTTTATATTTTGAATCAATATGTTGGATTAAGACTTCTGGGACATGTATTCAAACCTGATCTTTGTTATTACTACGTGATACTCCTATTTTGCTTGTTTGCATTACAAGCAAATGTAAGAAAAAAAGAAATAACTGCTATTCTCCTATCACTGCCACAGTGAACTGGCAGGGTACTATGTTGGAGGAAAAACTGCATCACACAATTGGAAAAAAAACTGTTGATGTTTCCCTTCCTCCACACCACAATTCTATAGAAATGAAAGCTTTTTTTGTTTCAAAGTGGATATTTTTTCTTTTAACTTCCTATCACTTTTTTTCTTTTTTTCTCCAAAGATGTCATGACAGATATTTCCACACCATGAACTGCTTCATTATTGAATGGTAAAATATCATTAAATTTTCTTCAAAGCAGATTTAACCCACAATGTCAGAATGGTTAATTTAGCCCCTGTATGTGATATGCAATTGTTCTCTGTTCCAGTTACCGTTTTGTTAAATGGTAAGAAGTCTTCTGGTCATCTATATTTTGTATACTTTTTCTAGTTCTACTGAAACATTTTTGAAGTGTCACAGCTCTTGATTTGGAACTTTTTTTTTTTTTTTTTTTTTTTTTTTTTCCATCTAAATGCAACGACATAGGATTCTTGTTTCAGTAGATTTGGTTTTTCACCTTGATTTTCAGCTTCATTCATCATTTTTATAACATTATAACCTAACCTTCCTGAACCCCATTGTGAGGATACAGATTTTCTGAATATAAGGGAAAAGAATCTTTACAATGACTTTGATCTTTGGGGTGGATTGCCACAAGAAGTTGTAGAATCTCCACATAGAAACCCAACTGGGTAAAGACCCTATCAATGTAATGTAACTTGGAAGTTGTGCCTGCTTTGAGTGAGAGTTTGGAACAGATGACCTTCAGAAGTCACTTCTGATTTAAATTGTGATTTTGTTGTACTTCAGTTCTTCTGCCAATATTTTTAGCTGTTCAACTAGTCTGTTCCCATAAAGTCATTAATTTTCTGGCAGTTGGCTTGGGAAGCCACTTAATTCTGGGAGTAACTGCAGCTCACTCTAAAACATCTTGTGTTTCTCCAATCAGTGCTCTGCTTCCTCTTCATTCATTGTTCATTGGGTATGGAACAAACTGGCTGCAAATAAGTCAGGGATATCACTGTTCTTTCTGTGCACAAGGAGAAAGTATGTTCAGTCTAATACAATTTTAAATTTCATGAAAAGAAGACAAAATATCAAGAAGGAAAACAAATAAATCATTGCTGAGAGAATGCACACCTGTTTTCCATAAAGGGTTGAAATCTTGAGGCTAAGTGAGCTACACTCTGAAGATACTAGATTTTGAAAAGCTTTTCAGCACATTTTGAAACAACTGTGACTGATTTTGCATAATTAAGTTGCTCAAGTGGTTCTGCAAATCTCAGATAACTCCTATTAAAGAAAAAGGATAAAAATGAAAAAAAGATGTAGATTCAAAAGACATTTCCATACTTGGGGAGAACACAGATTATAAAGAAACAACTAAATTCAGAGGTATAAGTCAAGAAAAAGACAGAACCACGACAGAAGTTCAGATTTTCTCCCCTCTCTTATGTTTCTGTTTATATTCAAATATTTTTAAACACTGAGTGTTGGGAATGGAGAATTGTATTTCAAAAGAGACATCGAAGTCCTACAAAGAAAACGAAACCAACCAACCAACCAACCAACCAAAACAACAACAACAACAACAACAACAACAACAAACATGAAAACTTTGTTTTTACTCTGTTATTTCTCTTTCTTACAATAGGCGACCAAAAGTGCTGTACAACTGTCAGAGTTGTATCTCAGGTATCCTCCAGTCTAAATAAAAGTGGGAAAAAGAAGAAAACACAAGATATTTTGGATATATGTATATTTTTCAGATTCTGCTAAATAAGGAAAAACAACAAATTTATGTGTTGAGGCATTCTCAATAGGATATATATACTGCATGCTACATGTAACATTATATATTACAATTTCTCTACAAACAAACATTGCATTTCATTTTTTTTTCTTGCTTTGATTTTTGTTTGTTTGTTTTTGTTGGTTATTTTACTTACAGTCCATAAGCAATACACATACACCAACCTGGAGGAAGAACACTCTAAATATTATGACATGTTTGTTTTCCATGTCATTATGTGTAACAGAAGAATGTAGCACCACAATTAAACTTTTTGTTTGTGATACACCCTAGGTAATTTTGCTTCTGTGTGCCTTACTGCTATATAAAAATCTCTTAATCATACTCTAAAGGCAGTATTAAACATCCAGATCTAGAATCGTAGAATCATACAATCATAGAGTATTCTGAGTTGGAAGGAGTACAACTCGTGACTTCACACAGAACCACCTAAAAAACAGACTGTATGTCTGAGAATGTTGTCCAAATACTTCTAGAACTCCAGCAGGCTTGGTGTCATGACCACTGCCCGGGGAGCTTGTTCCAGTGCCTGGATACACTCTCAGTGCAGTGCCTTTTCCTAACATCCAGCCTGAACCTCCCCTCTTGCAGCTTCATGCCATTAATTTGTTCTACCTTTGTAAACACCAAATAAAGGAAAATCTATATTGTCACTCTTCTGTCTCATAGATGAGGTGACCGTCTAGCCAAAAACTGCTACATGGCCCCACAGAAAAACAAACAAACAAACAGAAAATTCGGAAGTAATTTTCATTCAGAAACAGGAAGACTATCTAAGATTGCCAGATTTTTTTTTTTTTTTTTTTCTTTTCAGATAAATCATGAATTCTTTGAAGGTCATGTAGATCCACTTATTTTACATGTAAATCATCATGGTTTAATCTAGCTGTCTTTAAATGAAATCATTTGCACGGGATGAAACCTGAACTATTCTTTCCATCTTTAAATGGTTAAACCTTATGACAGGCTGGAAGTAGCTCAGCTCAGTGTTCCCATTTTAGTCTAAAACTGGTAATATTTAAATAATTTTTAGAAGTTGTGGATATATCCATCAAATACACTAAGGAGATGCTGGAAAGAAGAAACATAGGTTATTTTGGAAAGTGTAATTATACTATTTAAGGAAGCACATAAAACCAGTGTTACTGAACGCTGTATAATCTCTTTTTAACCAAATAAAGCTCTAAGCTCTACAAGCTTATTAACAGCACTACTGGAATTAAGTTGCTTTTGAAATATGTGTTCTGCTTTTTCAGTTTTTTTTTTTTTTTTTTTTTTT
>CM021735.1:45206039-45217371 GCA_011075105.1 Heteronetta atricapilla
TTGAAATTTTTTTTTTGTTTTTTCAGTTTTTTTTTTTTTTTTTTTCTTTTTTTTTTTTTTTTCTGGAACGTGCAATTTAAGTACAAGACACAATTTTCCCCTTCAAGAATTTAAAGAGCTTGAATAACCTGCCTTGTCTGAGTCTTCTCTTCAGCTATACATCAGATATAGAATAAAGATAATCAGTGCAAATTTGCTACGTCAGTATAACTGGGAAGTTAGAAAATTTACTTCTAGGGAATGTACAATGGGATTTTTATTAGCTTTTCTGAGATATGAAAGAAAGACTATGTCCAGTTCATAATTAACAGTCTCAAAATACAAACATCCACCAATTATTATTTTTTAAAATATATATAACTCTAATTTCAGTGCAAAGTATACTTTAAAATATATTTAATGACAGTAGACAATTTAATATAAACTGTCTGTTTTAACAGTTTATAATTTTCCATCCCAACACCTTTGTCTTTGATATTTTACTTTATAGAATCAAAGCATAGAATCATTAAATGGCTGGAAGGGACCTCAAAGAGCATCCAGTTCCAACCCCACTAGACTCCACCCACTAGATTAGATTGCTCAGGGCCTCACCTAACCTGGTCTTGAACACTTCCAGGGATGGGGCATCCATGGCCTCTCTGGGCAACCTATTCCATGCCTCACCACCCTCTGAGTGAAGAATTTCCTTTGAACCACTAATCTAAATCTCCCCTCATTTTTAGCAATGTCAGTTGTAAAAAGTAATGTAGGGTATTATAGCTGAGCTACAGAAGCCATCACTTACATTCAGAAAGTCATACAGAGCTCAAAATTAGACCTTACAAACCATCATATATGAAATCAGATATATTCTGTCAAATATAACCTTGATCAATGCCTGTTGCTGAGACAACGATGTAAGAACTTGAGTGGAATGGCTCAATTTAAGGAGTAACAAATGTAGACATTGGTAAAGAGAATCTCAATAGTGCTCCTAATTCAAGCCTTGCAAGAACAGTAAATGACTTTGCAGTAGAAGATACTGGAATTTGTAACAAAAGGAGTGCTGATTTTAAGGTCAAGACAGTTGTGCAAGCCAAGGTAAAGATAAAACTCTTGCCAGCCATATGTGAAAAAAAAAACCAAAGGCAGAAGTTTAGTATAAAAACTCAGATATTAAAGGTAAAAGTTATTCCTACTTTAAGAGTGTGTGAACTAAATGTAGGGGAAAAATTAATTAGGAAATACATGTATTAGGAAATATACAGTTTATTACTCTGCCATTGGCTAAAAGTATTCCTGTTGCTCTTTGATTACAGAATTAAGATCTTGGTTTCCTCAAGCCGATTTACTCAATTTGTCCACCCACCCTCCACCCTGCCCTGATTCTTTAGCAGTTAAAAAATATGAATGATTAAAAGAAAGACACTTAAATAGAGAAGAGAGCTACCCCTTTTCAAGTCAGAAGACCTCAATTTTTCTCTACTGTTTAAGCAATTTTTCTGAGACATTTTCACATGAAAATAAAATCTGAAAACTTTTTTTTAAATTCAAAATTGATTTTTCATAGGTCAATTTTCAATTAAGCTGTGGAGAAACTTTTTGTTTGTTTATACGTTTTGTTTGTTTGCTTTTCGGTTTAAGTCAAAGCATATTCATGAGTACATATCCCAATTCCTCTATATAAGTCCCAAGTAATTATAAAATCCCATTCTTCAAAATTTAGGGGAAAAAAAGGTTTTATAACATATGCTGGGTTTAGATTTGTATAGTTATAGATGGCTTCTCCACTATTGTCTGATATTAATAAAAATGATATCTTTGCAAAATAATGAAGAACACTATTTTGATTCTCAGACCTGAAATGTCAGTATTTAAATTAGGTAATCCAGCTTCTCATGTAATTTTAATTATCGACTCACAAACACCAAACTAAATAAGGTGTCTACAAAAGCACTTTATTGTAGAATATTAAATGGTGATGGAATGAATAAAGAGAAAGAGGAAAAGCAGTCACTGAAAATAATAGTACCTTACAGATCATAGAATCATGGAACCATAGAATATCCCAAGTTGGAAGGGACCCATAAGGATCATCAAGTCCAATTCCTGGCACTGTACAGGGCTACTCAAAAATTCAGACCATGTGACCATTCAGACTAAGTGCACAGTCCAAACACTTCTTAAATTCAGACAGGCTTGGTGCAGTGACTACTTCACTGGGAAACCTGTTCCAGTGTGCGACCACCCTCTCGGTGAAGAACCTCTTCCTGATGTCCAGCCTAAACCTCCCCTGCCTCGGTTTAACACCATTCCCGTGGGTCCTATCACTAATAAACTACTGCTGCACAGGATATATAAAAGAATTTAATTCCATATCTTTCTAGTGGGTTGTGGGGATAATAATAATAATAAAGCTAATGTGAACCCAGCCTCGATACACTCAAAGTTACTTAACCTGAAAGAATCTTGAATTTCCCATGCTCTAGCATTGACCTTAACACAGGCTGAATCTTTTCCACAATATAAAAAAAATAAAAAAATAAAAAACCACCAACAAAAGGAATTATTCTTTAAATTAAACCATTCTCTAATTGAACAAAATGCTTCCTTTTGCAAATTTGATCCACATTCTGTATCCCAGACTGCAAGTTGCAGAATTAGTTGGAGAAACAAAAACTTGTAACACAACTCTGCTGCACAAGATTTTCATAACATGATCATTTATTGGTTTATGATATATATATATTTTTTTCCCATATAAGAATCCCAACATTTAGTAAATACTGAATAAAATAAAATCTGCTTGATGTGTGCCTCACTCTCTTCTGTATAGATACCCTTGCCCCTCACCCAGGACCAATAGCATGTTCATGCTGTTCTAGACTTCAATTTCTCTGCAGCCCCAACAAAGTATCTGCTCTGCTCTCATTTAGGCTTAGATGGGAAATTACTAAGTTCAAAACGATAACCAGTGTCTGTAACATATTTGTTTATAATAACATTAACACACATAAAAACTAATTTGTCTTAGCAATACGTGTACACAGCACACGTTTTAAACAGGCACATTTAAGAATCAAAATGAAGTTAGCAAAAATATATATTCTTTCATGTCATTTCATCTCCTACAATGTCCCTATTTTCAGGACAGAATGCACTGTTTACACAACCAAAGCTCCTTGGAGCATTTCCTTTTGAAAAGGTTACAGTCAATGTGATGTTATGGTAGCTGCCAAAGGAGCTTTTTTACTGCAACACCTTGCTGTGATGCCATGAGAAGAAAGTATAAAGTCTCAAGTACCCAGAGACTGTTGTCTGAAAGAAAAAAAAAAAAAGAAAGAAAAAAAAAAAGCGGGAGAGAAAGGGGAATAAAGGAAAGCTTCAGTAATACAAACCCATGAACACTCATGTTTTCATTTGAAACTACACAACCAAGAGTGTTTATTTTAGCCACTTAAAACAACAATAAATAAGTCAGGAAAGATCATTATACAGGAATTAAGGAAATTATGCATTTATAAAAACAGTCTCCAATAACAAAGTCCCTTCTGGAGAAATTCTACCTTCTCTGCTGAATGGTAAGTGATCATTTTGTGCTGAGCTAATTATTAGTAGATTGAAATGGACAAAGTTTATGAAGTGCAGCCCTGTACAGTTTTCATTGTTGGTGGTAGTTTACCTCTGTTCCTGAATGTACAGAGATTTTCATTCCTTCCTTCCCCTATTGTTTCTTTCAGTGTATTTTTAGCAATAAGTCCATTTTGATTTTGGCTACTGTCAAAAACAAACAAACAAACTTACAAATATAGATCCTGTTTGTTTAAAAAATATATAAGAAAGCAAGGACAACATTTACAAATCATGTGTAAAGCTTTGTAGTAACAGTTTTGTAAAAAACACACAAATTGATAAATGATGTTCTGTATAAATGAACATCATCAACAAGTAAATATTAGCCTTAGTGAAATCAGTGCAGAGCCAAGGGGTTTACAAAATTGTAAAAGGTGGTGGTTTCAAATTTCTTTCACTACTATTAGCAAGTAATCTGAATTCTTTAGAAAGGAATATTTCTACAAGAAATTTGTTGCTTGATGTAAACATGAACTCGTACTAGATTTTCCATCACAAATATCTAACATTTAATAATTCAGCTATCATTCAGTAACATAGATGTAAAATATAATCCCTTTGAAAATAAGCAGCAGCTAAGTTTATGCTTTTCTGAATAACAATATATTTAAGTATATGCTTGAAGTTAAATGCTCTAATTAGTATATGACTGAATCATACCTGAATTCTAAAATTAGGCAGTCAGACATGGCCTCACATTTTCAACGGGAATCAGTACATACCAATCCAGATGTCATTGGCTGCTATTTTTATTTTTATGTAATGTGTGCTTGCTGGAGAATTTTTTATTTCAGTGTAATTTCTGATATAATTACTTTGCAGATATTCAATACTATTGAAAACAGGCTTGTTCTGGTTTGGTGCCTAAATAGGAATTAAGGCTGTTATCCAGAAGCCTATAGGTGTGAAAACAGCAGCCTATTTCATTTCCACATTGTAAATGTACTTGTTTTCCCTGATTATTTAATGAATTCTGTACTTCACATTGGAAAAGTGATTTTTGAACTTTTAAAGCTACACCTCACTTGAAAACATTTGTTAAACTGCTAAGAAAGATGCTCAGAAAAAAAGGCAGCTAAATTTTTTTTTTAAAGATTTTACCTACAAAACCTTACAAAGTAAGTGGAAACTTAAAGACAATTATTAAAGATAGAAAACATTTTTTTTCTATCTCTTTCAGATGCATAATTCTGGTATGAGGTCATTTTTAGTATGTACTGAAATACCCATAGAAGTCTACCCGTAGAAGTCATCCTATTACAGTATAGTACCAGGCCCAGGGAGAAGGTATCTGAAAAGCACACACAACATGCATCAGAATGAATAGGGTGGTTCTGTGATCCTTGGGAATGGAACCTCTGCTGCAGTGGATGGAACCTCTGCTTTGCCTGGATATTCAAGGATGGTGAGATATAGCTATAAGAAAATCTATCCCCTGCTCCCACCCCCCAAGAAAAAAGAACAAAAGAAAGCAACGTAGAACAACATAGGTGAGATTATGAGTATAAAGGAAAAAAAAAAAAAAAAAAAAAAAAAAAAAAAAACTATAATTATATTGTGATAAATGACTGAGTCCCAAATAGGATTAAAATTAAAGAACTAGACCTTGCCTACAACAAGAAATACATCATATCTCTTGATTATTCCTACTACGTAGGAATGTCAGAACAACTTAACTGAATTCTAAGTGGAGGTTTATCCTCAGCCAGGTACAAAAACTGGTGCTGGCAGCAGCAGCTACACTGCTCTGCAGTGGCTGGTGATGTGCTGAGGGCTCTATCATCATCACCTGTGCAGCATGCAGGAGAGCACAGGCACTCCGAGGAATCCCTCTTCCTGAGAGGGATCACAGCTCCCCCAGGGTTGCTCACAGAGTAAGCGTGGTCCAGCACCTGCATTTCAGATCTCACCTTCATTGCGAGAGGAGACCACCTGCAAGGTGCCACCCTCACACAAGTAGGCTTTTCTGAGCATGTGTGCTTTTCTTCCAAGCATACACAGTGGGAGCAGCAGGGGCTCCTCCCAACTTCTCCTCTTAGCACAGTCTC
This sequence comes from Heteronetta atricapilla, assembly GCA_011075105.1. Taxonomy (NCBI): domain Eukaryota; kingdom Metazoa; phylum Chordata; class Aves; order Anseriformes; family Anatidae; genus Heteronetta; species Heteronetta atricapilla. Next base: position 45,211,703 of record CM021735.1, read on the forward strand.
CAGAACAGCAAGATACAGAGGTATAACCGATGGGAGCAACTCCCTTCTCATTTCACTCTTACACTCTAGGAGCAGTTCTCAGCAGCCCCCCACCAGCATTCACATGTAACAGGAGGATGGTGTAGGTAGCAAAGGTGGGAATGAGGGCAGGGCGAGGCAGGTCCTGCATCTCCCAGCTCTGCCACCCCTCTTTTTTACAGCTTTGATTTCTTGAGGACTATGGGAACAGTGCAGGCTTCTGGCATCACTTTCTGCAAGTCAGACAGAAAAAAAAAATATATAGTTAGGATCCTGGGTGGCCAGACCTAGGCTTCAGAGAATAGCTGGCCACAGGCTGGCTCATTCACAGCCCCCTCCAGGTGTGCAGACATCAGACAATCATAGAATGATTTGGGTTGGATGAACTTTTACAGATCATCTACTCTAATCTCCCTTGCCACGGGCAGGGACATCTTTCACTAGGTCAGGTTGCCCAAACCCCAACAAACCCAACTTACGCCCCCAAAGGAGAATCACCACTGTCAGAGAGCTCAACCCGAGTGCACTTAGCACCCTCCTCTGCCTCCAGACCATTTTAGTGCTCAAACAAGGGACACCAGGGCAGCAGGGCAGAGCAATGATCCCACTTCCCTTAAGCTACTTGCTACAATCCTCATGATGTCACTGTGATGTGAGGTCGACCTCAAAGTGGTGAAGCTGCAGGGCCAGTTCTCTGGGTAAGGGAAGAAACTGGGAACTCCTCCTTCATGCCATGGAGAAAGGCAGTATCTGTGCAAGTACCAGAGAATCTATATCCTGTGCAGCCTCTGAATTTTACAGCAGGAGGCTCAGCACAGCAACTAGCTCCTCTCTTCTGTCATGTCAGAGGGCCTCTTCATCTCCCTAACAGGCTTCTGCCCCCCACGGCAGGCTTGGTGCAGTGACTACTTCCCTGGGGAGCCGGTTCCAGCGTGCAACCACCCTCTCAGTAAGGAACCTCTTCCTGATGTCTAGCCTAAACCTCCCCTGCCTCAGCTTGAAACCATTCCCACAGGTCCTGTTGCTGGTGACTAAAGAGAATAGATGGGCGCCTGCCCCTCCACTCACTCGTGAGGAAGCTGTAGACTGCAATGAGGTCTCCCTCAGCCTCTTCTTTTCCAGGCTGAGCAGGCCAGGTGACCTCAGCCTCTCCTCATACGTCTTCCCTTCTAGGCCCTTCACCATCTTTGTAGCCCAGTATCTTACTGACTTGAAGAAACAGGCTTTAATCTATTGTGATTTGTTTACTAATGAAGGAGCACAAAAGAGACGCGTGTCCTTGTCTCCGAAGAGGAGGTGAAGGAACAGCTAGTGCAAGGAACACAAAAATCAGTTGTGCTAGACTAATATGTGGTTGTATCTGAACTTGGAGACTGCAACCCTCTTCAGACTTCCAGATCTAGAGGAACACTTTGGCTGCAGCCTAAAAGCCACTTGTACATAAGCTCCCCAAAGCCAGCCAATCTTCTTCCCATGACCTGCCAGAAAACAGCAATGTAGGCATGGAACCAAATTAAAGCCCAAACCTTCAGCCCAGTCCTTGACCTGAATAGTAAGTGAGGATCCAGATCCTGGCATTTACACGTGACAGTTTATATGCAGCCAAAGTAAATGGAGTAGCCAGAGGTCAAGGGGCTAGATTTTGAAAAGTCCTAGGTAAAGAAGAGATCTCAGAAAAGCAAATTTAAATAACAATCATGTCAAGAAAAGTAATTCTGATTGCTATATCCTTTATCAACAGATAAAGGATAGGCAGATGAAAGTCTTTGCCTTTAAGGTTGTTTTCTTTTTTATTTTATTTATTTTTTTATTTAACTGGCTCTGTGCTAATTTTCCTCACAGAATGACTAACAGAAATATGACCCTTGTGCACATTTTTGGTTAAATCATCAGGTCAACCCCAATCAATAAGCCCCTTGTCAGGTTATTTCTATTAGTGATGAGGTGCAATTGACGTTAAAAGACTGAAGCCAGGTAGAAGAGCCTATTCCACAAGGTCTCTTGGCCTTGTTAAGTGAAATCTGCCAAGTGTGGATCATTTGACCTTTGCTATATAGGAAGCATGAAGAATGAAGACTGGTGGGGAATTGCCTCCCTGGGGTAGTTGGGGGTTGGGGGTTGTCTGAGGCTCAGGTTATCTGGGGGTGCTTTTCTACTGTGGTGAAATGGACCCAGTGCTTCCCTAGTAGGCTGCTTATTCTTCGTGTTTTCCACAGTCTCTGTGAAATCGCTTCAGTGACTCTATGAGCTAGCTAAGTTGGTGGTGCCTTCTCGGTCCAGTAAAACCCTGGTGGTACAACTTCACTGTGAAGTAGTTTGGAAGTGACTCAAGCTCAGAATGTGGTAGGTAAGGGTTGCTGGGTTCTACAGTTGTTTAATGTTGAGAATTTTGAGTACTTCTTTAACCTCGTCTGTTTTCAGTGAAATTACTTACGTGTGCTCTAAGCTCCCTTTCCAGCCCTTCAAAAGAAAATAATAATACTAATAAAACCCAAACCAGAGATGCTCAAGAGCTTACAGGTAAGCCTAAGTTGGAAGAATGTTCTTCCAAGTATTTGTTAAGAGTGAACAACAGATTTGGAGAAAAAGATGCCTTAAGGTGAACACATGTTATGTCTGGAGGTAGGTGGTAAGAGGTGTGGAGAGACACTGATGGAATTATAGTACTTTTCACGAAGTGCAATGGGTGAGAATGTGCTGTCTATCCAAGAAATAATGTTTTATTCAGCAGCATGTTTTGGGCAGAAATTTCTGGCAGGACCAGAAATTTCTGGGGACAGGCTGGGCATCGGTCAGCAGGTAGCAAGCAACTGCATCCTTCATCACCTGCTCCATAAACATCATCATCATCATTATTATTTTATTTTCTGTCCCAATAAACTGTTTCTGTCTCAACCCACAGGCCGCAGTTTTTCTCGTTTCTCTCCCTCATCCCAGAGAGGGAGGGAGGGTGAGTGAATGGCTCTGTGGTGTTTAGCTGCCAGCCGGGTTAAACCACAACAGAAGCATACATAAATTGATACAAAGGAATACTTAAATAATACAACTGGACACAAAAATATATATTTTAAGAGAAATTCACATCAGTAATTGTATAAAGCTTTTTCTGTACTAAGGGGTCCCGAAAATTTAGGACTAAAACATTAGCTTTGAAATGTAAAAAGGTGGTTATGACAGTCCTCAAAGGCCACTATATAACACGCTGACATATTCAAGGCTATCAGCTTATATTTCAGTCTGTATATTCAAGTTTTGAGGTACTTTTATGATTATGCAAACATCAGCAATGTAGTGGTATAATAAATGGTGTTTATGAAAGCAGAGTTTTAGAGCTGATATTAAATTTGCAGGCTCAAAACACCCATTTAATATTTAAACAAGTATTTTATACTTGTGTTTGTTCAAAAATAGAGTAAATGCACTTACATAAAAATAATTTTTACTTTTCAACAAGCGTGTTCATGTGATTTTTATATTAGTACAAACTTAAAAAACACACAAACGAATCCACCATATGACTTTTTAAAATAAATGAAACCAATTTACCTTCTCCTTATTGAGTACATTTACATTAAGACTTTGAATCATCTGACCCATGATTTTACAACATTAAAATGAATGGGTCCACATGGATGCTGGTATGTCTCACTGAGACTCAGCATGAATAGAATTAAAGCTCACCACCTTAAGGAAACAGAAAGTCACATGCTCATGCTTTAACTATATTCCTTTTTGTCTCCAAACTAGAACATAAAGTTTAATAGTAACAGTATTTCATGGAAAGAGATTAGTACTTTTTTTTATTAATTACATTTTATTAATTAATATTATTAATTTAATGGCAACATATTTGGAGAAACTTCTAGTTTTTGTTGTACAACACTCTTTCTGGTGGTGATTCAGGCATGAGGAGTTCATTCAGTTCAGCGTGCTGTATATATAGCCCCACTTTTTCCCGTTTAATAGTTCCAGGGCCCTACATAGAGCATGCAGCTCACAAGCCTGAGCTGACTGTGATGGACTCAAAGATCCCAATTCCACCGGTTCTAGGTCCTTATTAATTATTGGATATCCTGATTTGGCCATTCTATCATGTAGTACTGAACCATTTTTAATTTACTCCCTTTTCTCTGGTCCCGGGTCCTCAATTTTGTCTGACCCATCTAGGAATTTTACTGTGGCAGTTCCTACGGCCCTTGGTTACCTAGTAAGAGTGTCTTGCAGGGGGTTTAGGACCTATCACCCCCCCATGAATCCTATAGGAATCGCTTCGGTCCTTCACCGGCCAAGTCCCTCACAGGAGATTGGAGTCGCGGTTAGAAGACCTCCGCACTCACTTCGGAACTAAGTTCCATCTCAGTCACACTCTTACACAGGCAACCGAATCCCACCCAACCAAATGGTATATGCCTTAAATACTCATGACTCCGTCATCTTCGTTCAGATCTTCACGCGCAGAATTACGGGTAAAAAACAATGCTGCAGCTGGCAAGGGAGCTCATAAAAAAAAAATTAAAAAAAATCTTTGCTTGCCTTTATTCAGGTTCAGGATGGTGTTAGTCCCGACCTGACTCAAACAGGAGCCACCAAATGGTGGGGCAACCCTCCTAGATCAAGTCAGAATTCAGGAACCAAGACCATCCTGGATGAGCCCCCAGTTGTGATAAATGACTGAGTCCCAAATAGGATTAAAATTAAAGTTTGTAATTTATTAAGTGAATAGAGGCAAGCAAACAGCGCTGGGTGCACTGGAGTCTCTGCTCCACCAAGATGCACACCTGTTACATCAGGGGGCTGGTTTTTATGCTCCTAGACTAATACATATTCATCACTATTCCTAGAAAAGGCAGGGTTATTATAATTAGTTCCTAGAATCCAAACCCTCTCCAGACGCATGCGTATCAGTCTCTGGTGATCTTTCGGGGGGGTCTCTTGTGCTGAAGGCTTGTAGTCTTCCTCCCAGGCTTTGTCCTTCGGTTGTCCTTCAGTTCCCTCTTTCTCCTTATTTGGTGGATCTCTTTGCTGGATATCAGACACTTAGGCAGTGTCCCATGCAAAAGTCAGCAGTTTCCTAAAAAAAACTCCTTGGTCGTCTTATCTCCCAGACTAGAGTCTCGATATTCGCCCTTCAAACCCTCTATTTACACAAATTGCTGTACCCTTCGTTTGCATGATACAAAAACTGTGTGCACTAATCACTCTGTTTTTCTTAACTAGAAGGTATATTTCATCATGTGGCCCTAGTATTGTTCCATACTGACACAAATAAATTAATACTTTTCACAATATAATTACATTGTAGAATAGTATCAATTTCATCTTGGTACTGGCATTAATTCAAATTCTAGACCCCTCCTCGAGCAAGAAAGTGTTTCATCTACATTCTCTATAGTATAGTTCACTTTTGAAGGTGTCTATGCACACTGTACAGAGTTTACTGGAATTAATATGGACCTTCGTTTCTATCTTCATCTATGACTTTCAGTCAGTTGACAAAACTAACAGGACAAACATGTAAAGCAGTGTTTCTGCTGTGATGTCTTCACAGGTCAAAGGAGGATTTGCCCATTTGGTGAGGACATACCTAAGTTCAAAAATTAAATTCCTGGATAAGAGTAGGAGTGATTAGGAGGAAAGTATGGATGTAGCCA
>CM021735.1:45222371-45294377 GCA_011075105.1 Heteronetta atricapilla
TGGTGTTGTGTCTGCTGCTGAGCAGTGCTGGCACAGCATCAGGACTTTCTCTAGCCCTCCTAGGGGGTGGGCAAAAAGTGAGAAACATCACCAGGGCAGCTGACCCAAACCAACCAAAGGGATATTCCATACCATATGATGTCACACTCAGCAATAAAAGGTGGGAAAAGGAGGAAGAGGGGTGGGGTGGGCTCTCGTTGCGAAAACGTCTGTCCTCCTCTCCGAACACCGGCTACGTGCATTGAGGCCCTGCTTCAAGGACGTGGTCAAGCATCGCTTATTTGTGGGAAGTAGAGAGTAATTTTTTTTTTCCCCTCTGCATTTCCACATAGCCTTTACTTGTTTTGTTATTCCCTTTCCCCCTTCCTCTTCCCCTTTTCCCTTTCCTCCCTTTAGTTGAATTGTTTAATTAATAATAATATTGTTAATAATAATAATATTGTTAATAATTGTTTAATTAATATAATATTTCCTTGATAATATATTTCTCTCTTTATTAAAATTATCCTTATCTCAACCCGTGAGTTGTTTTTTTCCCTTTACTTCTTCCCCTCCTCATCTGAGGAGGGGGAGTGAGAGAGCGGTTGTGGTGTTCAGTTGCCTAATACGGTCAAACCACCACATATATATATAATATATATATATATATATTTAGTGGCTACATCCATACTTTAGAATTATATACTTGCTCTCTTTGCCATCTCTATAACTTTAGATATTGGGGTGGGGGAGTAGAGGGAGCAGTAGGGATGCATGTATAACGTCATATTTTATAGCTTAAATCTAAACCTACTCCTAAAAGGACAACTTTTCTATTCATTTTGCTCAGTTTATGATCAGTCTTTTGCAATTCTTTCCCATTAGCTAGAAAATGTGATCAATCTTTAATCTTGGAAATTGGTACATGCCTTGAGCAGGTACAAAGGGTAGCTGCTAGATTTGAGTTGTATCACAGAGTACTACAGAGATGGTGTTTAAATATGTCATCACTCTTAATGAGGTTCGGTAGTGGGAAGTTTGAGTAAACACAGTCCTAGTGTGCTCTGCTGCTTGGAGACAGCACACTCCGTGTTTGTTGATGTGTTTGTCCAGTGTCAGAACTTGCCAACACTGGATTTCTTTTTAAGAATGATGAGAGTCTTAGAGATCAGTCTGGCAGAAGTTTGCTAAACCATTGACAGTATGATGAGAAGAATAAAGAAGAGCAGGGAAGTGACACTGAGAGGGAAAGTTTTGAAATCTAATATTTAGCTTCTAAGTTGTAATTGAAAGTTTGCTTTTAAAAACGGAAGTACAAAAGGACAACTGAGCTCCTTTAATAAAAATTTTAGTTTTATTATTTCTTTCTAACAGTTCATTCCTAGCTCCAAAAAGATGGCACATATCCACAAGTTTACAACAAATTCTGCCATTATTTGGAAGGCAGAGACTTCTTGAGAACTGCTCAGGACAGACTACGGCTTAGCACATGGCATGGGTTATCTGTTATAGGTTACCTGAGGCTTGTGTGTGTGTGTTAGCTACAAAAGGAGACTGAATTTTAAAATGGACTTTCAAATGGACCATTGAGCAATCTTTGTGGGAAAATAATACCTGGTGGTGCATGTATTTATAGAATTTTTATGTGTTCAGATTACAAAACTATACTGGCAAACAGATTCTGCCAGGAAAAATACTCTTGAGTACTGAATTCCACCGCAAATGTTTGAAAGTTGCTAGTCAACAAAAATGCAGATTCTGCCTTTATAATTTATTTTCCTTTTTGCAAAGGAATGAAGCACATTCTTCCAGACAGTGTAAAACTACAAGGAAGTCATTCAGGGAGCAGAAAGAATAATATACAATTGGAATTGATAAGATTCAAATTTATTTAATTAATAAACAAATTAATTGTATCCCATAGTGACTAACATGTTTTCTCTTCCAGACACAGTAGTTGCAATATCTGACCATTTCAGGTTCCTCACCTCCAGCCTCACTACCATCTATTTTTTTCCAGGTAATTTTGAGCTTTCCATCCTCCCAACACTTCTGAACATGCTTTCCCAAAATTATAGCACTGTATCTATTCTCCAGGCCCACCTATCACTGTTCATCAGCCAAACTCTCCTCTTCTTGCTGCCCTTGTACAACAGGGTTACTCATGTCTCTTTAGATAGGCAGTAAGGCCACAGCCGTCCCACTGATTTATTCCTTAATATAGTGAATAAGTTTAGATTTTCTTCATAGATCACTGTTACCTCTTCACAAAATTTCATGGCTTCTCTTCCAAAGAAAGCAATGTGATCTTTGTTTATAAATTTGTCTTGTTTTGCTCCTTGTCCCCTCATCTGCAGTTCTCTCTAACACAAACTTAGTATAAATCCATGATATTTACACAAAATACAATGCATGGAACAAGATTTGATTGTTTCAGTACAATATTTAAATAATTCCTAACTGTTTTGGGATTTCCAGGAAAGTTCCAGGATGATTTCCACTCTGGTAGCTGCCTGGTTTGTTCTGATATGTTGTCCAGCTTTTTAATCAGACAAATCTGCATAATAGTTTAACTAAGATAATTACTTTTCTACAACAGAATAACAGAAAGGGACCTTTATTTAACTAGTAATTATTATTATTATATGCATGGCTTAGACAAAGACTAGAGCTGCATTGTGATAGATAAATGGCCACAACATGCATTTCATAAACATGTTGTAAACGAGGCCCTTGACATTGTTCATTTCCATAGGAAATTAAAAAGTTAAAACTGAGGCTGCCAACTTAGATCAATGGAGATAGCATGTGGGTTTTATATATATATATTTTTAATTTGCTCAGTGTTGTTGACCACAGGTTATCAAAGGCCTGGTCCAGTGGGTTGAAATCATGTTAGAATTGAACAAAACTACAACCTCTGTCCTGAGAGTCTGAGCTGAAGAGGAAATGATATATTTGCAGATACAAACAAGAAGGCATTTTCATTAGATATATCTAGGATTTGGTTTACAGTGTCTTATTTTCATAAGCAGTTTCCTGTTCTTTGATGTCAATGTATGTCAGGTGTTGTGTTATCAATTGCTATCCACTCTGGCTAAAAGGTTGCTTGCTTGCTCTATAATCCTTCCTTTCCTGCCTACTGGAAAAAGATTATAAAAAAGTGATCAAGCCTTTGTTTTCCAGCATGAAAATAGGTACTTCAAGACACTTATGGAGTGACTTTCTCCATAGTTAAAGATTATAATGGAATGCTCCAGAGGAACAAAAGTAAAAGTGCTTACATATAATACAGGCAATAATTTCCCAGGCATTATGCTATCATGATAATAGAGGGGTTAACATCCTCAACATGATTGTGAAAAAAGATGGCACAATCAGGCTCACAGTCAAGTTCATAAATTTATATGGTTGCTTGGAACTGTCAAAGACTAAAGTTTGAATTCATATTCATAGGTATTACACTAGACTCATTTATATTTGTCACAATGTTCCATTTTAGAATTCAGTTTTATTCTGCAGGCACATGAGAGGAAAACATTTCTCATTTCCTTATTCTCATAGTTATTTAACATCTTAAGGGAAATTAAACCAGTAGGCATGCTCAAGTCATTTTTAAAAGTGAGAATTTAATTCAGAATGAATTCAGTGTCAAAAAGGAAAGACAGATGAGAAAGCAGAAGAAAAAGAAAGCCCCAACAGTTCTCTTGACCTTGCAGTTTTCCATCACCTCTAAGCCTAAAAAAAATAATTCTCAGCAAAGACACTCACAGAATTTGAAGTTAGAGACAAGGACATAAGCCTTCAAACCTTTTCATTAGCCAATACATGCCTGATTCCAGACTGCATGTGTCTTCAGTCTTATTCTAAATTTTCTAAGTGATGTTACTTTATTTACCTTGAAGCAATTAGTCCACACTTTCTCTTTGGTGTCAAATATATATATATATATATATATATATATATATATATAATTTTTTTTTGAACTTTCTATTATTTTAATCCAATCTCTTCTATTTTCACTTTATATTGCAACCAGTTTTGTCCTTGCTTTTACTTGTTAGGTAGTTCCAGACAATTATCATGTCCTCATCACTCCTGCCTTACTACTGAACCAAGTTCGACATATTCAGGTTATGTGAAGTATTCTCATAAATCATTCCTTCCTGTGACTTAATATTCTTTGTTGCTCATCTCTGAGTACCTTCCAGGTTGATGACAAGATTTGAATGAGATGTCTCAAGTTGAAAACACTTATCTCAGGGACAGCTCAGCAGCACATATCTTGCTTGGCAGTTCAGACTAGAAGCCAAATATAATAATATGATAATAATTATAATAATTATCATATCTCATAGTTGCTGTGCATATTTGTGGTAATATCTGAAAAATTTATGATGATCTTCTGGGTAGTAGTTGAAAGAAAATTGAGCACTGCTGCTTATGAGACATACTTTGTGATGTATTGTGTGTTCTGATGAATTTTACAGTGAATTGCATTCATCTACTTTGTTTATCTAGTGTAGCTGGCTGGCTGTAAAAGCTCTCCTCTGTGTCAAACTACATTAGCATGATTGTCAATGTAAACTTAATTGACAAGCCTGGCAACTGGCAGAGCTATCCCTTCAGGGCTCAGAGGTTAAACATCTGTCTGAAGTGATGTTTCCTAAAAAGCTTTATATAACTGGAGCAATATTTCAGGCAAGCACTTAATGTTTCAGCTGACGGAAGTCAGCAATGAAGAAAGGACAAGACACAGACACTTGAAGGGGCATGCTGGGTTATAGCTTGCTGACAGCCTCACCACTGTACCAAAAGGTTACAATGCTCAGAATAGGCTTTCAAGCTCTCTCTCCGCATCTGTATATGATTGCATTTGGTGCTAGTGACCTAGCTGATTTGTGGCATTTTCTACTGGTTGAATGTTTATCTTGAAATCATCATTTCTTACACATGGGTAAAAAGGTTATCTCAAACTCTTAATCAGAAGTTTTTATCAAAGAATGGTAAGAGAGATAAATCATGAGTCTTGATTCTTTTCAATTCTTTATTATCAGCTTACTGTAAAGGTAGCCCAGTCACCTTAGCCAGAAAGCAGTGATGGATTCTTCACCTGAACTAATTACACAAAGATTACTTTCTTTTCTTCGACTAAGACTAGTTTATTTATTTATTTATTTATTTATTCATATTGTTACCCATTTAAATAGAATGCATAACATATATACATATGTATAACATAAATAACAAGTTTGGATTGATAATGCCTTGGAAATTCTTGTTTCTCTTCACTAACTCCCATTACCATTTAAACCCAATGAGATCATAAGGCAAATCACCATCCTCAATTTTGTTTGATGCTGTTTTATTGCCAATTCATCCCATATCCACTTTGAGTTAATAAAAACAAACAAACAAATAAATAAATATATTCTCTTCTGAAAGAGTTTTAGCTCAGAAGCCTAGATAAAGACCAGAAACCAGACATACCTCAGGTTTTCACTCTTCAGTCTTACTGAAGGCCCCTTCTAGAAAGAAGCTGCTGGACTTTACAAGTTTTCCAACCTATGGATCTGAATCATAGAATGGTTTGTATAGGAAAGAAGTTTAAGTGTCATCTAATTCCAACCCCCCTGCCATGAGCACAGACTCCTTCCACTAGACCAGGTTGCTCAAAGCCCCCTCCAACCTGACCTTGCACACCCCCAGGGATGGGACATCCACAGTATTTGATCTATATACTGATGTTTGCATCTGAAGTCATGCAGTATGTCAGTGCAACAAGGTATGTGAAGCAGCAGCTCCAGTGTATTTCCAACTAGATCAAGTTAGAGAAAACATAGAACAAAATAATCTTTTGGTTACAGATAATGCACAAAATAATTTCTTTTCATTACAATAATACTTCAGATGTCAGAAACTGATGTTTTAAATTGTGTTCACAAAGAGCCGTTAAACCATTTTTTAATTCTAGGAGGACAGAGAGGGAGAGATGGTGGGAGATGTGGTGATTGGTGGCCGCCTCGGTCATAGCGACCATGAAGTGGTTGAGTTCAAAATTTACGGCGACAGAAGGAAAAGTGCCACCAAAACCTTATCCCTAGATATGGGGAAGGCGGACTTCAGGCTGCTCAGGGAACTAGTCAGCAAGGTCCCCTGGGAAGCTGCTCTTGAAGGCCTCGATGTCCACCAGTGCTGGTCATTCTTTAAGCGATGCCTCCTAGAAGCACAAGAACAGGCAGTTCCTAAATATCGCAAGTCAGGCAGGCGGGGCAGGAGGCCGGCGTGGCTGACCAGGAACATTCTAATGGAGATTAGGTGGAAACAGAGAGTCTTTCGCTACTGGAAGGAGGGCCAGGTGACATGGAAAGAATACAGGGATGCTGTTCGTGTTTGTAGGAAGAAAATTCGTGTGGCTAAAGCACACCTAGAGTTGAAGCTGGCTGTGTCTGTGAGAGATAATAAAAAGGGTTTTTTTAGATATGTGAATGGAAAAAGGAGAACTAAAGAATACATAGGGCCGCTCCTTGATAGGGAAGGTCTCCTCACAGACAATGACATAGGCAAAGCAGAGACGCTTAACGCCTTCTTTGCCTCTGTCTTCAATGCCGATGATGGGCTTCGGGACCCAGGGTGCCCTGAGCTGGATGACCGGGACGGTGGGGATGACAAACTCCCAACTGACCCTGAACGTGTGCGGGATTTGCTACTCCACCTGGATCCCTACAAGTCCATGGGTCCGGATGGGATTCATCCCCGGGTGCTGAAAGAGCTGGCAGACATCATCGCGGAACCTCTCTCAATTATTTTTCAACTATCCTGGGAGTCTGGAGAGGTCCCGGTAGACTGGAAGCTGGCAAATGTTGTGCCGATTTTCAAGAAGGGTCAGAAAGAAGACCCTAGCAATTACAGGCCTGTCAGTCTCACGTCAGTGCCTGGTAAAATCATGGAGAAGATGGTTCTCAAACTTATTGAGGTGCACCTGGGGGACAAAGCAGTCATTGGTCCCAGCCAGCATGGGTTTGTGAAGGGTAGGTCCTGCCTAACTAACCTGATTTCCTTTTATGATAAGATCACCCGTATGGTGGACCAAGGGAAACCAGCTGATGTGATTTTTTTGGACTTCAGCAAGGCATTTGACACGGTTTCCCATAGGATCCTACTGGACAAAATGTCCACCATACAGCTAAATAAAAACATCATCCGATGGGTGAGCAATTGGCTAACGGGCAGGGCCCAAAGGGTTATGGTAAATGGGGCTGTGTCAGGCTGGCGGGTGGTCACCAGTGGGGTCCCTCAAGGCTCCATTTTAGGGCCGGTACTTTTCAATATTTTTATAAACGATCTGGATGTAGGAATAGAAGGTATTTTGAGCAAGTTTGCTGATGACACCAAACTTGGAGGAGTTGTGGACTCGGATGAGGGTGGAAAGGCCTTGCAGAGGGATCTGGATAGGTTGGAGAGCTGGGCGATCACCAACCGCATGAAGTTCAATAAGAGTAAGTGCCGGGTCCTGCACCTGGGACGGGGAAACCCTGGCTGCACGTACAGACTGGGCAATGAGACGCTGGAGAGCAGCCTAGAAGAGAGGGATCTGGGGGTCGTGGTAGACAGCAAGTTGAATATGAGCCAGCAGTGTGCCCTGGCAGCCAGGAGGGCCAACCGTGTCCTGGGGTGCATCAAGCACGGCATCGCTAGTAGGTCGAGGGAGGTGATTGTCCCGCTCTACTCTGCGCTGGTGCGACCTCACCTCGAGTACTGTGTGCAGTTCTGGGCACCACAGTATAATAAGGACGTGAAACTGTTGGAGAGTGTCCAGAGGAGGGCTACGAAGATGGTGAAAGGCCTGGAGGGGAAGACGTACGAGGAACGGCTGAGGGCACTGGGCCTGTTCAGCCTGGAGAAGAGGAGGCTGAGGGGAGACCTCATCGCAGTCTACAACTTCCTCGTAAGAGGGTGTCGAGAGGCACGAGACCTTTTCTCCATTAACACCAGCGACAGGACCCGCGGGAACGGGGTTAAGCTGAGGCAGGGGAAGTTTAGGCTTGACATCAGGAGGGGGTTCTTCACTGAGAGAGTGGTTGCACACTGGAACAGACTCCCCAGGGAAGTGGTCACTGCACCAAGCCTGACTGAGTTTAAGAAGCGATTGGACTGTGCACTTAGTCACATGGTCTGAACTTCTGGGTAGACCTGTGCGGTGTCAAGAGTTGGACTTGATGATCCTTAAGGGTCCCTTCCAACTCAGGATATTCTATGATTCTATGATTCTATGAGAGAGAGAAAAAAAATGATGTTGAGTTTTGGAAACTTCCAAATTATATTCCAGTAAAGTAGTGAAGATTCGGGGACTTTATGGATAAACAACCAAAATTGAGTATGTCAGGTTTTATATTTTTTATTTTATAATCATACTTACTTGTATACATATATATATATGTATAAATATAAAATCATACATACCTACTACTTACTTACTTATTTACTGTGATAGTCTGTGATGGTCTCTCCCTAAAGGAAGACTTGAAATGTCTGAAGTCTCATATTTCTCTTTTTGAGAAAATTTTGACATACTGTTTCCAAGTCTGGCTTTAGTCTTAAAGTATTGACATACTTTTCTCATTTTTGAAGTTCATCCGTTGCAACTTGCAACTGCAAGTTGCATTCAGCACTCCATCTTCCCTGAAGGAAGCCTTACAGTGTGAATTCACATGGGACAGAAAATCTTCCCATCTTTATAATGCATGTTCTTATGAAGAAAAAACAGATCATGGATTTATGTCCAAGTCCTAAAGTCTTAAGTGAATTGCCTATGGGAATGCACAGTAGGACATAATAAGCCAACAAGCTTGCCAAGTCTGGCCAACAAGCTTGCTTTATTCATTTATTTATAGTGTTAAGTTCTCACTATAAGGACAAGCTCAAATAAATAAATAAATAAATGGTAGTCTTGGGTATGATACAGTGCTTTCTTTTTAAATTATTCTTACCTTGAGGCTTAGCATTTCTTCTAGTTTCCGTGTTTACAAAGTTTTCTTAATTGTAACCCCCTGAGCATATTGGCAATAACAATGGAGAGGATTGTTAGCTTTAAGCATGAAGCAGCAACTATGCAAGGATACACAGCTTCATGCACAGGGTGATTTCCTTTTATATATAAATTCTTCATATATATTTGGTAATCCTGAAGACACTGCTATAGATTTAATTACCAAATCAACAGAGTACTTCTGCTCATGGTCTTCATCTCTATCTATTTAATATAATACAGGGCTGCAGAGGAAAAAAAAAAAAAAAAAAAAAAAAAGACAAAATCTAAAAATTAATTTTAAATGCTCAGTGTGATGCCTTATTTCTAGGTGCCTTTACCTGGAATGAAATTCAAAGTTTTAATTTATGACATAGGAGTCATCTGAGCACCAGGAGTAAAAGTTCACAGTAGTTAGCAAATCAGCCTCCTACATTTAAGTTGGTTAGCAGATAACTCTATAAAATACACAGAAAGGAGTGAAAGTACACTGGGATGTTGGTGAGGGGGTTGTTCAGATAGCCCACTCCAAGCTCAAAGAAAGATTTTTTCCACCACCCAGAATCAATAACCTTGAATTCTTCCTCCTTATCTAAACTTTTGCAAGCAAAAAAATGTAGAAGTATCACCCTTAATTCTTAGGTGGAGACTACTGAGAAAGCCACTGAAAGATGTGAGGCAGATGGTTCAAACCATCTGATTATTCTTTTTTTTCTGTGATTAATTCACTTCCTGTAGAGCAAAAATGGTCTTGAATTGACTTGTTTTTGTTGGAATTGAGGAAGAAAGTAGAATATTTTCATCTTTTTTTCAAAACATATAGATGTATGGAAGTTTTCGGCAACAGCTGTTAAGCTGTCAAATCACCAGCAAAATGTAGAACAGAGAATAGACGCCAATCTGTTTAATGAAGCCTTGCTTGTTGGAAACTCAGGAATTTTGGTGCCTGCATACTACTTTTTTAAGTTTGCCTCTATACGGCTTAATTTCCACAATGACCTTTGATGGTGAAATCCAGCTGCAGAATGCAGCAACCAGCTTAGGAAATAGCCTGAACTATGAAAGTAGATCAATATATGAATCCTGTCTATTTTGGAAACATGATTTGATGAGTGATAGTTGAACTTTTCAATGTTCAGAGGCTTGGAGCAGATAAACATAAGGATGGAAAGAGTGAAATTCTGGCTGTACTAGTCATTTAAATTTTCTGTAGCATGTCTAAACAAAACAGTCTCTTGGAGCCAAACTCAGACTCTGTGTTTGTGGAACTAATCCCACTGTTTTCATTTGGCTGGTGCTCATTTGTACCAGAGCTGAGTTTAACCCTACAATATCACTAAATTGGTAGGTGTCAGACTTTCTTACTCCCTTTTAACACCAAAACTTTTAACACTCCCTTTTTATATTGGTGTACTCAACTCTTATAAAAGATGGCAAAAGGTATTTTGCTACCTACTTCTGATTCTTCATTGAGAACAGAAGCAGCAAAATTTAGGAAGAATATTAAATTTAGCCAGTGTGCTGGGTGTTTTTTTTGCATGTTAAATTTTGGAAAAATATTTGGTATTTTAGGATTGACCTTCCTTGGCCATTTGCCAAGATTTTGTTTATTTATGTTCTTTGTATGTAGAAACAGAAAGTCTTCTTAACTGGTCAGGACTCTGGCTGCATACATAGAGCTTCAGAACAATCTCCATTATTAGGCAAGAAAGACAAATGAAATTTGACCTTACAAAAAAAATTTGGATTCTACCCTTGTTCTAGTCTTCCAATATATGGCAGAAGAGAAGTAAATATGGCAACAAGGGATGTTAGTGCAACCCTAAACTTGCCATTTAGCCCCAATCCACTCAGAGTAGCCCAATATCTTATAGAAGGAAATAGAGCTAGAAAAGCATTTCCCTTTCAACATTGTCAGCATGGGCTGACAATGTACCTATGCATATATAATGAATGTATAAAGCATGTTTAAGTCTCATTTTGAAAGGTAAGGAAAAACAACAACAATTTTTATCCAGTATCGATTGCTGATTTCGTGGCAAGTTATTGCTGCATGTTTCATATATATACACATATATATATACACACACATATATATATACACACATATATATATATATTTGGCAGGGCTGGACTGGAGTTTATCTACTAAATACATAAAGATTTCGTGTAGGTGAGCTCACACCTTGCAGTAGAGCCCTATAGTTTTTGTTCATGGGTAGTTTATTGCCTCTTTATTAGCACAGCATAATTAAAAAGGCTTTATGTGCATGTGACATACAAGAGACAAGGTTTTCCCTTAGATATCATGGAAATTAAAGTGAAATTCCTGAAAACTGAGAGTAGAGTAGCCTCCTTTCTGTGCAAAAATGTCTGTGAAGTCTTTTGGAATTATGACTGCTAGAGCATGGCAGTACATTCAGCAGAAGAGAAATTCCTCCTATAACTGAAAACAAAAATGTTTGTTATGCCTCTGAATAGGAAGTAATGTAAAGGAGACCGATATGGTCACTCATGGTCACTATACTGCTAGGCCCATACAGACAGAAATATTTTCTGGATTATTTTACTGAATTAAAATAATAAAAAAAAAAAGTCAGTACCCTCATCTTAAATGAAATTTAGTCAAAGTACTGTCAAAATTAGTCCCTCTCAATTGCATGTGGTAACACATGTTGGTTCCCCTTGGTCTTGGCTTGTTTCCACGAGTGTTTTTCACATTCATTTGAGGGGCACACAGCCTTGGTTTTAAGACTTCCTTTATCTAATTTTAACTGTTTAAATATGTTTGCTATAGTTTTAATACTTCAAGCTGTAAATTTTTAAAACTTCAGAGAATTCACCTGAATGGAAAGAGTTGTTGATAATTGAAAAGGACATACAATATTGTTAATTTAACTAAATACCTGCAGAAGAGTTGTCCAGATGGTTTGTTTCTATAGCAGAAATAATGGGGTTGGTGATGAATCCAGAGATCATTAAGATTTTTAAAAAATCCATTTGCTAAAGAGAAAGTGCAAAACCTGCCAATAAAAGCTTTTTGACAGCCACAAGAATATTTCTTTCAAACTTGTTGAATTTTTAATGCATTTGGGAAGAAGGGAAAGGAATGGAAGAGAATTAATACATGTTTTCAGTGTGAATATTTCAACATCTTTAATGGAGTCCAAAATCCAAATTTGAAGCTTCCTGTGTCTTTTGCAGAAGCAATGTGGTTATGCCATTCAAACAGAGAGAGTTTTTTCATTGCCAATGAATAAGGTCTTGGACTGAATAAACTAAAGGAATATTTTAGGTGGCTAAAGTCTCCATCCAATCTTTTTTTTTTTTTTTTTTTTTTTTTTTTTTTCCTTACCTTTCTTATTTTTTTTCTTTTATTTTTTTTTTTTTTTATGTTTGAGGAGAATTTCTACTTTTTACATTCTGTATCTTCTGACATGGAGACCATCCTGATAAAACTGTTATAAAGCTGTCTTAAGCACCAGCACACCTTTTCTTTTTGTGCATCAGCAAGATATATTCTGCATGCAAGTTCATGCAAGACTGGATAGCACAAATCCTAACACTATATTCAAATACCAGAAGCTATATTTACCTTGGTGATCCTTCATTTTCTTCAGGGTTTACTAGTAAAGGATTTCTCCCTTTTTCCTTGTGCACTCATTTCACTTAATGATATTTTCTGTTGAATGAAGCACTTTTTGCAGCACTTATTCACTGCAGCTATATCTCATTATCAACCCATTTCCAAATTGTTTTCTGTTACTGTCTGTTTCAATATTGATGATTCATACTGATGACATGTTGTTAGGTATTATCTTATTTAGATCATTGTATGCCAGATTTTACACTTGTTTGAAATTTTTGTATGTTTAGTTTTGTTTTATAATGTTTTAACCCATGCTTCTTTTGCTTTGTCTTTGTCTTTGAGGTATACCAGCACTTTTGCTGGTATTCATAAATTCTTGCAAATTATTATTATTTGTAAAATTGACTGTTAAATTTGGTATTTCTCTTTTATAACTATTTTATGTATACTAAACAAGACAGACACTATTACTGATTACTGCAAATGGAAAATACTGAAAACCTGCAGGCAAGTGAATTGCTTATAGATTTGCTCAGATGCATTTGATTTTGGTTCTTCCTAGTGTCATGAAAGCAGTCATTTAAAAGAACTACATACATATAGTATATATATATAGCTTTCTAAAGTACTCTAGCATAGTATATATATGTACACATAGACATATTTATAGCAGAGTTACCTCACAAAAATGCACTTGTGACAGGGAAGACAGTATAATGAACAGGTGTGATGTTTTAAGAAGTTAACTGTTGGGTGGTCAGTGACACCAGAAAAATAAATAATCTTCATAATTAGATATGCACTGATGTGAACTGAATTACAGTACATACTCCTCAAAAAAACATGCACATTAAATGTTCTCTATAACGCAAATCTGCAGTTTTGCGTATATAAATTGATGCTTGTACATATTTTCTTTACTAAGAACTATATTTTCCTTCATCAAATCTGCTGAAATTTAATAATGAATTGACCCATGGATTTATTTTATTTTTATTTTTTATTTTTTTCCGATGTGCTAATTGCTTTGTACACACATGTGTCTGTCTTATTTAGATCATCACATATAGAGAGAAATGTATAATGAATAAACTTAATACAAATGAGACCTGCAAAGCAGCTGTTATCTTAACCCCAAACACATTCCAGTCATGCTCTGTGAAAAGGAGTGTTAATACATCTTGTTTCTGTTATATGAACAAGACCTTCAACATTTATTTTAGGAGAAAAATGTATTTGTTAAAATTTATTTTCTGAGCTATAATGAGAGGGTTTTCTGCAAACAACCATTCCTGCTGCCTACTATTATTCATAAATAATTCAATGTATCTCCATTCTTCCATCATTTTTGTCCATTGTCACAAATGCTAGCCCTTG
The DNA here is from genome assembly GCA_011075105.1 of Heteronetta atricapilla. NCBI lineage: Eukaryota > Metazoa > Chordata > Aves > Anseriformes > Anatidae > Heteronetta > Heteronetta atricapilla. The sequence goes on from CM021735.1 coordinate 45,236,345, forward strand.
AAAAGTGTGCTCTGGGTTGTAAAGAAACTTTTCCTGATCATCAAAAGAACCATCTGCTGCAGAAGGATTCCCACGACAAGACCAGAGAAGGATCCTTCTTACAAACACTGACATTTCTGAAACTATAGTGATTTATGCCATCTGACAAGCTGGAGCCCAGTGTGCCCAGCAAATGATAAGTAAGAAATAGTAAAATCGAGATTTCTTGGTCTTGTAGAAAGTTAATGTTAATCACACCAAGTCCCCAGATGCCTCTGACTACTTCATTCATGATCAGGTTTGTGTACTGGTTTTAAAAACACATATTTCTTGCATGGTCAGCATCCTGAAAGAGCTCACCAGAGCATGTTATAGAATACTGAATTATTCATCCTGCCCTATCAATCCTACCTAAATCCTCTGGGGAAAAGACATGCCTGATGGTTAAACCTTCTACACAGAGGTACTTCTGAGCTGACTTCATTGTCAGCTCTCTGTCACACACAGATTAACTTGAGGACTTATATTCTTGGGCCAGTTTAGCATTAAAATGTCCATAGTGCAGCTTATTAAGATAAAATACAGGCTAACTGTGGTGATTCATTTTTGTTCCACCTTAAACTAACTTTCCAATTTTTGTCTCATTTTCACTATTCACCAAGCTATTTGTATAACTCTTTATGTAGAGATATCCAGACTTTTAATTATTGTTATTGTTTTTGTTATTGTTATTTATTTTGGTACATTTTAAAGTGCATTAAAAACTAGTGAATGAAATTTAAAAAAAAAAAAAAAGATGATTGTAATATTTCTTGAATTAAATATACAAAAATTAAGGTAAAATCACTTTCAAAATGATCATAACAAATGTTACAGATTTAATTAATTTCTCTAGAATGAGAAAAAAATTACAAGTAAATAAGTCATAGGAGGAATGCACAATAATATGTGTGCATGAGTGTGTGTGTGTGATTATTAAGAGTTTTGTCTCTTCTCCAAGTTTATGAAGTAGCACAGTACAAAGAGAGGATTGAAGATTGATAGCCAATCTAAATATTTTCTGTTACGCTGTCACTTAAAAGTTGGTACTGAAATTCATTATGCTGAAATTCATCGTAAGGAAATATACTACTACCTGATTTATATCATAGAATCATAGAATCATAGAATATCCCGAGTTGGAAGGGACCCATAAGATCATCAAGTCTAATTCCTTGCACTGCAAGTGTTCAAGATTGTCAAGTCAGTGAACATTTATGCAAAAATAATCCGCAGAGGTATAAATAAAGGACTAAGAGTTTATGAAAGAAATCTCATGAAGAGAGAGCTTTGAAAATCAAAGGAAAATTTAAATCACCAGAATCTGTTTATTCTGCATCATATATATGTCTCAGTTTTTGAATGTCACTGAGTCAATCAAAGTATCCAGCTGGAAAATTTTGAGCTTCTCTTGACCTCACCAGCTTTTGTCAGGAATACTCTCTTTTTATGTGTAAACACACACGCAACAACTACAGTATCAGTATCTGATCTTTATAGTTTCTATCTGCAACTGTAAACAAAAGAATAACAATAATAGTTTTATCCCTGTTTAGCCAATGAAATGGGAAGTATAGAACAGAGATCTACCCATCGATATTTGTGGTTACCTTTAGCAGTATAACGACAGCAGTTAAGATTCTTACTTAAGTTTGGTAAATAAAGTACCTGGTATAGGAGTATCTACAGGGGAAAAATCCAGTTTTAAGATTAAGATTAAGATTTAGATTGATCTTTTGGGAATTAAAGTTTAAATACCTTATTTATGTTAAAGAACTATGTTTGGCTCCAGTTAAGGTCCTATTTATTTCTCATCTGTTGTTAAAAGTGTTATTTCTGTGGAGCTGGACTAATCTATTGCTACAGTAAAACAGTGGTGAATTAATCCTTAATCTGCATCTGATTCAGAACCAACATTAATAAAATGCTTGTACTCAGGGCTGAAGTTGTGCAGACTTCAAAATGTCAATAAAATGAACATGGCATTTCACAACTATTATATGTATTTTTATATATATACATGCAATGAATTCATTTGGGCTGAATTTTAATAACAGAACATGAAGTAACTATGGAAACAATCTTTTTATAGACAATTTGTGGAGAGTCATTTTCAAATAACAAGTGTAATTGAGAAATTTTAGCTGAGATGCCAATTTATAGTAGACTTAATTGTCCTCACTTTTATCCCATTTCTATACACATATTTTCATATCTTACTCTCTAATCAAGGCATTGTTTACATCTCTGTGGGTTATTTATGATGTAGTAGAAGAAGCAGGAGAAAGTAGGGTTAATCACAGGGTTAGAGTGCTGTTCTGAATGTCCTCAGAAATAATGAATCCTGAAAAATAGACATGAATGCTTCCTATCTTTAATGATCGATGGAGTTGCACTATCATTGCACATCCCCTGCTCCTCCCCCTTCCGCCACTTCCCCCTGCCCCCCCCCCAAAAAAAAGCAGCTGTTTGCAGTACTTTCAATTTTTGCTGATATTAAGACATCACTAGTAATTTAAAAAGCATCAATAACAACTTAAAACCCCAAAATAAGAGGCCATATGGAGAAGAATTCTTATATTCTTTCTTCATCTTACCCTGCAGTGACTCCTGATAAATAATCCTATTTTATAGGGATGAGTTCAATATTTTTGGTCTAAAACTGGGGGAAAAAATGGAAATACTTAACTTTCAGGTCGTGACTTTTTGGAATTTGGAAAAGCAGACATGCTCTAACATTCTTGAGACATGATATTTAAGTAAGTGCCTTGTTTTTCAGATAATTCACCTTTACAACTGCCCTTCAAGCGAAGTTTATTGCTGGATTGTTTCTCTGGTATCATATTTATGTTTAGATCAGCTTCCATAATGTATTAGTAAAAAAAATGTTCAAAATATGATGGCAATTAAAAAAAATAATAATTGAGAAGACACCCATTGTTTCTGTTCCTCAGCCATTCAGACACAATCTGGCAAGTATGCAGCAACTAATACAGAAAAGGAAACAAAACATATGGACACTGGATATTACAGATAAAACCTGAAAATTGTCAGATTTAACAAATCTATATAGCCTACATCAACATCTGCAGATATCAGTAACTGTGGAAAACTGTGATGCCAAGAGAAATGTCAAAAACATGAACAAAGAATCTAAGAAGTCCCATACACAGGAAAATGATTTTTCTTTAGAGTATTTTCAAAACCTGACAAAACATTTCACACAGTAACAGGAAGAGGCATCAAAGAAACTTGGGAAATATGGATGGTATAGTCACGTTTCTTTGCATTTCTCAAGACTAATTTTAGAGCTTAAAAATTCTTTGTGTGTGCGTGTGTTTCTTTCTGTAAATTTATCTAGGGTCCTTTTAATTTAATCCAGTATTTTATGTACTTGCAAATGTTCAAAGGCTCCAATATAACACATTCTGTATCACTACCAGGCAGTGAATCTCTGCCCTTAGCTACATCCAATATTCTGTCTGTAACAGATCTCAGTAAACCCAAATGAAATTACTACCTTCACAGATTATATCTATGCTTGAGTACTTTAGTGCTCTTAGCTACAGAGTGCCTGAGCCACAGAAACTGTTGAACAGAGTTGGCATCCTACAAGTGTTAAGCTGCAATTAGTCGGTTTAGCATATTTTCTCATGGAGTGTGACTTCTCTTTAACATGAGAGTCTGACCAGGAATGAACTTCAATGAAGAACAGAATAGACTGCTGAAAGATATGTAGATAGATACATGGACTGTGGAAAACTGTAATTTTCCAAACGGTTTTAGGAAAAAGAAAGAAGTCTGATGCAATAAAAAAATGCACTCGATAGTGGCTATTTATAGGGAAGTTTTAAGATCCAAAGAAAAAATACATATAATAAAGGAGGAGACAAAATTAAAATCACAGTCCTTATTGATGCACTGCCTGAGAAGTCTGGATTTCAAGGAATATGGACTCAAATGTTCAAATATGACATGTTCATTTTTGCCTGGCAACAAATGCAGTAACCAAGTGTATTTGTTTGTTTGTTAAAATAACAATAAAATTGTTAAAATAACAGTTGAGTATATGCATTCTGGAGTATCTTCTGTATTTAAATAGTGTCGAAATAAAGAAATGAAAGATGCATGAAATCTCACGATATTCTGATTTTGAGATGACAAAGATGGCAGCTGCAAGATCCACAACTAATGGAAAATACATTGGACCAGATTTCCAAAGATATTGAACTCAAAGTACAGATGTTCTGTTAAATGAGATTAGTTAAAGTACTTTAGTAGTCTCAGAAGCAGACTGTCATTAAAGTTAAAGTTAAGTTAAGTTAAGGTTGTCAGTTCCTCTTCAAATTCTACTGCATATACATTTGAGACACATACAATCCTCAGAAATATGCACCTTCGCTTGTTTTGCTGGTAGCATAAAAGCACCCCAAACCTCTAGAATCTGCTATTATGAGTGCATTTCTAATATTTCAGCAGTACATTAAAGCTATATTATATATATATATATAATATAGAATATATATATATATAATAAGAATATATATATATATATAATAAGAATATATATATATATATATTCTTATTATTTTGTTAGTTTGTTTGTTTCTAAAGATTTCTGTCTGTATCCTGGATGTGAAATAATTGATATGTCCTAAGCAGTGTGTTTTTTCTAAGGAGTCTGCTTGTCTGATAGTCATGTCATAAGAGACTTCATAAAAAGAAAAAAACAAAAACAAACAAAAACCACACCTTTCTCTCATGTTTCATATCATTCTGATATGAATCTCTGTCATTCTGATCCTTTTCTAAAGATGAAATGTTTGTTGGCTTTCAAAAAAAAAGACGTAATGGTAGGGTCTTTATTGGGCATGCTATGGACCTGCTACTCCAAAACCAGGAATCTAAAAGGAATTTCCTTCTCTTTTATATGTATTTTAAATATTTTTTCTACGATTTTAAAATATGAATTAATGCTTTATCTTGAACCACCCTTCGGGGAAAGAAAAAAAAACAAAGAGGGAAAGAAGGTTCTGAATTTATCATGTGGTAGATAACTAAGCATTCATGAAAGAGGAATAAAATTACAAACGAAAAAGTAATCAAAAGGAACCTGTCAATGACTTCTGTAAATTCTGTATGGCAACTGTCTCTACATTTATTTATTTATTCAAGGTGAATTACTAAAAACACTAAGCAATAGAATTTCAGTGAGACTAATTTAATAACTTCTCAATACTGACATGAAATGATTCTTCCTATCCTTGACTGTTTTTTTTTTTTTTTTTTTTTTTTTTTTTTTTTTTTTAACTAAGATCTTCCTGAAAAAAAAATCATGCTTTTGTTTTGTTGCCTCTGTCCCTTTCTGGTCACACTTTGTTTAAGAGTTTGTCTATTAAAGATCAGGTTATGTCCTTCTCTTTCCTATTACCCTCAGCTTCCCATTCCTTACTAATTCTATTCTTTCAGGGTGTTTTCTACAGAAAATATTATGCAAAAGCAGAATTCACAGTAAGATGATACTTTCATTGTTTACTGTTTACAACTTTCTTACCTGGCAAATGAAAATCATTTCTGTTACATCATCTCATGGTAATAGTACCAGCAGAGGCTATAAAGAAGAGCTACAACTGTAATGCCCTTTTTCCAAAATAGCATCATGCTTCTTAAATGCCATATTTTACCTTTGATTTCACTCTGACTCTTGGAGCCTATTTTTCTTTGCACACATCTATGGTGTAGTTTCTTACAAATTACACAGCTAAAATTCTTGTCAAGATTCTATCTTCCAGTTTTTCAATTAATGCAATGATTTCTCTCTGATCTGACATCCACTGATAAGTGCTGATCCACTCATATTCATCTCCTATTCTTCATTGCATTTTCCCTCCCTTTTTAAACTCTTCCATCAGCTACTTGATCTTTTCAAATCAAACATAATCCACTCCCCTTCATTTTCAAGGACCTTCACAACCTTGAAACACCCAGTTATCATATCTTATTTGTGATGAAATGTCAGCTCATACCTTGGCTGGATGTACCACTCTTTGTTATATTTTCAAGTAAGCTTCATGCCACCAGACATAGGAGGAGTTTATCAGAAATATTTTCAGAGCAGTTAACTGTGAAATGTGTTCATTTGATTTGTGTCAGTATGGAACAATGCTAGGGCTGCAGGATGAAATATAACCTTCTATTTAAGAAAAACAGAGTGATTAATGTACATAGTTCTTGTATCATGCAAAGGAAGGGTCCAGCAATTGGCCATATATTTTTGGCCATATAAAAGAAATTGAATGAATTTAGAAAAAGCTGAATCTCAGTTTTGCTCTCATCCTTTTTCACAGCCATTGGTAGTGTTTTCTTCTTAGTCATTCCATTTCTTCAAAAAGCATACTGATTTTTTTTTTTTCTTTTTAGAAACTTTGTCTGTATGGCAAACAACAACAACAACAAAAAGATAGCAGAAGGTACAGTGACATGTTTGGAGCTACACAGCAAGTCAGTGGATGAACAAGCAACAGGGGTCAGAAATGACATCCAGAATTCCTACTTTGGTTCCTTAAAAAGGGGTTTTGGTGGAATTCAATTGCTCTATACCAATAAATCCATCTATGATACCCATATTTAAAGGGCACACTAATTCTCCGGGGACTGAATACCAGGAACATACACTGTCTGGGAATAAAGCTTCTGCTTTAGCACTATGCTTTATTGTCATTTAGAGGTTAACTTAAACCTGCTTAGTATCTCTGTAAATGTTCTGAAGACCTGAATCAGAGTCCAATATAGTGCATTCCTATAGGCTTGCATCTTTTGTATAACAACGTTAGATAAAATACATACTTATATCGTAGGAATCTTGTTTTTCAGTCTGAAAGGTCCCAACCCTATATCTCATGTGACATAATGACCACACAGACACCAGGGTTTTTTTAGGATCAGTAACTGCTACTTCTTTATTGATGACATAACTTCATTATATATCTGTTGCATCCCATATTGAGGACAAGCTCCCTTCTTACACTATTTCCCCCCATAGCAGTCCTTTTTCACTAACTATTCATTGGTCAAAAAACTTTGCCCCAGCAACTTCCATGCCTTAACGGGGGGAGAAGAAGCAACCTGAGACAGCGAGTCTCCTGAATCACCCTTCTTTGTTCCTTCTAAACTCTTTATATTCCTGATGGCCTCATCGTTAAATCCGATGTTATCACCAACCATGGGACTTGTCGACCCCCATGACCACACTCCCACAGTCTCATAAAATCTGAAAACATAATTTAAGTGCTTGTTAAAACTAGCTTGAATGAATATAGTTCATACCTCTTTTTGTATCTGAGTAAATGTGGATCCAAGAATGCCAGAGCCATGGTCCAGAAAGAGTGATGTAGCCCTGAGCATAGCATGTAGGGCTTGCTAGTTTGAACTCTGGACAGTAGTCAGTCTCAGTACCTGCCTTACTCCTGGGATTATTACTATCTAAAACAAAAGACAGATAAACCTGAGCTGTTTTCTTTCAGATCAGAAGTAAATAGAAGAAAAGAACAAGTGTAGTAACGGTAATGCTTTGCATGAGAATAAACAAGAGCATGCTATGCAAGATTTGGGGAATTAGACTAGATTATCTTTCAAGGTCCCTTCCAATCCCTAACATTCTGTGATTCTGTGATCTGCTATTACTTTCCACAGAGAACTTCTTCCTAGCAAGCACATACTTAAATCCTGTAGTGGCAGGGAACAGAAGCATGTATATTAATAAACATAACTATTGCTGGTGCCATCAACGACCAGTCACTAGAAGACTGGTATGCCTCAATAGGGACTCAGTAGGGCCTCAATAGGACCTCAATAGTTGTCAGAAAGAAAGAAAACTGAAGACAAGCTTTTGTGTTCGTGTTTGCATGTATAATAATTTAGAAAATTGAGATCATTGGAGTTAAACAAGAGAGACTTTATGGTAAGTGGAGTAACTGGAATCAGGGCAGGTAAGAATATGTTAGTAGCACTATAGTCCATAGGCTTCTGCTATCCTTGTTGTTCTTTATTTGCTACATAACTTGACTGGGGGTATATATACGTATCTCAGAAAACAGACATTCTGTGGTTCTATATTGCATTTTAGAAATAAATAAATAAATAAAATAAAATCTAGAATTACTTGGTGTAGTCTGGCATTATCTTTATTAACCATATAATAGCTGCTTGCCTATCTTATCCAAGTTCTCTGCCCTACAATGGTAATGATAACCTTTTCACAGCAGGCATCCCTTTATTTCATGCTCTTCTCAGCACCCTAGCATTTGATTCTTATGATAGTATCCTGTTGAACACTGAGACACATAACAAGCATTATAACATATTCTGCCAGAACAGCAAGGCTACTGTGGTTTTGTGTCTAAAATTCAGATGTTTGCAGCAGTTGGAAATGATATGACAGTGACATTTCTGTCAACATATGACTGTGTTTTGATGCATTTGTTTTGTCAAAGCCAATACAGGACACTTGTTAGGGCACTTTTTATTTCACTTTTTTTTTTTTTTTTTTCCTAAGAAGAAATATATTCTTTTTCAAGCACTTTCCATATTTTAATGAAAATTGTCAGTTTTCCACCTGGGCCATGTGTTTTTAGGTTATCCAAGTGTGATATATGTAATAATTCGTGTCAAGAAGATGGTTGATATTAATAAAGAAGGGGGAGATGTGGGAGTGTGGCCATGGGGGTCGACTCTTAACGATGAGGCCATCAGGAATGTAAAGAGTTTAGAGGGAACAAAGAAGGGTGATTCAGGAGACACCTTTGCGGTCTTGGGTTGCTTGTTCTCCCGCCGTTAAGGCATGGAAGTTGCTGAGGGTTTGCTGGTTGAAACTGTTAAAATTTGTTGTTTGATGTTATATGATAATCATATTATTAGCGTGGTTTCAAGGGTTAACGAAACGCGGGAAAAAACGGTCTCGCATGAGTTGGTGTCGATCACGTTTTGTTGCTTTCGGGTACCTTGTGGAGGGCAGGGCATGCACAGAAGAAGAGGGAGCCGGTCGGGGCCTCCCCTGGATGAGATCCAGGAACCCACAGGGTCTGCGCAGGAATAAGTGGTTGCGAGCGGTGATGGGGAGAACCGCGAGGCCGGTTCCCCCGGAATCCCCACGAACCCCAGTGACCACCACCAAGAGACATTGCGCAGTCACCAAAAGGAGGAGTTTGTTACAATACTAATTACAATACAAGGCAGGGATAGGTCGTACATATGTATAGGAGTACTCGGGTTTCTTAGGAATATGTAAAAGCAATGTTCTATATATTCAGAAAGTTCGATGGTTGTGTTGGTAGAGCATAGACTCTGTACGTACTTAGTGCTGTTTATGTGCGTGTTGGTAGAGCGTAGATTCCCTGCTCACCCAGCGCTGTTTACTTCCCTTGTATAAATATTACTAAATTCAGATTGAGTCGTATCTCATTTATAACACAAGTACTAATATAAAAATATTTTCTTTTTCGCTTGTTTGTTTCAGATTCACACCTATACATTTAAGAAGCACACATGTGTACACAGTAAAATAAAGGGTATTTATGAATCTCCTGTGCTTGTAATCCTTTCATTTCTCCCACAACAATCTTTTCCTTTATTAGTCGAGATTCCCAACTATTGGGTTTCTGGCAAAACTCCACTTATGCCAGGGAAGGTGTGTTAATTTATACTGTATGAGAAATTAAAGCTTTGTTTTCCAGTGACTGTATTCTGTGGGTAGATTGTTTTCCTTTTCTTCTCTTTGTCCACCCTTAGTGAACATTTACGAATTCTTTTTATTCTTTCACTGAACAGCTTTTTCATATACTGCAAATGCTGGCTGTTGTGGTTTTATTAATTGCACTGCTAATGTCACCCTGTGTTCCTTGATGAAATAGGATCATGGTGTATTTTGTAGGGAGAGGTTTCTACAGCTTCCAAGTGAGCTCTGAGGGCTGGGGTTTGGTGGTGGTAGTGTGGTACTTTATTGGAATTACTTCTTCAGATGCTTAGACCTTTTGCTGGGTGAAGCCAGTTTAATAGGCTTTTTAATTCTTCAGGCCTAAATCACCATGACTTTACTCCAATATAAAATAGATGTGATTCTGTTGGCATCTTTAGTATTATTCCAGCATAAACTTCTAGCTATTATGTAGTGAGTTGATTCGGTCTTTTATATTCAGAGATCTTTGGAAAGCAAGGCTGAGTTTTGGCCAGTTGAACTGGCTGAGTTTTTGTCATTTAATTCATGAAGAGTATTTAAAGTATCAACATTCGGTGCTAATCTGTAGTTTTCATTTAAAGTGATCTACATGTTTGAAATACACACTCCTCATTTACCTAAATATATATTTGATTGGGATTTCTAAAATAATGTGGGTAGAAGCTCATCATCTTAAGTCCACTCCAGTGCCTACTGAAAAATACATGTGTATCAGATAACTTACATTATGTTTTCATAAAAATAAGTTATGAACTTTGTTAGCACATTCTAAACCTAAGTTATCAAAATTAACATATGAAAATTAAAATTCTTGGACATAGGCCAACTTGGAGTCAACAGAACTGAAGAACTACTTTGTAAATGACAGTTTCTGACGAAGATCAAGTCATGTTTCTCTATTAACTTTGATGGAAACTGTTCAGGCAATGGTTTAAAACATTGGTAAAATGGTTAAATATCTCACTGAATAGGAAACTATTTTATTCCTTAAACAGTGGCTGTCATGCTATCCCACATTTCAAGTAACATCTTAGAAATGCATAAAAAATATTTTGTATTTTTTTTCTGCTACACGTCTGACAATAACACACCAGTGCCCAGCAAGGTGGGTTCTCTTTACTATACAATGATTTATGCAAGAAAGAAAGTTTCCATGTAGGAAACTAGAAATGTATTGAAGATAACGGTGCTGGATACTCAACAAAAAAACAACAAAAATCACAACAACAACAACAACCATAAAGGAAATGTAGAACAGTGAAACAGAGGGAAAGCTTATTTTCATTCTGATATAATACCTGAATGAAAATCATACCTTCAGCTTTGTCATATGTGGCAGCATCCAAACACAAACTTTGTATCAAAGCCTAGATTTACCTTTTTTTTTTTTTTTTTTTTTTTTTGTGCATTTTATTTAACCAGTGGTACTATTTAGGCCTTACATTCCCTGTATCTCTCTTTCTATCTCTCTTTCTGAGAAAGTTATGCATTTATGAGGGTTTATACTACCATCTAGTGTAATCTTCTTTCTTTTAAAGAGAATATTGTCACATTAAAAATAATAATAATAATTGCTGATATTACTGAATAAACTCTGCTGAAAATACATTTGTCCATGTATTAGAAATAAGGATCTTTCCCCAAGCTGAAACATTAGTTAAGGTTATGATTTTAACTGGTCAGTATCAGAGAAGCAAATTTGGATTATAGTGAAATGGCTGCCTTCCACAATCCTTATTTCAATTAATGAAGAAATTGCCTGCTTTTACCAAGATAACAGGCTTAATTGGTGCCCCTTCCTTCCTTCCTTCCTTCCTTCCTTCCTTCCTTCCTTCCTTCCTTCCTTCCTTCCTTCCTTCCTTCCTTCCTTCCTTCCTTCCTTCCTTCCTTCCTTCCTTCTTCCATATTTTATATTAAAGTGTGTAAGATTAATGTCTACCAAAAAAGGTTGAAACAATCACAAGATGAATCAACAAATTGTTTTAAATGCAGAGACCTGCTATTTGAGGCTTGAATATGGAAGCTTTTGAGCACATTCTACTGTTTTAATTTTAAGGCAAAGAAAAGGAGTCTAGTTCAGCCAAGATGCTTGAGCAAGTTCCAGCAGGATTACTTAGAGTTTAGTTTGCCCCTGAGCTTAGGTAAAATGTTTGAACTGTATCTGTATGAAGAAGCAAGACAGATTCTGTAACTAATGTACAATCCAGTCCTGTGGGCAAATAAAGGGTCTGGGAATTAAGATTTTATCTTCCCAATTGATGCACAGGCAGACTGGACCTCTACATTCCCTTGAAAAGTTCAAGTTAAATCAGTCCTGTGAAGTAAGATGCAAACAGAGGGATGGTCTGAGTTTACTTGCTGATAGATTAATTGCCAACATCTTATCCAATTCTCATAATTATTATGAAAAGTAGCATGGGGCTTAATCTAAGCACTAGGTAAGCTTTTTCATTGGATTGGTAAGCATTTGCATCTATTAGTACATGTCACAATTAGATTAACTTAGATTAGTTATACCTAGAATTTAGAGGTAAGGAGAAAACAAACAAACAAAGAAATAAAGAGCCAGTGAACCCAAATCAGTATTTATCTTCAAAATAGAGGTATATCATTAATCCTAAATTTCAGATATCTGCCCCTTGACATGTTTTCAGGAATCATGTCACCAAAATTATCATATCTAATGATCTAGCAATTTTAGAGTTTATGTTAATATCTTAATATCTTTCCAAAAGAAACCCATCTTTGCTGGAGGGTTCTTGCTCATCCCCAGAAATATCTACCCAGTGTTCTTGTTTTTCCTTATAGGCTTTTGACAGAGTTTACTTTGCTACTGGATTTGTTTACTTCTTTGTTGCTCATTACATTTCTGATTTGTGGAAATTTGGGAAAAACCTATCCAGAGCAATGAAACTGCTCATCATCCTCCTGATTCATTTCAAGGCATATTCTGCCATTGTACTGCTCAAGTGAAGCAACCCAGATTCTCCTTTTCCACCAGAGAGCACAGTGTTGCGGTTTAACCCGGCCTGCAGCTAAGAACCACATAGCTGTTTGCTCATCCTCATCCCTCCCTCTCTGGGATGGGGGGGAGAATCAGGAAAATAAAGTCTGTGGGTTGGAATAGAGACAGTTTATTAGAACAGGAAAAAAAAAAAAAAAATAAAATAACAGTACTACTACTACTAATGTGTGTGAAACAAGTGATGCAATTTCTTACTACCTGCTGACCGATGCCCAGCCTATCCCCTACCAGCTGCGCCACCTCCACTCCCTCTCCCCAGATTGCCACTCCTATATATTGTTTATGCATGACACCATATGGTATGGAATACCCCTTTGGTCAGTTTGGGTCAGCTGTCCTGGGTCTGTCCCCTCCCAGCTCCTGCTGCACCCCCAGCCTACCCACTGGCAGGACAGAGCGAGAAGCTGAAAAGTCCTTGGCTTAGTGTAAGCACTGCTCTGCAACAATTAAAACATCAGTCTATTATCAGCATTCTTCTCATCCTAAATCCAAAACATATCACCCTACCAACTACTAGGAGGATAATTAACTCTATCCTAGCTGAAACCAGGACAACATACTGTTGTAACATGCATTATTTGCAAAATTTTACATTTTTACTCTAAATTTAGCTGATGTAGGAGTTGATGTATTCTGTAGCACCTGAGAAAAGAACTAGAAGCCTACAGTGCAATGGTGTAACTATATAAGATGAAATAATTTGTGAATGTATGTTAAATACAATGTTAAATTGTATTTGTTGATTGTAAATGTAAAATGTTAAATTCAGTTTTCCAATAGTTCTGTCTTGTTCAGCCTGGAGAAGAGGAGGCTCAGGGGCGATCTTACCACTCTCTACAGATACCTTAAAGGAGGCTGTAGTGAGGTGGGGGTTGGCCTGTTCTCCCACGTGCCTGGTGACAGGACAAGGAGGAATGGGCTTAAGTTGCGCCAGGGGATTTTTAGGTTAGACGTTAGGAAGAACTTCTTTACTGAAAGGGTTGTTAGGCACTGGAACAGGCTGCCCAGGGAGGTGGTGGAGTCACCATCCCTGGAAGTCTTTAAAAGACGTTTAGATGTAGAGCTTAGGGATATGGTTTAGTGGGGACTGTTAGTGTTAGAGGTTGGACTCGATGATCTTGAGGTCTTTTCCAACCTAGAAATTCTGTGATTCTGTGATTCTGTTCCATGCCTCACTCACTGAGGCAAGTTCACAGTATTGAGAGGGAGGCACCTGAAAACTGCAAAAAGACTTTCTGAAAAAAAATGATTACCTTCCTGTGGTATTGGTCTAAAGTACAGATTATACTTATCTGTATGAAAATAAATTTGCTGTTGTTGCAAAAATACTTGAAAATTGAGATTTCTAAGCACTGACACAACAGCACAGCAATTTTAACCATAATATAAATACAGCCTAATAACATATCATCTCATGGTAGATAACATTAAAGATGTTATCTACCTTTATCTTATCTACCTTTATCTACCTATATATCTATCTTTATATTATTAAAGATATAAAGATATTATATATTACATGTTGATGCAAATAAAAATTGATTTGGAAATTCCTTCGTCTAACAATTTTCAACAGAACTTGTCCCTGTTAAATATTTTTTTTTCCTTTTGAACAATGTTCAAAAGAGTAATTTAATGTCATCAAGGTTCCATCTATAAAAAAAAAAAAAAAAAAAAAAAAAAGATTAATTCTAACTCTTTAATTATTGGAGATTATCTTTCTTTTAGGAGAACTAATTATTGTCAAGGCTTTTCTTCCCATTAATACTTTAATTGGAAATGCTTTAAAATAAATGGAAATCACTCCTTATAACATTTGGCATAATAGTGACATGGTTATTGCTCTCCCTATGTAGTCTTATAACCTTTCTTCTTACACTCTTGCTTTACTTCTTTCTTCTCTATGCATCATTGTAATACTTTAAAATTTATCTACTTACTTAAACACTTGTTCTCTTTATTTTAATTTAGTTTTCAGTATACAAACTCCATAGTTATCACTGTAGATACCAGCATGCTCATCTCTAATCCAGACCCCTTAGAAGTGTTTCTGAACGTGTGAAGACAATAGTTGCTATTAAAAACTCACATATTAGCGCATTATTTCTGTGAGACTTCATAGCATTCTGGCTCAATTCAGCATCATGTTTAAAAGCATAGGACTTTAATTATTTCAGATGATTTAGTTTGCTTCTCACATGTTTAGAACTTCATGACTTTCCTGAGTCAAGGTTTTCAAGCTTTTCTGTATCAGAGGGATTTAAGTTCCTAGGGCTTTGTGCCAAGCTGTTAAAAGACAAAGTGATGTTTCTTTATGATATGAAGTGATATGTTTCAAAGCAGTTTCTTGGAGTGTCATCATTATCACTACTACCAAAACGGAAGAGAACATTTCTAAAAAGATATAACTCCCTGCAATATCTTTTACTGTAATTTCAAGTAAATTCCATCATGTTACAGGTATCTAAGAGTAAAGAATGCCAAATCTGTAAAGTTCTCCTTCTATAATTAATATTGCCAAAATCTTAATTGATATATAACTTTATTTCCAGAAATAAAAAATGAATTTAGGAAATTTAATTTATACATAGTGTTGTCAAAAGATTAATTGACATATATCTGTATTTCCAGAAAAAATGAATATTGGAAATTTAACATGTGAAGGTGTTAGTGAAAGAAACGTATGATTTAAACCGCTAGTTCAGTTGCTACAGCATTCTCTAGCTTCACAAGAACAACAGGGCATGCTAAATTTAGAAAGAGTTAAATTCAAATTCAAAATGAGATTATATATTGTATATTGTATATTGATTTGTATATTGTGATTATATGAATTGTATGTGTCTATTTAGTCATATAAATTGATCAAATCAATTTAGTCATGACTGAAATGAAGCCACATTCAGGGTGGAGATATTCAGCTTTTTTTTAACAATAGTCTACTCAGAAATGTAAGAGAAAAACCCTACTGCAACTTCAGAGTTCTACTGAAGTTGCATAGGAAAATCTATAAAGATATAACTGAGATTTCAGTTTTTAAAAGGTTTAATGCTAGAGTTCAGGATAGAGCAGCTAAAACTTGATACCATCATCAAGAGCAGCACAAATTTCAGAAGGAAAAGAAAATAAAGCTAAAAAATCACATCACCCTCTCTATACTTTGCGTAAACAGGATAGCTACAGAAAGCATAGTTGATTTCTGATGAGCATATACTGGAAACATTATTAAACTGCCAAAACCCATATTTATTTGACCAGTATGCCAGAAAAAAACCGCAAGCAGTGGTATAATGAACATTAATTAAATGCTCAAACCACACATCCTTTCAGCTTTCAGTGATACAGGCAGGAAGATGCCAAGGTAGATCTCACTTTAACTTCTCAGCTTACACTGATACCTGGGTTCACCTTCCCGTGCCCAACACTGCCTTTTTTCCACTGTGTGATTTAATATCAGAGTGCCAGTCTTAATTCTGAATTTCCTGACTTTTATGGTTTCAGTCAGTTCCTTAATGTTATCTAAACATACTTTCGTGGTATTTAATATAAAGAAGCTTTGGTTCTGAAATAGAAAGACTTTGATCTGTTGGAGTAAGAGGGAGTTGCTGAGATAACAGGGTGTGATTTATATTATTTCCTGACTCTTTCCACTGTGCTACTTATGATATAATTTTCCTTTTTGTTTTGTTCTAACCAGCTACCAAAGTTTGCTGTAATGACCAAAAAGAACCCTGTCACACGAAAGTTAAATGTGACTTTGCCAGGCTGACTTCAGTGATGTCTCCGCTGCTTCTTTATATGTATGTGAAAAGTGTATATTCATGGTTAGTGTGAAAATGTTATATTTAGACAACTCCCCCAAACACACTCCCTACGCAGAGTTATGTATAATGATCTCTTCTTTGATTTACTCAGTTTTGACTTAAGCATACTCATACTGACAGTAAAATGATCTGTATGTCAACATGGATGCCTAGACTAGAATATATCTAATATGACATCCATACAGTACTGTTAAATGCTGTATAGTTTAAGTCTGCATATTATGGAGTAGCATGGAGAAGGCTAGCAAGACTATCAGCTTGGAGGAGGTCATTAGTGTGTGCAGCACTGAGCAAGCAAAATCACAATTCTGCATGAGTTGGGGTGTTTTTGCTGGGATTGCAGGAGGCAGCTGCAAAGTCATTTGGGTATGTCTGCACCTATGAAGCCAAAAGGCCTGAAATGATCCTATTTCAGGCTACAGAAATATGTAACAAAATGATCCAAGAGAGAGAAATGAAACAGGGAGGGCTCTACATAGCACAGTTTCCAAACCCACAAAATGCATCATAAGTAGAGACCTACATGCCATGTTTTCAACTACTTTGCTGAAAAGAGCTTTCTGAACTCCATGGAAACGTTGAAAAAGATAATGTTCAGCCTTAGTGATTGAGTGACATGAGAAGATTAAAAAAAATAAATCACTTATTTACATGTCAAAATGTTCATCACAGCTGGTTGATATGGGAACATAATGCCTTTCTTTAGGAAATGAGTAAGTGTTGGGATAAAATATCCATTCAATGAATACTGGATCTAATACGTGTTTTCAGAGAGCTTACTCTTACAGCGATGAGAAAACGGTATCCAGTCTACTGTACATCTCTCTTCTTCTCTTTCCATAGATGGAAGGGCACTATTAAAGAACTCAAATTCAATTGGAAAACAGGCCACCATTACCAACAGAGAGATACTGACAAAAGGGTAAAGCAATAGGAAAGATGAGACCAAATAATAAATGTAATAATGATAATAAACAATAAAAATGCATGGTTAGAGCCATCAAAACAAATCAGAATCTGTTCCTGTGTTCCTGTAGAAGGTCAGCAATGATGCAAAACACTTTGCAAAAACACTGTATTTGGTTTGTCAGACAGAAATGAGATGTAGGATCATAGATGGTACTGTGCCTAATTATAAGGGTTCTTCCATGTATAGCTGCCTTTCTTAAAAGTAAATTTTATGCTTAACTTCAGGGCTCACATTAATATTTGATATAAATAGAAAAATATATTTTATTCTGTGAAAATTTTAAAAGCATTTAATGGGCAAAACCACTAACAGATATCTCTGAATGCCTTCTGGAAGCACCTAGAAGGAAAATTCAAAGCCCTGTTCCTGCTAGAAAAATCTAGCCCCTGGGGCCAATGTAAAGATGTCTGTTTCTCACTTTAGTCAGATACATTTGTCCTGAGCACAGGGAAAA
Organism: Heteronetta atricapilla; assembly: GCA_011075105.1. NCBI lineage: Eukaryota > Metazoa > Chordata > Aves > Anseriformes > Anatidae > Heteronetta > Heteronetta atricapilla. The sequence goes on from CM021735.1 coordinate 45,254,369, forward strand.
AAAGTCTCAAGTAATACAGTCACAGCAATGAAAGTTTCAAAGCAAAATACATAAATAAATAAATAAATAAATAAATAAATAAAATCTGAAAAAAATATTCCCAGAAAATGAAAAATAAAGTGGTTTTCCACTCTCAAAGACAATTCACAGGTTTTAAAGAAAAGAATAGCCACAGATACACAGACTTTTATTTTTATTTTTCCTCCTAAACATTCACTGACTTCTGTGTAAGGTGACTTTGGGATTGAAATCAGTTGCAGTCTGGTATCTAGCAGTGTCACATTTTCACTGTGGTAAATTACAGCCGGAAGAAAACATGAAAGTTAATGTGCCATGTACAATGAAGTCAAAAAACATTGTTAGATTTTTGCAATGTACACACATTGCATGTTTACACCCTTAATTTACTACAATGTGTTCCTGGCCTGACTGTGTACTGTGTAAGAGTTCCCTCTACTGGCTGAGTCACTGGAGATAACCTTATTTTCACTAGACAGCTTGCCTTATTCAAAAGATTTTGGGATCCAAGTCTGACATTTTTCTTGTTGCTCTGAAACTCTGCACCAGTTACACTGAATTCCTTTGGAACTGAAGAGCCTTTATAAAAGCAAGTTTATCATTCCATCAGTATAGGGTTTAAAAAACCGTAGAGATGGTACAGTGACAGAGAGTTCCTAGAAAAAAAGCTGATTGACCAAAATATAATTCAATAAGTAATTGAATATACAGGTAATTGAAATAACAGGAACAATTTAAGCAGCAGATTTCAGTATATTAACTTAATTTTCCAGACCTTTAAATGGGTAAAGTTACAAGACTTATATGATATAATGCATTGCAGACATAGTGTTGTCTTCAAGCTGTTCCAAAAGATATTCTCATTAGTCTTTCTTATCCTACCATCTTCCAGGTGTGCAATAGGTGAAAAGATCTCAAATGTTTATTATATTAGTTTATAAAAACTGATTATTCTCTATTCTACCGCTTTCTCGATCATGATCTTCTGCTGAAATCTCAGGATTACTTAGAAAAATTATTTGAACTTTGTTCACATTGGGCACAATGCTAATGGCAATTCCCGAATCCTCCTCAAAGAATATATACCTTTGCTTCCATTACACTTTGAGGAAGCTGGGCAAATCCATCATGCCTGTGCTATTTTTACCTAAGAAAGAAGAAATCTTTCTTGACTCCTCTACAAAGGAAATGTGAGTGACTCCTAAATTCTTTAAAAACTGAACTCTAACAATGAAAGTGAGAGAAGGCAGTGGCATTACTAAAAGAAAAATAGGACAAAAACAGTTTAAGTATTTGAGAGAAACTGAAATTTAAATTTCTACATTAAAGATTGTGTGGAATATGCAGCCTAGTTACCTAGTCTATACAACCTAAACAGCAGAAACAAGAGGAATCTGCAGTGAAAAAATATCCCAGCTTTCATGACACATTGGTTTAATTGCACTTTATTATTGTTTCAAAGTAAAGCAGTCAAAATTTGACCAAAATATACCTTTCTTTCTTTAAAGGCAAACCAAGGCATACTGTTAGATATAATGAGATTTAATTTCAGAAGTGAAATGAAACATGAGCTTTAAAGAGTTTCTCACTGATTAAGGTAGACTTCAATATTTCATAGCGCTTTTTGCTTCTACAAGCATAGTTTATGCAGTAGGAGATGTCTACCACTTCTGGTTAAACTAATCAGCACATAAATAAGACATAAAGCATTTGTCACGATGACTTGTCATGGTGCTCCAAACCAGGAACAACTCCCCTGTGCCCCTCTCCCCTGTTCCCCCTTCCCCCCCGGCCTCCCCCCCCCCCCCCCCCAAAATGAACCATAGAAACATACTGTTGTTTACAATAATCATTACTATTTCACTGTAATATCATGCCTAAAAGAAAATAGAAGAGTATCATTGTGGTAGTCTAACATATAGCAATAATGGCAAGCCTTTAACCCAAACATTTTAAAATTTAATTTTAAAGGTAACATAAGTAATATTCCCCTTTTATACAAGGGGAGCATGCAGTGCAAGAAAAATAAAGTGAATAAGTGAATAGACAGAAGAGCAATGATGAAGCAAGGAAGAAAACTAACTTGCATATCCTACCCATTTGACCAAAGTCTGTGTGGAAGAAGGCAACTCATCCAGAACACAGTTGATGAAGACCGCCATTTTATTTTCTTTTTCCCTTCCCTTTCCTTCTCTTCCCTTCCCTCTCCTTTCCTTTTCCTTGCCTTTTTCTTCATAGTTTTGAGACGACATTTGAGGCCAACAGAGGACTTGAAGTCAGATTTCTCAGGACACAGTCCATTAAGCCTATTCCTTTCTTAAAAATAAACATTTGGGTCAAATGTTTTTAGCTACATACCCAGAGACTAGTTCTGTTTAGACATCCTCAGCTGTAAATGGCAGTACCATTTGGCTACAGATGAAGTATTCTTAAAAAAGCAGAAAGCCAGGATATACTGTACACAGAAACTGTGCAAGGATCTGTTGTGCATAGAAATCCATGCACACAGCAAAAACTTGAGAATCTGTAAGGGTCACCCAGCTGGGTGCTGGGACAGTGCCCAAGGGCATGGTGTGCACTGTGCCCTGGAGAAGTTGTTCCTGGTGCACCTGAAATAGCAAAAATAGTGGGTCGAGTTTGGAGGATTTTTGTGGTTCTCAGCAGGCTATTTAGACATACTGAAATCATGGGAGCTGTGTATAGCTGTATATGAAAGCTTGCTGTGATCTAGGAAACTTTTGTTGTTGTTACATAGTTTATATCCAACAGAAATTATTAAATGTGGTTTGGGTGATGGGTAAAATTGGAGGTCAAATAAGGTGAGACAAGAGAATCAACTATGATTGTCAATTAAACAGGAAAAAATATTGCAGATCATTTCTTTGCTTAATATTATTCAACCATCTGCAAAGAAGTAAAATAATGAATACTTCCCAATGGACTAGATAGCTCAAAGCCCCACCCAATCTGGCCTTGAACACTTCCAGGGATGGGGCATCCACAACTTGTCTGGGCAACCTGTTCCATTGCCTCACCACCCTCTAACAGTGAAGAATTGCTTCTTTACATCTAATCTAAATCTATCCTCTTTCAGTTCAAAGCCATTATGCCTTGTCCTGTATCACTACCTTCTCTTGTAAAATGTCCCTCTCCTGATTTCTTGTAGGCCCCCTTTAGGTACTGGAACATTGCTATAAGGTCTCCCTGGGGCCTTCTCTTCTCTTGGTTGAACAACCCCAACTCCCTTAACCTGTTGAAGACAGGAGAGTTATTCCAGCCCTCTGATCATCCTTGTGGTCCTCCTCTGGACTTGCTCCAACATGTCCATGTCCTTCTTGTGTTGGGGGCCCCAGAGCTGAATGCAGTACTCCAGATGGTGTCTCATAAGAGCAGAGGGGTTGAATCACCTCCCTTGGCTTGGTAGCCATGCTTCTTTTGATGCAGCCCAGGATATGGTTGGCTTTCTGGGATGCAAGTGCATGTTGTTGGCTCATATTGAGTTTCTTGCCAACCTACACCCCAAAGCCTGCTTCTTCAGGGTGGCTCTCAATCCATTCTCTGCCCAGCCTTTATTTGTGCTTGGGATTGACCCAACCCAAGTGCAGCACCTTGCACTTGGCCTCGTTGAACTTCACAAGTTTTGCAAGAGGCAAGAAACAAAAACTGACACTCGGGAGGTTCTTTCTGAAAATCAGGAAGCACTTATGTGAGGGTGACCAAGTGAAAGAACAGATTGCCCAGAATTGTTAAGGAGTCTTCCTCCTTGGAGATATTCAGAAGTCACCTGACTATGGTGTATTGAATTTACAAGCTGGCAAGGTTTTGGTAGCAGAGGGCAGGGGTGGCTTCTGTGAGAGCTGTTCAGAAGCAGCCCCATGTTAGATTGGAGTCAGTTTCAGCTGGCTCTTAAAGGGACCCACCACTGGCTAGAGCCAAGCTAGAAGGTGATGTTGCAACAACTTTTTTGTTGTTGTTGCAACAAAACTCTTTGACAGCAACAAAATCTCTTTGAGAGCAGATTTAAGGAAACAAACAAACAACAACAACAAAAAAAACCTGCTGCACAACAGAAGGTTAGCAAGGGATAGCAAGGAGTGTGAACCAGCCCCAGCCCTGCAGCCCCCCAGGTCAGTGCAGAAAGAGGGCAGGAGTTGGTCCAAGCACACAGCAGAAGTTCCCCTGCGGCCTGTGGAGAGGCCCCTGGTGAAGCAGGCTGTCCCCCTGAAGACCATGGGTCCCACATGGAGCAGATCTCCACACTGCAGCCCTTGGAGGAGTCCCCGGTGGAGCAGGTAGATGTGGTCTGGAGCAGGCCGCAGCCCATGGAGAGCCCCCACAGGAGCAGGGCCCAGACTAGAGCTGAAGCTTGTGGAGAAGAGCCCATGCAAGAGCAGGTGATCTAGGGATAGCTGCTGCCCATGGGGGATCAATGCTGTTGTAACAAATTACATTAATCTCCCAATGCTGTGTCTATTTTTCCCACAGCAATAATTGTTGAGTGATCTCCCTGTCCTTATCTCAGTGCTTGAGCCCTTTTCATCATATTTTGTCCTGCTTTTCCTCAGAGCTTAGATATTCCTTTTAAGTGGTAGATTCAAGAACTAGATTTAGCACTCCCTCACTCATATAAAGACTTTTTTTTTTTTTTTTTTTCTTTCTACATACTAGAATATTAATTCAGGTTCCCTTTCAGACCTTCAGAAGTTTCACCTAAAGGGAAACATAACTATTTTCCTGTGAAGTGAGACCTTTAATAATATAGCTTTAATTGCTGTAAAAGAGAAATAAAAAGTATGCTTGGGAAAGAAAAAAAAAAATGGGCCCTCTTTCATTTTTCATTCAAAGATGGGTGATTTGCAAATAATGTGTTTATTTATTTATTTACTGACTGAACACAGATTAAAATACCTTTGAGTTACAAATAGTTTGAAAGAGCATCGATGACTTAAAATTTTCAGTTCCATCTCTCTCATGTTCATTATTGGAGTACTAATTATGTGGCCTTAATTTTGAAGTGTTTAAGTGTATGTTTAAATCCATCCATATTCATGCAAGAGCAAAAGCTTATTTTTAAAGATGAAAGTAGGACATTGTATATTTAAACATATGCTTGAATAGTCTTCTGATACAGGGTCTGGAACTTGTATTTAAAGGCATGTAGGAAGTTTATGTACCTTCTTTCCTTTATATTTTCAGTTTAAATCTGACCTGGGATACCATTTAAAAACACAAATCAAATTAAAAAAAAAAAAAAAATCATTGCAATTGGTCAGAGTCTGCAGTGGTATCCCATTAAACTAAAGGAGAGGGATTGCTCAAGGGCAGCCTTGGCTGCAGTGACCATGAAATGGTGGAATTCAAGATCTTGAGGACAGTGAGGACTGTGCACAGCAATTTCACAACCCTAGACTTCAGGAGTGCAGAGTTTGACCTCTTCAGGAATCTGCTTGGTAGAGTATGCTGGGATAAAGCCCTGGAGGGAAAAACAGCACAAGAAAGCTAGTTAATCAAGGATCACCTCCTCCAAGCTCAGCAGTGATGCATCCCCTAACACAGGAATTAAGCAGAAAGGCCAGGAGGCCTGCATGGGAAGGAACAGAGAAATCATCCAAGCAGCATGAGAACACATTAGGAAAGCAAAAGCCTTGATAGAATTAAATCTCTCCAGGGATGTCAAGGGCAACAATAAAAGCTTCTGTAGGTATGTCAGTGATAAAGAAACACTAGGGAAAATGTGTGCACCCTCCAGAAGTAAATGGGAGACCTTGTTACCTAGAATATGGAGAAGGCTGAGGTACTCAACAAGTTTCTTGTCTCTGTCTTCACCAGCAAGTCTCCTAGCTACACCACCCAAGTCACAGAAAGCAAAGGCAGGGATTGAGAGAATTAAAAACTACCTGCTGAAGTAGAAGCAGGTTCAAGATTACCTAACGAACCTGAAGGTGCACAAGGGATCTGAGGAACATCTGTGGGCCCTGAGGGAACCTGCAGATAAAGACGTTAATCCACTATCCACGATGTGATTCTGTGATATTTGAGAGGTCATGGAAGTCCACTGAAGTTCCCACTGACTGGAAGAGAGGAAATATAACTCCCATTTCTAAAACAGGGCCCTACAGGCCAGTCAGTCTCACCTCTATGCCCAGCAACATCATGGAGCAAATTCTCCTGGAAACTATGCTAAGGCACGTAGAAAATAAGGAGGTGAGAGGTGACAGACAACATTACTCCACCAAGGGCAAATTGTGCCTGACAAATCTGGTGGCCTTCTATGATACCATTACAGCATCTACCTGGACATATAAAAAATATTTGATACTATCCTGCATGACGTTCTTGTCTACATGTCTCCATGAGAGACATTCATTTGATGGACGGACCACTCACTGGAAAAGGAATTGGCTGGATGGTTGCATTCAAAGTTGTGATCAATGGCTCAAAGTCCAGGTGGAGACTGCTGACAAGTGGCATTCCTCAAGAATCAGTACTGGGTCCAGCATTGTTTAACATTTTTGTTGCAGACAAGGACAGCAGGGCTGAGTGCACCCTTAACAACTTTGCCAACACACCAAGCTGTGTGGTGCAGTTGACACACTGGAGGGAAGGAATTCTATCCTGAGGACCTTGACAGGCTTGAAAGGTGGCCCCATGCAAAACTTATGAAGCCCAACAAGGCCAAATGCAAGGTGCTGCACCTGAGTAGGGGTAACCCCAAGTGCGTATACGGGCTGATCAGAGAATGGGTTGAGAGCAGTCTTAATGAAAAGGGCTTGCAAATATTGGTCAATGAGAAGCTCAATCCAAGCCAACAATCTGCACTTGAAGCCCAGAAAACCAACCATACCTTGGGATGCCTCAAAAGAAGTGTGACAATGTAGATTTAGATGTAGAGCTTAGGGATATGGTTTAGTGGGGACTGTTAGTGTTAGGTCAGAGGTTGGACTCAATGACCTTGAGGTCTCTTCCAACCTAGAAATTCTGTGATTCTGTGACAACAAGGTTGAGGGAGGTGATTCTCCCCTTTTACTTCCCCTATTCAAAGGGAAACGGGGAGAAAAAATGGAAAGGGCTCAAGGATTGAGACAAGGACAAGAAGATCACTTACCAATTATTGTCCTGGGCAAAACAGACTCAGCATAGGGAGATTAATGTAATTTATTACCTATTACTGACAGGCTAGAGCAGTGAGAAACTAAAAACAAAGTAAAACCACCTTCCCCCCATCCATCCTCTTATACTTCCTCCCCCTGAATGGTGCAGGGGAATAGGGAATGGGGGCTGTGGTCAGTCTCTGCCACTCTTTTACAATCACTCTCAGCCCCTGCTCCATGTGGGGTCCTTCGGACAGGATGCCATCCTTCCTGAACTGATCCTGTGGGGGCTTCCCACAGGCAGCAGCTCTTCAAGAACTGCTCCCACATGGGCCCACACCACAGCATCCATCTGTCAGGAGCAAACTGCTCCAACCTGGATCCCCCATGGGCAGCAGCTCCCCCAGATCACCTGCTCAGGCTCCTCTCCACAAGCTGCAGCTCCAGCCCAGGGCGGGTTCCTGGAGGGACTCTCCATGGGCCACAGCCTCCTCCAGGCCACAACCTGCTCCACCAAGGGTTCCTCCACAGGCCACAGCGTGGAAAACTGCTCCATGTGGGACCCACGGGCTGCAGGAGGACAGCCTGCTCCACCATGGGCCTCTCCATAGGCCTCAGGGGAACTTCTCTCCACTCTCCCAGCAGCAGTCATGCAGCAGTTTTTTTTTTTTTTTTTTTTTTTTTCCCTTTCTCAAATCTGCTCTCATAGAGGCACAAGCCAGTACTGCTCACTAGCTCAGCTCTGGTTAGCACTGACCCCAATCTAATATCAGGCAACTTCTTGGCTGTTTTCACAAAGGGTACTCTGTGAGCCCCCCTGCTACCAAGTCCTTGCCACATAAATCCAATAAAGATTCTAAAATTATGACTCCTCAGGAGAATGAATGATTCATGGGGTTTGGGGAAGGAATCAGCATACACACTCAAGCAAAATCAAATCCTTTTTGCCCTCAGATGCAGGTAAAGAGCTGCCTGTTTGGCCCATGTATACCTCCAAATCCCTGTTTAGCCCCTTTACAGAAAGCTCTGCTCTAACCTATTGTTGTGGTTTAACCCAACTGGCAGCTAAACACCACCGATCTGTTTGCTCACCCTTCCCCCAAGCTAAATACCTCAGGAAAGACCAAAACTACCATGTAGTAGAGGGACTTCAGGGGTAGCCTATATGAGGAGAGGTAGAACCTGCCCTGTGACTTATACAGACACTTCCAGCTGGCTTGAATTGCCCCACCAACAGGGCACAGCTGAACCCATCATGCAAGCTGGTTGCACTTCTGGGAAGTACATATTTAAGACAGGGCAGAAATACTTGAAATCAAAAGGATTAAGAGGAAAAAAAGGGTAAGAAAAAGTAGGAGGAACACCAAGGGTAAAAGGGGAGGATAAGGTGGTCTATGGCAGAGCAGATATTCCTGAAGGGACTGTAACCCATTGAGGACCTGCTCTGGAGCAGAGGAAAAGGTACGAGGAGGGAGCAGCAAAGATAAACATCCTGACCCCCATCTCTTCTGCTGCTTGTTGTCATGCTGATGGACTAAGTATGACCTGCAGTGATAAAAGTGGGAAGGAGAGGTGTCCAGAGTGAGGAACTGAAGCAGAGGCTAGAAGTGTATTTGAAGTGAAGCAAGTCTGGGAATGATGCAAAGCCTGGGAAAGGCAGTAAGGGAAGGTTTATTTGTTTTTTCCCTAGGTGTTCTAATATTTGTCTTCTTGTTTGTTCACTTCTCAATGCCCAAATGAGTAATTAATAAATAATTACTTGTCAATATATTCATTTACTTTCAAAGTCAAGTCTTTTATGCCCATAATGGTACTTTGTGAGCAATTTCTGCCTTTTGATTGTCAAGTGTTTTCATGCTCCTATTCCCCTTACCAGCCATTTTCTAAATACCAGCCATTTCATTGTGGTATTTGTGTCTTAACACAATTCTGGGAAATGTGGCATAGAGGACAATATCAGTCTAATTAGCCTGATTTTGGTATCAGCCATGATCTTGCGGGCAAGACAGACAAGGTGTCCTTACAGAAAGCCCAGTCACTATCTTGGTGTAGCCATCAAACCTGAACATCAAAATATTGCTCCATTTTAATGTTTTGTGGCTAGCTGAAGGAAATAGCTTAAACTCTTCCCTTTTATCTTGTAAAACAGAGGTTACAAAAGATATCTTCATATAAAATAGGTTGTCTGCAATAACAAATTCCGTAGGCATAAAATTGCATATTTGTATTGGTCTCTGATGCGTTTGGTATACTTTGTGTTGTATACAAATATCTGCAACTAAGATCATGTTGTTCTGCATCCTATATGAAAACCAAGTACTGAACCTCAAACTGAATGGCTTGTTGATGAGGTTTAAATGAAGTCTAATGCCAGTTTATCAGTGAGCTGAAATGGTTTTAATGGGCTGGCATGGATTTCAAATTTGTGTTGAATGTGCTTTGATAATCATAATATAAGCATACTGGCTTTCTGTCATTTGCTTTCATGCTGAGAGATGCTTCATCCAAACATAGTGGCAGCATTTAAGTATTCAAAGCCAAATATGCTGGACAGTTTTAGAGGCCTTTTGTGAATGATTTAAAGATTACAAATAGAGGCAGAAAAATACTGTTTCATCACCATATCACCAGTAACAAAATAGCGCAAGAATGGAGCACAGGAAATCTGTCCTGAAGCTATCTAAGCTGGTTGATGCTAAGCCTCAGGCAGTGGCTGACGGTGCATGCATATATGTATTTGTGTGTTCACATGTTTTCCCCCAAGGGGAAACTAAATTTCACCCTGAAGCTCTGCCTAGTCATTACTTCAGGCAACTGTGATATATTCTTGGCAGGAAAATGTGAAATAGAATAGGACATTGTTTACTAAAAGAAAGTAAGCAGAAACAAGATTTATACAGGGCTGAAAATGACTTGCTGATTGATACACAAGGTCTTCACTTTGTAAAAGTAGCTCATGGTATGATATCTTAATGAAGTGAACTGTGCAAATAAACAACCAATTGAGTGGTAACCACAGGGTATGACCTGAAAAGGTTAGACTTGACTTGAGGATGCTGACTGATTAGTAGGACTATTGAAATCTTTCTGTACAGCATGTCTAAATAACTTTTGCCCTAAAACAGATTATTTTTCCCACATGCACCTGTGGACTTTTTAAATAAAAAATAAATCTTGCAATTGCTTTGAGTTCTCTCCTGCACCTTATGCAATGTGGATAAGGGTGGGAGCCAAGGTGAAAGTAACAATCCAGCAGGGTGATTCATCACAGAGGTAAGCAAAACTCTCAGGATGCTAGGTTTCTCAGAATCTTTTAATTTCTATGATTGTTTAATAATTCTTATAAATACCACACAATAGCACACTTTTTTCACTTGTTTTTGTGGCTTTTCCATTCTCTAACCTTCATGCTCGAAATTGTTTACTTTCATAAATGTCAGTACTATTTGTACCTTTTTATGCAGGCAAAAACTTTTGACTGAATCTGTGTGAGTCAAGATCTGTGCTAATCTTGCTTAGACCAACAACATGATTTTAGCAGCTTTATTCAATACCTTTTGTTCTCCACTGTCCATCTCTGTTGACAGTCAGATCAACATGTCACTTTATATTACATTCTTTATATTCTGTGAGTCACAGTCTCAGTCCCTCAGGAGAAGAGCCATATGAGCCAATTCCAGTTCCACAAACGGGACCTTGAAATTAGTTTATCATAAGAGTATAGGCTGTCTCTGTATATGTCTTTGTGCAGCACACATCACAAGAAGATCTTTATTAAAGGTGAGAAGCCTTTTTTTTTTTTTTTTTTTTTTTTTACCATTTTTAATACATGAAAATCTGACCCGTAGAGAGGAATGGTGCCAATATTGATAAGTTATCAGAGAAATACTTGTCACTGATTCAGAGATTTTAAGAAAGCTTTGTCAAGACAGCAACAGTAAGCAGAATTTGTTACTGAAAATAACAGAAAATAACAGGAAAATTTAGGTTGGAAGGAGCCTCTCAGTGACATGTAGGCCAGCCTCATGCTGGAATGAGATAGTCATCACCTTAGATCTTAATACTTTCTTTCAACTTAACAGTTGAAAGAAACATACACATGTATAGAAAGAACATACACATGTATATCTGTGTATATGTATGTCTATGTGTAAGGAAGATTTTGACTGAAGAACTACAGAAAAAATACTAATTTGAACTTTTCTGGTGCACCAAGTAGAACAGACTGCTTAGACAGAGTTTATTCCTATGTTGTGATTATCCTAGACACTGGCTAAGGTACAATAATGAGATCAGTTGAAAGCTTTAGTTGTCTCTGCTAGAGGTAATTAAATGATTTGGTGTCTGTAATTGCCAAATAAGGCATTTTTACACATGCATAAAGCTACAACAAACATAGCATTTAAAAATACAATATAAAAAACTGCTGAGAAAGACAAGAATCACAACTAAACATGCTTGTATTGCAAAAGCTTGGGCAATGTGCTGCGGCAAATAACTCAGGTTTCTGTATTTACTGAGAAAATCATGGGGCACTGAAAAACAAAAGGCATGCATAATCTAGTTACAGTTGATTTCGTCTGCAATGTCAATGGTAGAAAGTGTGAAAACTGTAGCATACTAGCAAGAAATTAGAGGCATTCATGAATGGAGCTGACTGCTGACACCCACTGCTGTCTTCGAAAGAAATATTACTATTTAGCAGTGGAAAAATGTGGTTTTTTTTTTTTTGTTTGTTTGTTTTTTTTTTTGGTCATGTATAAGGAAGAGGTTGTAGGATTCAAGAAGAATGCAGCAAGGGTCATGATGAAAAAGTGGAGACCAAATTCATTTGTTTCTCCTCAGGCAAATCACAGTTTGGACTGACCAGTTAATTACCCTAACCTTATCCCAGAGGTGTAGTCTGACTTTTCAATAACTTACAGGTGATTCACTCTTTTCCACTAGTTGAGCTGTGTGTTTTGCCTCCTGAAATGAAAGCAATCCATTTGGATCAAATTATGCATGACAATTTTGGGATGTAAGTTAAGAAATGAATAGGAGCCAAGTTAAACCTCTTTCTTTTTAACAACACAGACTGAGGTTTCACAGGTGAAAGAGTTTTTCCCCTCTGTATTATTTTTTTTTTCTCTTCAAGATTATCCTTTGCATTTTTATTTACACAGTTGCTAGGAATTAAGAGAAGTTGAGATCACAAATGTTTATTAAAGTGGAGTGATGACATACAACATTCTCACAAATGGTGAGATATGAGATGTGCTTCTGAATGCCAGGTAGTAACTGGGGACTGGATAAATCAGTTACAAAAAAAAAAAATAAAAATAAAAATCTTAGTATCCATGCTGATTGCAGGCTGACCCCACCAGCAGTTCACTTAAGTATTTTTAAAATAATTACACCTGGGTAGCCTGCTTAGTTTCTGCCTACAGCATTAATGAGATTCCCAAAATGAGGGACTCTTGCCTGAGGAAAGATTATTAGTAGGAAAATAAGTTGTTCTAGTTAAAACACTTAGGAAATTGGAAGACCTTAAGTAATAATAAATAAAAGACTATAGACATTTAAGTTCTTCAAATGACTCAGAGATGCTTTTAATTTAAAGTATACATTCTGTCTTGTGATAAAAGAATCAAAAAAATTTGATAAAAGCAATAACTTAACAGAAGTGCTTTGCCCATTAAATTTTCAGAAATTATTTTTTTGAATTACTGCTTGTGGTGGTTTTACTTGGGTGGGCAGCCAAGCTCCACAACAACCACTCTCTCACTCCTCCTCCTGAAAGAGGAACAGGGAGAAAATACGATGAAAGGGGCTCAAGAGTTGAGATAAGGATGAGGAGATCACGCAGTAATTATTGTGATGGGCAAAACAGGAAAGAAACTAAAAGCACCTTATGTCTAAGAAATTATTAAACTGATTTCACCGTTGCGCAACATATATGATGGCTGTTTTATAATTATATTTTCCAGTAAGTGAAAAACATGAATAAAGGGGGAAAAAAAAAGACTATGGTGTCCTGAGAGCCCTACGTGAATGCTGTAGGCTGAAAATTTGCAAATTAGGTATGATGGCAGGATATTATTAGATTGGGCACAAAGCATTCCAAGAATGACAATAGTTTTTAAAGAAGGAATAAAAACACCACCACTATGTAGTGTTTAATATTGTTTTGGACTATTCTAATCTTTGTGTCAGGAAAATACTGGAAATTGCAGCAGCTCGTAGCAGTAAGTCTATAAATAGGCTATATCTAAACTCATCTCCGTGCTTTTGCTGAAAGACCTGACAGCAGCTCTTCCTCATTTCTGCAAGAAACAAACATTCCTTAATTTTGCTTTGGGTATACAGTATACCTACAGTCAGGTATACTGAAAGCTGTCAGGTCTGTTGAATCAATTTATTGTAGAAACATAGTCAAAGCACAAATTCACACTTTAGCAAGGGCAATTCAGAATAGTAGTGCATATGAGACTCCAGTGGAGATGCTGGCTCCAAATCTATGACACTCACAAATGAGCAAAACTCAAGAACCTTCTCATTTAAAATAAAGTAGTGCTCATACTTTTCTTTGTTTCCAGTTAAATCTCAACATATCAGCCTAAGCAGGATCAAATTTTTTATTTTATTAAATTACCCCTGCATGTTACATTTTAAACTGTGTAGTTTATTACACAGAAAAAACAAACAAACAAAAAACACCATATGATGCAATATTTATTAATCCACTGTTATTTACTTTCTTCCTTTACTGTGAAGTATATTAGTTAAAGGATCTTTGTGCTGTCCTCTTGAAATATCTAAGATCTTGCAGTTTTTATTTTTTGAAAATCACCCTCTAGCTTCAATGTAGCAAATTTCAGTCTCTTTTGTGTTTTCATTAACCTCATTAGTCCATTTAAATGATTCAACTGACGAAATGTTCCTTGAATGCTAATTTACTGTAGACACTGCAACATTTGAGCACTTTTATCTTGTAGATTTAAGATGCAGGGAGGCATGGGGGTAAATTACAAATCTTTTGTTTTGCTGTCTGTAGTAGTTCCTAGTCAGCACTAGAGGTACTGGATGTCAGCTGTTTTGCCTAACTAGGAATCTAGGCAAAGGATAATTTTGCTTTTTAGATTAATTAAAAACAAGCAAATAAAAATAAAATAAAAAAAAAAAAACCTTTGCTCTTGGTCATAAAATGAACAAACTCAGGTTTGGGCTAGATCATCAGTTTTTAAAGATCAGCATAAAGCTAAAGTCAGTTGAACATTGATTTTACTTCATCTGAGAAGCTATCCCTTTATGGAAAACTGTATCTTCCTATCAGAATGCAAAAATCAATATGGGTAAACTAAAATCAGATCTACCTGGAAGTCAAGTCAAATGCAAGTTTAAGCTGCGGAGACCTAAATAAAAAAAGACATCCCCAAACTATATGCCTTGACTACTTCTGATTTTTGAGGATTCTAGATAGAAGTCAACATGATAAAATAATATCAGAAAAGGTTTTTTTGAAACTTTTACTCTGACCCCAATCTCCAACCCCCCCCTCATCCCCTCCCTCAAAAATAAAAAGGGACTGACTTCCAGAAATATCACACAGAACACAAGGAAGCCTCAGGTAATACATAGGATACAAGTACAGTTTATATATCATCACAGAAATGAGTGATTCTTTTTTTGAAAAAAAAAAAAAAAATCTTCTAAAAATATTCATTTTAAGTTCAAGAGTTTTCATTACTCCTTTGTGGAAAAAAATGAATACATAAATTAAAATATACATATTTAAATCCAGAACTTTCATTTTTCTCTGACTTATTGATTTGTTTTGTTTGTTTGTTTTCTGAGTGGTCCTTTGGGACTCGGGAGTTGGACTCAATGATCCTTGTGGGCCACTTCCAACTTGGATATTCTGATTCTATAATATACATATATATATATATATATATGTATGTATATATATATATATCTTATATATATATATAAGATTTATATAATATATATATATATATTTATATATATTATATATAAATCTTATATATATATATATATATATATATAAGATTTGCAGTCTCAGGTTCCAAAACAGATAGAAATCTCTGATCCTCATAACCAAATCTGCATTCCTTGAATTAATTACCTGGGGTTCCCCATTCACCCATACTGTGAATGGGGTCCAAAAACACATAGCTTAGGAAACTTGCTAAACCAGCATACAGAGAAACCTAAGGAGAGGTTGTGTTAAATGTACTCAGTGTTATTGAGAAGCATTTTTGTTCACCAGACCCTCTTGCTGTACTCGGTATTTTTCACATCTTTTTTCTAAATGGAACATGAGTCACTTCTTGCTGTAAGAGACAGCTGGAGGAGGATCTGTTACTGTGATTCTTTCATTTCCTACTGAAGCATCAGATAAGAGAACATCCTTATATAGGATGTGGGAGTCCAGGACACCAAAACCAGCATTTCACCTCCCACAGGAATGCCCTAATCAGCAGACTAAAGACAAGGATGTGGGGAGGAGCATTCTAACTTGTACTCCCTTCTTGTGATGCTGTTCTGCTTCAAGATTCACAGTGCCCAGAACTGAGAGCTGATCTGTCTGGCTTAGCTTTTAGTACCATTCCTCCTGCTGCCTCCCACACACACCTCATTTCCTCTGAAAGGAGTGGATTTTGCAGGAAACCTTTTCTGTAATTATTTCACCTTTGCAACAACTGTATTCATCACTCAAACCAGTGACTTTGACCTAGTGACTGCAGAGTTCTTTACAAGAATGGTGGATGATCCATTCCAAAATAGCTTAATACCTCATGGTTATGATGATCTTCTAGCTGAACCTTGAATTCAAAAATTCAGACTTGAGCCCATCCCTCTAAAATTAACATCTAAACTTTAAAATGCCAGGGAGAAAATAGAAATATGTTCTCTTCTGTTCCTCTTTTACATAATACATTTGCATAAAAATCCGTAGTACAAATACATGCCATAACTTCTGTCCATCTGTAAAATCTCAATTTTTTGGAGGGCACAATGTTTAAGTACAAGGTAAGTGCCACATTATTTGGTATTGCCAGTCTTCCTTCATAATATGTTGAAGAAAACCTTAAACTTCCCCTGGTGTTTGAATGAGAGTTAACTGCTGTCACTGAATCTGTGCACTTGTGCTGTGTGGAACTTTAGCAGTAGTTTTGAGAATTATAGCTTGGGGTTTAACCTCTAACCCCTGCTGATGATCCGCTGTAAGTGTCACCAACCATCCTCCAAAATCCTTGTTCCTTCTACATGACATAAGAAGGTATCTGGCTTAGGGAAGAATGGAAAGCCTATCTTGGAGCTGTGTGTAAATAAGTCTGCAGCTGTCTTTCTGGAGCTTCTAATAAAAATTAGATGAGCCTTTTCTGTTAGCTGCCTTGCCTCTAAGCAATGCTACAATGACACTTTGCCATGATACCTTAATTCTTTTCATTCAAATAGTTGCTTATACCAACTCTACCAACTAGCTGGAGTAAAGCCAATCCAGAGTCATTGCCAAATTTTCCCACCAGCATTTTTCTGATCAGAATACTCATAGAGCTTCTTTATACATAAAAGGGCAAACAGCATGTAACAGAAAGTAATACACTATATATATATATTATAGATACTTGTTTTGTATGCTCACTATTCCCAACAAAGAATTTTATTCATGAAAAACAGCGTGCCAGAAATTGTTAAAACAGAGCTGGGACTGATCATTTCAAACAAATACAACTTGTTTACTGAAGACTCTGGCTGAGACCTGCTAAGGGCAGTTTGTAGACATGCAAACAGCCTTGACTTTAATTTCACTCTGGAGACACAAGCAGCCTTCAAGACCCTGCAAACAAGCTATGAAGTATCTTCTCATCAGATCAATACTGAAATTGTGATAGAAATCAGTGTGAGCTATATCATTTCAGAAATAGATCCTGCCCTGCTCTCAAGTGTGTATTGATCTTGTATAATGGTATATGATGTCCTTTAATTACTTTGCAGCATGCAAGCTTATAGTGTTATCTACTTAAAACAGCACTTTCCAACTTATTCAATATTACGGTACGTTTATCTTTGTGGATGAAAATTGTACATGGGACAAAAACTATATTATTATGCAAACCTTAGTGACAGCTATTGCATGTTGTTTGTTTGTTTTGTTTTGTTTCTTAAATACAGTTAGCAGATCAAGCCTTTGTGATGAAATCACTAGAGATGAATTAGGAGATTTATTTTAGTTACTCGCCCTTTACATTTTCTTCTACACAGTACATTTTCAGTAAAGACATCTGGCAGACACCTTTGGGGCCTAGCAGATATGAAAGTGTTCAGGTTTACAAAGTTGCAAATACCAGACAGCAATTTATCTAGCTCTTGATAATTGTTCAATCACAAATCAGCCCGCGTCCTTGATTCACACCATTTTATCATACTTACCCAGACTCAGAGCTCTTTTCATTTTTCTTTCTTTTTCCTTCAACAGCTTATTCAATTTTTTTTTAATTATTTTTTTTTAATCCCATCTGATATAAAGGTAAAGAGCACATGAAGTCAACACAATTTTAACCCTTTCGCTACATCAGGTTTTCTCAACATGTATGTCTGTGGAACAAATGCACTTTATCAAAAAGCTGAGTAATCCACTTTATTTCTGTATCAGACAGTGGATTACTGGACAATCTTGCCCCATATAAACTTTAAAGTTTATATAAACTGCACTGTTGACTCTGCAAAAATGGCTACAAGACTAGGTAGCAATGAAAAGCTGTAAAAACAAACAAGCAACAACAACAAAAAAAACCATTAGGGAATTAGAAATAAAGTTCAGAAACTCCCTTCCGCAGTTGCGAGACCCTAATATAGCAAAGCACCTAAAAATATCTTAGTGGCTGCAATGAAACAATAGCCTTTGCTCTTAAGTGTTTCTGGAAAATGTTAGATGGTAGGGAATGGTCATCCATCCATTGCATGTAAGAAATCAAATGAATTGTTTGGAGGAAAAACTCTGATCTGCATTCTCAAGAAAAATAAATAATAAATAAATCCCCCAATGCAATGCATGATATGAATACCAGCTCACAGAACTAGCTGAATGAAGAGAAGTACCTGTCTCAGGGTCAGATGTTATATCATTGCTATTTGATTTGAAAAAACTAAAATTTCTTCTCTAAGGCTCCTGCAATGTTGACATATTTGGTTGGGATAGATGTATTCAAACATGCCAACATGAAATGTTGGTATTACATATATAAAAGCAGTATTTTTATATAACACATAACAAAACAGAGTATCCAGGTGATATTACAGCTCTATTCTTATGACAAATACAAGAGTAATTCCATTCAAATCACTATCTAAAATACATTATTCTACATAAAAGAATGGGATAAGACCTCAGTTAATAGGAGATGGCAGAAGGATTTTAACTGTCAGATTTTGATAATCAAAATCAATATATTAAAAATTGCCCTGAATACAAACTCGTGAGAGAAAGATGTTGGAATAAAATGAAACATCAACCAGATTAAAACCAAACTAAACCAAAACAAAACCAAGCAAACAGTCATTTTTGTTTCTATCCTGTAATGCACATGACTTCACTTCTGACCACCTCCTTAAAAATCAATCTGTAATTTTAAGGCACTAAAACTAGATAGACATTGAGGTTGTGTCCACACACAGGCTTAGTAGGTCTATGAGGAAGCTAGCTTTGACTTAGCTGGGCAGGAATACCCAAAATGTGATTCTGTAATGACATAGACCTGAGTGTAAAACACTAGCCTAAACATCATTGTCCCAGACAAGTATGCCCAATTCATACCTGTGATCTTACTTTTCCTGATACACAAGATATTAGACTGGAAGGAAGTCAGATTTATATCCTGACTCTGCTTTTAGTATATCCAAACACTTGAAGAAGAGCTAAAAGTCATGCTCAATTTTGCATTGTTTGTGGTAAACAGGCTGCTACCCAAAGCAAAAACTGAAGAGCCTAAAGATGGTATTTTAGTTACATCCTCAGGCTCTATCTTAACCCAGACACACCAATTTTGACAAGTTGAGACAGAGATATAGAAAAAGGCAAATCAAACTGAAGAAACAAGTTTTAAATGTGCTTTTTATGTAAATGAAGATATGAACGTTCCTCTAATACAGTCATAGAATCATAGAATTATTAAGGTTGGAAAAGACCTCCAAGATCATCTGGTCCAACCTTCCCCCTACCACCAATATCACCCACTAAACCAAGTCCCTAAGTACCACGTGAAACCTTTAACACTTCCAGGGACAGTGACTCCACCATCTCACTGGGCAACCCCATTCCAATGCCTGGCTACTCTTTCTAAGAATAAATTTTTATTGTATCATTTTTTCTAATATAATATTTTGACCATCACTAATGATTAGACAAGCATTTCTTCTGTAGGTAATAGCTAGATTTTCTGATGTCAGGTATTTTCATCAAGGTAAAAGGTGAAATTAGCTTAACCCTCAAGGAAATATTTTTTATTTTATTTATTTATTTTTGTGGAGCTCTGGCTATACTAAATAGAAGAACAAATTGAACTGTGACTAAATTAATTATGATAAGTATGATTTAATCTGCTATAAAAGTAAATTCTTTTATATTATTTGAAATGACAATTACTTTCACACATCTGAAATGTCTCAATTCTAAACCTGAACAGCTTAGACATCATAGTGAATGAGACTGAGTTCTAATGACTGTGTGAAAAATAACTTTCTACTATGAAATACAAAGAATTTAGATACTGTCCAACCTTCCCCCCAAACCTTTGCCAAAATATCTATCCTCTGTCTAAACATATAAATTTTGCTTACAAGTACATAAATTCAAAATCCTGTTTATGGGCAAGAAGAAACATACTTTATATGTATATGAGTAAAGCCATGAATGTATTGTTGGTATAATGGAACACTTAAGCCTAAATCAAGAATCATTGCTACTACAGATCTAATTATTACATAAAATAAAGAATAACAATGCAGACAGAATACTTAGGTAGAGAAAAAAAAATGCAATAATAATAACACAGTTTTAGTTGGAACAACACTTCTCAGTTTCCAGCCCATTTCCTGATGTTATATTCACCTTTATACCGCTCCTCTGGGTCCTAAGGTTGGTGCTTTCATACAGATGTTGGAAGTGGGAAGTGTTGTGGCTAGGTGTCAGCAACTGTAGTCTCTTGCCATGACAAATGTGATGTTCTGATGGTGTCTTCTTCCTTTCGTCTTACTTTTTCCTTCTTGTTTTTCAATGGACTGCAGATGAGCTCTGGAATCTCCAGTACGAAGTCTGTACCTCAAGTCTGATAATCCCATGTCTCCCCTCTGTGTTACATCCTTTAGCTGTGCTTCTCCAGGCCCACAATATCATACCCAGGTTGGTATTTCTCTACACTACATTATGTATGTCATAAGTATCTCATTCTACCTGGAACAACTACTTGTTTCTGCTACCTATGTAAAACTTTAGTTGTATCACACACACAAAAAGATAATAACATTATAAATACAAATGTAAATATAAATATAAAACTAATTATATATAGACACCTGTTCAATTAGAGTAATTATGATCACAACTAAATGAAATACAACAATGCCACAGGCATTGCAACCACATTGCAACCAGTTGCAATAAAGGCAACACTGTGATACAGAGCCACATGGTTGCTTATGCACTCCAGTAGTGTGCTTGTCAAAGTGACCGAAACAAGTGGTTTCAGTAGAATGTGTAATGAACCTGAATTAGGAAGATGTGACGTAACTGTTTGCTGCTTCTGCTAGGGTATATTGGCAATTATAATAAATGGGATTATATGCATTTATTGGATTAATGGAAACATATTTCCTATCTACATTTATTGCCTTCCCTTCCTATCATTTGTACATAAACAGGGTTAGAAATAAAGTAATCTTTTCGAGAAAATCACAGGTTTTTCAACTATAGGTAGTTTTTCAACTATAGGTAGTTGAATCTCATTTAGGGCTTAATTGAGCATGCTGATTTTAAAAGTTCAGTAGGATTTGAGTCTATCCTTCTAATTTAAAATTAATTATCTAGGCTTTCAGAATTAAGACACTAATTGTCTGCCTTAGTGTACTTAAATGACATCCAAAATTATATTAATTTGTTAATTTTCACTACTAAAATTTGATCCAGTATTCAAACAGGAACACAAGGAGCTGCATTTGGTTTGACAAGCAAATCTTTGTTGTGTTTTTCAGAAAATATTTCTACAGTAAGTTTTGATTTATGACCCAAACCTAAGCTCTATAACATGGTGACTTGGCACAGGTACTGTGCTATTTCTAATTTGGCTCTATATATGACTTGAAATGTGTTAGATTAGGAACTTCGTTTGTAGCAACTTGAGTTTTGTTTATGATGTTCATGAATGAGTAATCAAACTCTATACATAAGTGCAATAGCTATTTTATTGAAATTAACTCAGCTCTGTTCTCACAATGAAGTTTGAAGCAGAATCCTGTGAACACACAACTGCTCAAAATACTTACACTAAAATTAAAACCATTTTGTCACAGTATGAAAAACTGATGGACAGTTGCTTCGTAAGTGTTCTTTTCATCAAGCTATTGAATTTGGCTTTGAGTCATGCTGATTATTTCTGAAAGTTAAAGCAGTTAAGTGAGAAGCAAATCTCTTAAACATATGGCAAGTCTGATTATCATATGAAAGCCAGGCATGCCAAAGATTTGGAGAATGCATTGCTCTAAACAGGCTTGAAAATGAAAATTAAATACCAGTTTTAAAATCCCTACTGGAAGAACATATACCTTTCCTGAGGACATATACCAAGACTTAGGAATCATGTAAACATTTTGATGTCACATTTATTAAAAACAGAGATTTATTTGAATCTCTGTCCTTATCATAGATGGCTTATTTGGTAAACTCTGACAGCCACATATGCTGAAAAGAGGGTGACCTGTTCCAGTGCCTCACCACTCTAATAGTGAAGAATTGCTTCCTTACATCTAATCTAAATCTACCTTCTTTCAGTTCAAAGCCTTGTCCTATCACGACATGCTCTTTCAAAATGTATCTCTCTAGATTTCTTGTTGGTCCCTTTAGGTGCTTGTAGGCTGCTATAAGATCTCCCTGGAGCTTTTCTTGTCTGAACAACCCCAACTCCCATGGCCTGTCTTCATAGGAGCAGTGCTCCGGCCCTCTATTCATCCTTGGGGCCGTCTTCTAGACTCACTCCAACAGGTCCATGTCCTTCTTATTTTGGAGGCCCCAGAGCTGAACACAGTTACTTTGAGTGGGGTCTCATGACAAGGGAAGGGAAGGCAAAGTCTTAAAGACAAGACACCATGCTGTAGAAGCACCCAGACTATTGCTCATTGCCTGGAGAACAGCCTGCTTATTTATTTGTACATCTTTTTAGAAATACATTTTTGTCCAGTGCATTGGGTCTGTCTGGGATGGAGTTAACATTTAGAAAGATCTTAATTCTTGATCATAAGAAATTGTGGATTCCCCATCCATGGAAGTGTTCAAGGCCAGATTGGATGTGGGCAACCTGATCCAGTGAGAAGTGTCCCTACCCATGGCAGGGGATTGTTGGAACTAGATAATCTTTAAGGTTCTTTCCAATCTAAACCATTCTATGATTCTATGATTGATTCTATGATTCTGTTTTATTCTCCCACAGGGCAGGAATTAAACAATTATTATTGCCCATAGCAAAGGGTTCTTAATCAACTAGTCTAAATTCTAAATCTTAGAGATACAATATAATTCAAATACTATTTGAATTATGGGATACTACAAACAGCTGAAATCCCAGTAGCTCAAAAGTACAGAAATGTCCTAGGTCTTCTAAAACAGGTTTTTAAGCATGCCACAGAAGATACTTGGGCATATGCATATAAGATGTTTTGCTTGAAGATAAAGATAAAAGTAAGTCCAACAACACTTCTAGTGGCGGATGGATTTCTACAAGGAATCTGGATGTACAGATTTCTAGAACTTTGGAAATGAGTTAGTACCGGAATTATTTGAATACAAGTAGATTTCCAAAATTTAAATAAAAATAATAGATGTGGAAGGATCTTTCTGTGTCTTTGAATGTTAGTAATAACCAGTACAAATATTGTTGAGAAGTAGGTAGGAGAACTAATCAACATGGCAATGGATTTTTGTTTATTTCCAGAATTACGTTGTACCATTGATAGGTTAAATGTTTGAGAACTTATTAAAGAAAGTTCACAAAGGAATTAAATCCTATTTGTGGTAGGTAAATGTCCAATTTAATCTTTGATCATAATCACAACCCTCTCTGCATCAGTTAAATGAAATTCTCTAGATTTCACTTTTGCTCTTCAATGATCTTGAATTTATTCAAAAAGAGGGTTTTCTGGCATGCCAGGTGCTGTGGAATTTTTTCAGTTTGTTTCATACTGCAAAGGCTCAAAAAAAGACAGGCAGAATTGTTGTTGAATTAGTCATGTTTTGTGTTTCAGAGATTATTTGAAACTGTTTTCAGATAATTGTTACTTTTTTGTTTTGTTCTAAGGCATGCATTCTATAAAAAATGTATTTTTGAATGATTAAAAAAAAGAAAAACAACAAAAAAGAGCAGCATCTTCAAGACAGTGTCATTAACAATATTTTGGAAAAGGATGTAACAAAGTGTAATATCTCACAAGAAAAACAGCAGGAGGACATCAGGTAGACAGAATGTAATTATCCATTTTGGAAGATGGCCAGTACACCTAACATAGAGGATATGTCATCCAAATAACAATACTCTGTACTCTTCATGGTTATTGTTTGTTTGTTTGTTGTCTGTTTGTTTGTTTTGTTTTTTAAGAACACAGCATAGTTTTCTGTAGAAATGTTTCACAATATGAAATCCTGATTGTTTATGGTTTGGTCTTTCATTATTCTGAGCCCATTAAAAAAAAAAAAAAAGTTTTATTTTTTTTTTCCACTTTTTTTTTTTGTTTTTTTTTTTTTTTTCCACTTTTATTATATTGAAGAATATCTGCATTAAAAGAAAGTATTATAATCACAAAATGTTGAAATGATTCCTTTATTAATTCTTTAAAAGTACTTCCAGAAGTGTCTTTTTGTTGTTGTTGTTTTTTCCCTACAAAAATTTTCAAATCAGCTTTGAAAAGCTGATCAATTCTGATTTATTTACTCTATACTTATACTACTTTAAGCTAAATGACATCACTAGTTAACATAATTTCAAGTGATTGCAGATATCCACCTGGAGTTTCTCTGTCCCTAAATTACTGGATCATATTGATTTAAAGTAAATAAGGTTTCCTATTGTAACACTAATGTTTCTATTTCTTTGAAGGTCCCACTTCTAATCCCAAACTAGATAAATTATGGAGTTCCACTTGAAAAGGTGGTTGCAAGCATATACAAGTATAATGAGAAATAAATAACTGCAAGCTATCTTCTTTTCAAAAAGAGTGGAGAGAGTTGCTGTTCACCAATACAAAAATGTCATTCCAATGACTCAGAAAATTCATTGATGAGCTCAGTTACTGCTACCTTTCCAGCAACTGCTAACTTTTCATTAAACTATTGAAATCC
Source organism: Heteronetta atricapilla (assembly GCA_011075105.1). Taxonomy (NCBI): domain Eukaryota; kingdom Metazoa; phylum Chordata; class Aves; order Anseriformes; family Anatidae; genus Heteronetta; species Heteronetta atricapilla. Next base: position 45,279,086 of record CM021735.1, read on the forward strand.
ACGACATCAGGATTCTGTGAGTCATTAGAAGATTGATTTCTCACACTCTTACTTTGTCAGTGGTGAAGTCTGTGTGAACACAAGGCTATGGCTAAAAAGACATCATGTTTAGCTATAGAACCTATTATAAATGGAAATAAAAAATTATAGTCTCTTGAGCAGGGTATCCCCTGAAACTGAACAACACCTTTTAAAGGGATTTCAAAGGCAAATGTTATAGGCTGATAACTATTTTGGTCATTATTACCACCTCTTTTGAAAGCACAGATTAACTTCAGCAAACAAGTAAATGTTGGGACATGAGGGGTTAGCAGACTGAACATAACTCCAGGTTTGTAAATCTGCTTCAGCATGCCTGTATTTTAAAAATAAATATCTAATGGCAAAAGCTGTGATGTGTTTGTGTTCTTTCCTATGGCTGATGCTGTTGCTGCTTCTGTGGCTGCTGAGTTTTAGCTTCCATTTCCTTCTGCCGGCTAATCACCCAACTCCTCTTTGAGGAATAAAACAAGCAAGCAAACAAACAAGTAAACAAATAAGAAAGACCTCACCTGCATGCATAACTTCCCAATTGTTATTTTATGTAGACAGCATGCTGGAAAGCACTGGATGTGATTCAATCCCTTTGCAGGGACAATTATGTGTATGCTGTCTTTATTTTATGTCTTTGTCATCTTTGCTTGTGAACTGCAGAATACTTTGCAAAACTGTCTACCCTTCTGATTCTGGAAAGTTCAAGATAGAAATGACAATTGATTTTACTTTGTTTGTTTGTTTTTTGTGGTGTTTTTTTTTTTTTTTTTTTTTTTTTTGGTCCAATGTTAAAAACTTCCTATTTATGCATGGCTTTAGTACTAGTTTGCAACTTCTGTGGTCATAAGTTTAAGTCTTATAAAGTGTTTCCTGCTGAAATGTCATGCTGGCTAGAATTCAGCAGCAAATAAATATTGCTGTCCTCACTAATTTGAAACAGTGTGAGCTTTAAACCTTTAGCTTCAGGAGATTTATTAAGATTACAGTTTTCATTATCCTGCCTTCAGTCTAGCAAGATAGGTCAAAACTGCATAAACCATATTTTTCTTAGGATTATTTCAGTTACTGCAAATTCCCATGCTTTAATTTCTGTTTTATAATACTGCGTGAGAGCAAGAACCCTAAACGACAAATAAATGTGTCCATGAAAATGTTTTAATCTTAAAGTAAACCAAATAATTTTATCAAAAACGTCTGAGTTTTCACTTTGTAAAAAGCTGACAGATTCTGATGCACAGCTTTGCTTATTAATTTTTGGGTTACCATTGCATTATTATGATCAATTCCTTTAGATTGCTGAATATTCTTTGGGTCATATGTAAGAAGAATATGTACTTTCACTGTGTACAAGAAGATTTTCTTCATAGAAAATGAACTGTATGTGGCTTCAAAATTTTTTACTGACTTCCTATCAATTCTGTCTCTCACTAATATATTTAAACCTTCTCTAACATTGTAAAACACCAGTCTGTGGCTGAAGGCATAAGTTAATGACATTAGTAATGTTGATCTAACAATTTTTAATATTCCTTGTGAAACAGATTTATCACTGCAACCTTATCACTGTCACTATCACATCACAGTGAAGTGCTTATGGATAGCAATCCATTTATTCAGGCTATCTATAGATAGTTTGGTCCTAGGCAACCAAAATACTTCTAAATAAAACTGCAAATGTTACAAAAGAGAATGTCAGTGAAAGAGTTCAGAGAACTTAATTGGAGCCTTTTATCACAGAACATTAGACAGACATTCAGAGACTTTGAAAAGTCATCAGTATTTTTTAATGTTTTTAAAAGAACATGAGTTTTATTCTAAAATAAGACAGAAATGTTAAAGGACAAAATGTCTGTAAAACATCCATTCATTGCTTTCTTTTGCCATTATCTAGAGAGGCCCTGCCTAAATGTAGTTTTGACTGGATAACTGCAACAAGCATATCAGGACACTTTTAAGTACAGAAGGGTCTTCTTTCAATGGTATATTGATGAAACAAGAAGGATGAAGAGAGAGATGTGAGTTTGAATTAGTCAGGACAGGGTGTTCCTTTCTCTAAATTTAGCTCTCAAAGAGAAAGAAATAAATTCACAGAAAAAGTGAACAGAACAAATGCTGAAAAGTAAACACAGGGCTGTTTCATTACCTTATTTATTCTTTTTCACTAATAAATCCATCTTTTTTTTTTTCTTCTTTTCTTTTTTTTTTTCCAATATTGCACATCCAAGATTTTTGCAATCAAGTCATAAATGAAGAGGTTTAGGTCTCCTGCTGCTTGTTTATCTTTGTATAACATTTATTTAGGTTACTGTTTGACCATTTATATAATTCTGCTTATACATATCTATATTCATAAACCATTTATATATATTAATTCAATTCCAGTAACACAAGTTTTGTTCAATTGTTAATGATATCAGTTGTTAAAATGGAGTAATTATTTCACTTATATATCTAGCCTTTACTGTCAGTGTAGACAGTTGTAGACAGTTGTAGACTACTACAAGGGAATTGTTAAAAAAAAAAAAAAAGTATAATGACAGAAGATAATAGGAGCATGTGACCACTAATTTTGAAAAAAAAAAAAAAAAAAGTTTTTGCAGCACTTAATAGAATATTTTATATTTAAAATACAGAATATTTGATATGTAGAATACTCATTTTCTGTCTTAAAGAAACAATTACTCATTCTTAAATTAGAATGAAATAGCTATCGATATTACCCAAACTTTAAATTCTTGCCTAAAGTCTACTTTTAAACTACTGAAAGGCTTGAAAACTTCACTCTTTTTAGACTTGATCTCTACTTGAAAAAACTATTAACCCATGAATTTCAGAACTTATGTATTTTTGTCAGAAGATTTAGGAAGACTTTTAGACACCTTCTGTAAGAGGCCTATTTGAACATGTGAAAAGAATATTAATAGACCTAGATGAAATTTTTGCACCAAAACTTTGTTTCCTTGAAACATGTTTTGGCTTTTCAAAGACTTATTCCTTGACTGAGAATTATTTGCTTCAAACTTTCTTTTAAAAAGGCAACTGTATGTGAATGAATGCTGTCATGAATATATCAGCTGTTCTGCAATGAGAAGAGACTGGCATTCGAGTGGTTCATAGAAAGTGATGTGAAGGAAAATGCTTTCCATATTCAAAGACTTGAAAGTAGAACTGGGATTCCCCTGGCTGACATTTAATGTCTATAGTTATCCATCTCCTTCTGACACAGAGTTGTGTGTTCCCATCTTACTAAATGGAGACCAAGTCAATACAGATAGTGGATTTTACAGTTATAGCCTTCTGCCTTAGGAAAAGATGAACTTCTATCTAGACTCCACTGACCATATTGACCTGATGTCCTCTTCTTAAAATGTGAATTAACTACTGAAAGTCAATCAGTGCTTTGTAAACACCAAACACTTAGTTCAGGCCAGTCTCCTTTGGAGAAAGCGTGTTATGCATCACTGACTGCATTGACTTGCACCCCATGGACCACAGTGAGACTTTATAAGCCTGGTTCACATGTAAACACCTACAATTAAGTATCTTAGCTTCAAAATAAACCCTTCCTTATGAATTTGATTCATTGCCCCCACATAGGTGCATAGTACTGTTTAAGGTGCCCCAGAGCATCCAAATCCAGAAGTCTACATTCATTTGACAGAAGTGTCAAAAAATCAGGAGTCCTGCATTATTCTGGAACAGCTGGAGATCAACAAAGGATATTTCAGATGGCATCACACATCCATGAGTGGGCATCTACATTGAATCCCACATGCCTTCATTTGGAGATGAAATATATCCTTGAATTTAGACAATCTGAATCCCACAGTACATTTTATATTTCATAGATTATTAACCTTTAGTAATAAAACTGTAGATAACTACATAAAATATTAACTCCCACACTTCGTTTTTAACAAGCATATAATGGATATGACGTTTGTTTGAATGAAAAATAAAAGCAAATTTTGAAATACCAAAAGTTGTCCTGAAGTAGATTTTTCTTTCTCTGCTCCATTCAGCTAGAAAGAGGATTCAGGCATAGTAAGCACAGAAAGTGTCTTTGTGGTAGGGAGTATGCAAACAAGGTCTTTTAGAAAAGCATTAGGCTGCTGCTGTAGTTTATTTTAGTGCTGAAAGTTTCTAAACAATGAAGTTGATAGATTTTTCTGTAAGTATATATTTTATATTCTCACTATAAATATTTCTTTCTTATTCTGCATTACTTATTTACCCTGAATTGCAGGCAAATAATTTAGATCTGGAAATAGCAAAAACATATAAAAATATTTTTAATCTGTGTTCCTTAACAATCTCTCCACTCCAATTTCTTCAGCCTATATCACTAAAATGTTATTTTTCTGGTGACAGAACTTTGGATTGTTAGACAATGTATTACAAAAAGTGTTTTTCTTCACATTTGCTCAGAAGTTTAAACTTTGCACTTACACCATAGTGAATAAGAGTGTTTGATTTTCTGCAGCTAAAAATAAGGAAGTCAATACCAAAACTGAAATCCTATCAAGGAATGTAGGTTTATTTTTCAGTAACTGAATGTTTTAAAATCTAATTAATTATATCTCTATTTATCCTTTAACTTTTTCTTAAAGGACAACCTTGGGTGACAAAATGTTTTGTTGGACAGTTAAAATTGTTTTGAATTTCAGGTTATCAGGTGATATTAATTAGAAAACTTTATTTATTCATTATTTTATTTTTTACTTTGAAATTTCTGTTTCCAATCATAACTGTTTTAGAAAAGTGTAGAATATGAATGTTCACAAATATGTAAAATTTTATCTCATGTTTGCCAGTTTGGTGATTGTAACAGGAGAGAGAACCCTGGGCTTTTTGTCTTTTGGTGCTTTTTCTTTTTCTTTTTGTTTTCATAGTTTGTTTTTAGTCTCATAGTTAAAAAAAAAAAAAAGAGCATGGGTTGAGGGAAAAATGTGAAAAGTATTAACACAAGGCCTGATTTTGATCTAATTTTGATCTAATGTTTACCTCAAATACAACTTCTTTAATAATGTGAATGAAAACAGAGTATTCTACTACAACTGAAAGTAGGTCTGAGCACACAGATTTCCATCTATGATGTTTGATTACTGCAGCATGAATGAAACTAATTCCTTTGAAATACTGCATGCTCCTAACCTTTGGAAAGTTAAAACTGAGGGTAGATATGAAATTAATCTCCTCATTTAAGTTCACCATCTAAAAATGCAACAGCAACAACAACTAGATCAGTTCGTATTTGTGGTGAAGGTACTTGGATGTAGATAGCTTAAATTAGTTGTTAAAATGTAATGTTGATCTTCATTTGTCTTTACAGTTCATATCTGGATATGCTAGACAGCAAAGTAGAGCTTGAAAATCAAGCTTTGTTTGCTACTTTTGTTTCTGAATGGCAGAATTGCTTAGGTTTGTCGGACAATTTTCCAACAGCATGAGATGGGACAGATCTTTTAGAATCACAGAATCACAGAACGTCCTGAGTTGGAAGGGACCCACAAGGATCATCAAGTACAACTTGATGATCCTGGCTGCACAAAGGACCACCCAAACGTCAAACCATGCATCTGAGAGTATTGTCCAAATGCTTCTTGTACTCTGAGAGGCTTGCTGCCATGACAATTTTGTTGAGGAGCCCGTTCCAGTGCCCAGACATTCCCTAACCAGCCACTCAGACATTTTCATCTCTCTTCAGCTCCTCCTGTTACATTCAAATGTTTGTGTTTTGTTTCACTTTCTTTCTTGGTGGGGATTTCCACATATATTCACTATCCCTATTCTTGGTAAATAAGCCTCTGACAATAGTTCCATTTTTTCTTGGTTTGCTGTCTAGACAGGCTCTTACTTGCACAGTACTTTAGCTTTTTCATGGTCTCAAGGCTGCCTGAATGCTGAATATGATACAGGAAAGTCTATATTATTCAAGCATTCTGTGTTATGCTTTCACAGCTTGAAAAAAAAAAAAAAAAAAAAAAAAAAAAAATACTTATCAAAAAGATACATATTTTCACCTTCCAACTTTGTTGGAAAAGTTACAATACTCCAATTGGGGTCTCATGAGAGTGGAGTAGAGGAGGAAGAATCACCTCCCATGACCTGATGGCCACTCTTGATGCAGACCAGGATAAAGTTGGCTTTCTGGGCTGCAAACACACATTGCTAGTTCATGTTGAACTTCTCAGCAAATACCTTCAGGTCCTCCTCATGGCTACTCTCAATCCATTTTCCACCCAGCTTGTATTTGTGCTTGGTATTTCCCTGGCCCAGGTTAAGAACCTTGCATTTGGCCTTGTTGAACTTGCTTGAGAAAGCCTGTCAAAGTCAGTTTGGATGGCATACCTTTCCTCCACTGTGTCAACCACACCACACAGCTTGGTTACAACTAAAGCTTTTGTTCCATCTTAAAGTAGACAAAAATACATTTTTTTTCTTCTTTGCAGTAAAGAGCCTTATACTTGTCTGAGGATCATTAAAAAATATTCCTTCACTTACTTTGTTACATTTATATAAATCAAAGTCAACCTTTTTCCATATATCCTGATCTGTTGATATCTGACCAATGTGACTGCTTTCCTGAATAATCTCTCTAATTGTCTGGCAATTAGCCAGACTAAAAAGCTGTTTGTTCGCTGTCCTATATTTCTCCATGCGATTAATTCTATTAAATGCAAAACTTTCCATATATCGTTACAGAATTGTGCTCTGTTTTTGTTTTTGTTTTGTTCTTGTTCTTAATTAGTTTGTGAAGATCATTTACATTTGAATCCTGTCTTCAGTGTGAATGCATACTTCATGATTTTCAGACAATGAATTGTCTCCTGTCTCAGATCTCTTTGGATGACTTATCCTCTCTCATTTACCAAAATAATGATGCTGGGCTAAGAAGAGCATGGACCTGATTTCCCCCTTACAGCAAGACTCAGAGGGTCATTAACTGCTTCAGACTGGTGAAACAGTCTCAACAGCAAAGGCAGAAAATGTCATTTAAGAGCTTTCATACAAACACACATTTCTTCCTTTTCAGATTTGGTGAATACTGTTGAGAATTTTTCAATAGAATATATCTTTTCTGTACAATTTGAGTGCTCTGTGGAAACTACTTCACTTATGCTGAATATCTTTCCTAGCAAAAGAAAAAAAAAAATGAATGAAATTCAAATTAGTTTCAGAAGGATCAGAACACTTTATTTTCCTAATTAATCCAATATGTTTGGGGATTTTTCTGTTTATTTGTTTTGAGTATTGTTTTCTATGGTATACTCATGTGTGAATATAAATACCACTTGTTTTGTAGCAAAGTTTACCAGCTATTAAATAAATAAATAAGTAAGTAAGAAAGAAAGAAAGAAAGAAAAAGAAAGAAATAAGCATCTGATATAGTCAAATGCATGTTTGCCTTCAGAAGAATGATTCCCTTCACCTGTGTGGGTGTTCAGAAAATATGTTGCTGATACATTATATTAGTCTTTTCATCCTTTATTGTTCTATGTAAACATATTGTTCAGCCTGATTCATAATAGACTTAGGTATTCAGGAAAGCCAGAGTGTTACAATTTCAGACTTCAGAACCATGAACTATACAGTCACAATCAACTGCCTGCCAAAATAATATAAAGGTGCCTTTTTGTCTTAAATGCCTCTTCACTATACTGGTCAATAAAAGCAATTTGTGCTGTCCATGGTGACCTTTATGTGGTATTACATGGTTTGCAGAGGAAGTGTATCTGATCAATACTTAGTTCTTAGGGATGACAGCACCTGAACTCTTGGATTCCTCTTCTGTTGAAATATAAATATAAGTATAGTAGATGTGGTAAGACTGTACTCTGTGCAGTGGGAACACAGCTTATGGAAAATGAATTGGTGATTTGTGTAGAAATTTGCCCTTTTTGCTCTGAATAAATTGTTTACCAGAGTAATTCCTAAATAAACAAATTTTAGCCAATGGTTTGTGTGTTTTTCATCTAATGATATTTATGATTAGTTACCAAAACCATATCATAACTTTCTGGTTCTATTAGGAAAGAGAATTATTTACTGTGAAAAAAAAAAAAAAAAAAAAAAAAATTTCTTCACTCTCACATACATTTATATCAAGTTTCAAGATTTCATACTGTAGACATATTTCTGTTTGTAATGAATTGATTCATTTTAATCATCTTGTTCTGGTGAAGTAAGGACTTTAAAGGTGTACTAGAATGTCAATGATATAGAAAACCTATTCTGAGTTCAACTCTTAACCTCATTGAGATTTTATAAAAGAAATCTCTTACTTCTAACTTTCCCCAAAATTACCAGGTAGGACTTTTTCACATGAGTTTAGAAGTGAGAGATCCTAAAAATTGGACTTTACCACTGACTTTGAGAAAAGTTCTCTTTTTATGACACAATAAACATAACACCAGTCTCTACTTAGCTCATCAAAGAACAAAGCTGTAACCACCTAAACTCAATAATCACTCTTTTACTGGGGAATTTGGCTTTTTTAATTGGAAAGGTTTAAGAGGTAAAAGAGATAAAATTGTAATTTCTTCAATACAGTAGGAAATATTTCAAAGTTAAAACAAAAGTAAAAGCATGTTATCAGTAGTTTTCATATAATAATTCACTATTTGGAAACTTCCGCATTTCCTCACGTATGAGGATGTTGATCAGCTTACCTATGCATTTGCTGATACCCTCATGTTTTCACTTGCTGGGCTACCAAGAAAATATTCAATTCAATTTCAAATTAGGAATTTTTGGGGAAGATGAAACACAACCCTTCTGTACACTGCAAATTTTGCTGTATTTCTGTTTGCTTCCAATATCAGTTGGGCTTGAGACACTTTGTCATCCAATCATACATTAGAAATCTAATCATTACCTATCATCTAATCAGACTCCACCTATTGCACTATGATATTCAACAACAACAACAAAGTAGCTCCATGATCTGATGCAGTTTACAACATCTAAGACAAAATGCATAACAGCAAGATAGGAATGGTTTACATTGATGGATTCAGCTATGAAGTTATTATATTTACTATTTATATACTATTATATTATAGTATATAATTTATATACTATTATAATATATATATATTATTATTATAGCATTTATATACTAAATATATTTATATTTAGTATATTTAATATAAATATAATTATTTAATTCTAAGTTAATATAAATATAATAAATATATTATAATAAATATTTATTCTAAGTTAATATAAATATAATAAATATATTATAATAAATATTTATTATATTTATATTAACTTAGGATTAAATAATTTCTATTCTCTCTTATCAAAATTTGAGTTTTCTTTTGATACCATAAAATTTTTATTTATGTTTACATCTTGTTATAGGAAGAAATCTTTGGAAATATCTTCATGAAGAATTCCTTTAGAAAAAAAAAAAATAAAAAAATCATACAGAATGAAATAATTAAACTAAAAATGAAACAAAACAAACAAACAAAACAAAAGAAAAAAGCTTTGTCTATAATTATACTGTTTACTAGAAGAATGGAATGGGTAAAGGATTAGGATAAATAAAAAAGAACTACTTAATAACTAGCTGAAAAAGAATTATCAAATAAATATCTGGTCATTTCAAGGAGAAAAAGTATTACTATTACCATGGCTAAACAGCAAAGATTTGAGCTTGGAAACTTAATATATATATATATATCTTAAACTTAATATATATATATATCTTTTTCTACATTTTAGTATTCATTTGAGCAAACTTACAATGATAACAGAAAAAGAATGCATTAGACCAAAAGATCTTCATATGTTTTCAAACTTTTTACTTTCTTCCTCCTTTAAATTTCAAAGAACGTTTTTTGAAACACACTTATCTTAAGCAACAGACTTCATAACAGCCCATCCACTGTTGGCCAGGCTGATCAGAATCAGCCATAAAAATATCCCTGCAGATTTTGCATACTGAATTTTTCAAAGCATTAAAACAATTTCAACCATCTTTCTACAAGCATCATATTTAAGAATTTTTCTGAAGCAAAACAGAATATATGTGATCTTGTGACATGGTAACAAGAAAATTATGCTGATAAGAGGAGAACCTCATGTAAGGATTCAGCCCCTCAATCAAAATTGCTCGGCCTTCATCTTCCAGGTTTCCCATAAATGTTTATCCTCATTCATATATTCAGCTTGATATCAAATACCAGAACAATTTTCTTACAGTTTTCCTTATTTCCTTTCTATGTTTTGTTTTTCCTTTTAAACATGATTCAGATGAGAGCAGAAATCTGAGAGTAAGTAGAAAGTATGTTCTACTGTATGTACTATTCACCAAAGAACTTCATAAAATATTCACCTCTGTTTTAAATCCAGAAAGGAAATGTAGGTTGGGTCTCACTATGTCTGAAATTGCACATTTATATTTTCTGATTTTTATATGCTTAAACTCTCAAGGTGAAATTTTGACTCTTCATATTCAGCAATGTATTTGACATTTCCCATTTGAAAAAGAAGAAAATGATGCTGCCTTCTTTTTTGTGTACTTCTTTGAAAAATATCATCTAAACCCTGCAGAGTATCTTATATTATAAAATACACAGTAAAGAGCAGAAGACTGTCTGATTATTTATTTATTTATTTATTTTTATTTTTCTTACTGATGCTTAGGATATGTATCTGTGCAAAATAGTTTCTTGAATTTCAGCACAGCAGTATGTCTTTGGGAATGTTTTTTTTTTTTTGTTTGTTTGTTTGTTTTTTTTTTCACTTCTTACTGTAACTCTTCCTGTTATATTAAAGATGCTGTCAAATATACCTGCATATTCCAAAATCTCTTATCCTTTCTTCTACATATTTGATAGTCTTTAATTAAGTTGTGCATGTAATACATGTAACTACTGCAAATGACTGAAATTTATAAATATTTCAGCAAATTAAATTATGTTGTTAGCTATGTTGTTAACATTATCACTGAGTGAACTCTCACTTGTTTGGAATTTCAGAACTTTTAATATCCAAAATTTTTCACTGTACCAGAAACTATACCTGGTTTGTAATGGGAAAGGACCACAGGGGGTGGTGGTGGAGGGGCAAAGAACAGAATCTCATCCCTTTCCAAATTTGAGCAGTATTAAATTTCACTGCTGTCTGAAAGAACTGGTTGACAGACATAAAAGTTTAATATACACAGATGGTAATGTATTTGCTTTTCACTGGGTCACAGAACATAGAATTCCTGGTAGGGACAGTTGCTTTTTTTTTTTTTTTTTTTTTTTTTTGTTAAAATTGTTAAAAAATATGCCTTTGTTTGTTGACTGTCTTTTTAAGGAGAGGTTGAAATTTTTGGCTCAACCATGTGCAGGGGCAATGCCAAAAGTTTCCCAAGGGCTACAAATTTACTGTAGCTGTGAAAGGGACAGAGTTTATTTCTCCTCTGCAAGCTCCTGGTGACAACTCAAGCACACTAATGGAACACAGCCAAACATTTGTCTCCTTTCTGTCCTTCCCTCCATTCCTATATGCAACTGTGTTGCAACACAAAGGGCGGGGAGGAAGAGAAGGAAAGGGAAAGCAGTTAGTGCCATCTCCCTTAATGATTCTGAACTCAAAAGTATACAGCTTGTGAGACCACAATATAAGTACAGAATTGTATTTCCAGTTCATGGTCATGTAAGGAACATATTGGGGGTAATTTCAATAGCCATGAAAGTGTTGCAAACTGCTAATATACACAGCTAACTACTGTGCCCACTGTACCAGCCTATGCTAATGGAGTAAAAAGTGTTTTTGTTACTGCCCGATTCCTGATATCTAGTCTCAATGCTTAAGAACAAAACTCCAATTGTGGAAGCGCTGACAAATTATCTTCCACAGATATATAATTACAATATTCATATGTCTTTACAATACCTCTATCAGAAATATTATGTATTTATCAGAAATACTGTATTTAAATGTCTGTCAGCAGAGGCCAAAATAGTGGAGATGGACAGAGCTGATAACATCTAAAGCTGAAACTTGGATGACAGTTTTCTAAGACAGGTATAATTTATTTTACATTCTTTTAACTGTATATAAGGTTTTTTTTTTTTTTTCTTTTTTTTTTTTTCTTTTCCAGAGAGAGAAGCTACATGACAGTACTGGTGATATAAATTGCCACAGTGTGGAAGAGATACAGCCTACGCTGCTAGCTTTGCTTGCTGTATTCCTTAACAATGTGCCTGAGCAATCTTAGAGCTGAAAAGATATTCTGATATCTATATTAGTCTTCTCACAGCCTCATCAGTGAAAGAAGAGGGTGAAAATATCCATGAAATGCTTGACTGAACTCACCAACTGACTCCACATGTAGTTCAGAGTTAATTATTTTGAGAAGAGTGTTCTTTGACTTCAGTCATAACAAATATCAGACTTTGTTATTACAGCCAGTTATTAAAATCTCAGAGGCCTATGTTGGGCTTCCAGTCAAAAGTGAGACTGTTGTAGAGACATGCAGTAGGAGACAAAGTACAAAAAAGAAAACAACAACAACAACAACAAAAAAAACAAAACAAAACAAAACAAAAGCTGCTGGTGAAAAAAAAAAAAAAAAGTGTTTTATATAAGATGTAGAACTGAGGCAAAAAAAATGGAATAACAACTGAAGAGTGAAACCAGAATCACTTGACTCTTGCTGTGATGTTCTGTCACAAGACTGTTAAAATTTCTGCTCAATATAGACTTTCCTCTACTCAAAATTTTGAAAATTTAAATCCAGAAAGCACCCAAACATTAGGCAGCCTTCAAAATAAAAGTAAATAGATGAACAGAAGTAGTTAGCTTGGTAGACCTAGACTGAACTTGAATATCTGAAGTTTTGAATCTACTTTTCAGATGATAAAAAAAGATTAAAAAAAAAAAAAGACAAGTATAAAGAACAATTTTAATGGGATCTCCCATATCTAATTTAAAGAAATTGTAGCATGTTATAACTAAAACAGATTAAATCAGATTGCATTTAGTCAAAGGTATGAAACAATATAATACCTGATTTACCAGATATTATTTTGAACATTGACTAATTTTTAAAACATTCGGACATTAAGACATGCTATTGCTTGCTTTCCGTTTTTTTTTTTTTTTTTTTTTTTTTTTTTTACTAATTTCAAATTTAACATCCAAAAGCTGAAAGCTGGGATTACTCCTACATTATCTACTTTGGGATTTCAAGAGGATACTTTAATTATTTTCCTGGATTGGAACACCTGTTACATTTGGACACATTGTACTTCTGTGACAGCTCTTTTATAAGCCTCATTTACACTGCACTGAAATTTTGGCCTTGCTTAGGAAGAAGCCATCTATTATTCTTTTGTGTAAAGACTTATCATACAGCAGATAATTTGTGAAAGAAACAAAGAGCCAGTCATGACAGAAGATAAATTTCAACAGGTCCCAGTAGCCTTGGTGTTAACTGTTACTCTTTAACAGCATCCGATGTGCCTATAATGACCATAGTGTGGAGTTTGTCACTGCAGAGGACTTACACAACATGTAGTGTAATTCCCAGATCTCTGTAAGTCATTTCATGTTCTCAGGGTGAAATGAAAGATGTAATTACAGTGTATTCTAAGCAAAGATGTTGCAAATATGCTGAGTTTGATGTCATTTGTGAAAGCAAGAGAATTTTCTTGTACTGCTACACACATTGTAGGATAATTTCTTTTTTTTTTTTACAGATTATATAGATTTAACATTCTTTAGATTCTCTTTTTGGAGCAAGCTGTCATCATCATGGATGAAATACTGGAATAAGTACATCTATATCCATGATAATGTAGTGGCATTGGGCAACCTTGTTAATTTAAATAGCAAGTTCTGAAAATGAGATTTGTCTGAAGCATTTATCCAATTTTTTAAAAAATTTGACCAGAGATGAATAAAATGAAAAAAGTTAGCCCTATGGGGTTGTAAAACCTTTGATACTTTTAAACCTTCAAAGTTTGTATTTGTGGGTAAAAATAAGTTTATTAGTATGAGTCAGGACATATATCCTAGCAGAATCTGCAGTGTGATTGTGGTTTCCATAAAGAGCTAACCTCACATACCTGGACTTTATGAAAAGTGCCAGTATTATATCCTGGACCAACAAATGGATGTGTATTTACTCTGCCTGAACTGCAGAAAGAAACACAACTATTCAGAATGGATTCTGCTGATATGCTACCCCACAGGCATTTGTCATAGCCAATCCTGTGAAGAAAGCCATGTGCTTTAATCCTATTTCACCTGAGTCAGATTTTTTCCAGTTTGCAAAATCCATAGAGTGCTTAATATTACAAGATATTACAAGTATTGAAATCACAATAACAAAGATCAGATGATGAAGATCCTGTTGCAGACACTTAAAATGTTTTTGTTTGCTTTATGGAAAGAAAAAAAATAAAAATATCTGCCATAAATGTTTTGAAATTAAGACACAGCCTATCCAGATATCAGTTGCAGGGCTATGTAGTCTCTGGAGACACCTAGATTAATTTTGTAAGATTGTACTAAGATCAGATTTGTTTGTTCCTTCCCACTACCAACAGAGAGTAAAAGAGCTTGAAATTTAGATTTCAACATCTTGTAAAGTATGCACATTTGTCTAAAGATTAAAGAAGTAGATAGTAAAATAGCAGTAGATAGTAAATGATGTTTAAGTTATAAGATAAATGATAAATAAGTTATCTTAAGTTATAAGTTATCTTAAGTTATAAGATAAATGATAAATAAGAAAAATTAGACAGAAGAAAAAATAAGAAAGAAAGAGTTGAAGAACCAGGCACAAGTTCATAAATGTATTATTCATATATAGCATATTAATGCCAATATATTTTAGTAATAGAATGTTGAATACAAATATTGCTTTGTTACAATATGGATGAATCTGATTTTCATGATGTTCTTTCAACCCATGGAGAATTTATTGCTTTTCTGGAGAGAGCAGTAAACTTTTCCTGCTAAAGTAAAATGTTATTCTCTGGTTGTTAAAGTTACCCAGAAGAGCTGTTTATTTTTGGAAGACAAACCTGCCAGATTCAGAACATTATCCTGTGTGAAAGCAGTTACACACTCCAAAGAATCCTTTTGCCAAAGACTGTGTGCTTCCTTTACAAACAAATCTTTTGCAAGCTTGCCAAAAAAAAAAAAAAAAAAAAAAAAAAAAAAAAAAAAAAACGAATTTATTTTGTCTCACAACCAAAAGAAAAACCCAACCCAAAAAAGAAAAAAAACAAAAAAAAAAAAA
>CM021735.1:45294477-45318099 GCA_011075105.1 Heteronetta atricapilla
AAAAAAAAAAAAAAAAAAAAAAAAAAAAAAAAAAAAATTCAAGGCAGCATTGTATTTGCCACTATAACCTACTGAACAACCCATCCAAATACTGATCATACACAGAAGAATCAGAAACCTCTGATTCGTGAACATGTTCCCAAATGTCAGGAAAAGAGAGATTTTTATTTATTTATTTATTTATTTTAAAGTGCTTCTGTATCTTTTGGTACAGATAAGAATAAGATGAAAATAAGTTAAAATTAGAAGAGGTTGTGTACTTAACTCTTAAAAAGATCGCACTAGTTTTCTACATATGTATGGAAATCATTCAAATATATCTCTAATTTTAGTTATCTTCAAGTGTAATACAGAATAGACATTAGACTGTTCTATAACATTATAACAGGAATATTATAACAGGAATATAATCTATTGATGATATCACGTATTATGAAAGAACAGTCAGCAAGGTGAGCTATTTAAAAGTGCTTCAACACTACATTTTGCTCATACATGTTTTTTGCTCATACTTGTTAACCACTGAGAGAACTAAATAATAAAGAGGTGAAGGAAAAAAAAAAAAAAATAAGGTTGCTTGGATACATTGTAGTTCTTTCATGCACATGAGCTTTGTGTTGCATCATTATATGTTGGCTTGTGATCATCCTAGGAGGTGCAAAACAAATGTGAGTAGGAATTTCATTTAACAGTGAATTTTGTAAATGTGCCTCAAATGCAGAAGCAGCTGCAGCTAAATAACCTTACTGATAACCTGCTGTGCAAACACTCTTCAGGAGGCCTGATTCTCATTTACACCTTGTCCCTTTTCCCTGGCAGTGGTACTGATTAGGATCTTTTAAGACATGGTAAATGTAATTTTTAAAGCCACTTTACACAGCCAGAGCAATTCAAGAGTGCTAAGGATAAGAGGTCCAAGTTAAGGTCCAAGTATTCCATGATTCCCCATTTCCCAAAACATCAGTGACAGAGTAAGCAATTTTTTCTTAAATAAAAATATGTTGTTTTAAATAAAAATATGTTCATAAACCTGTTGTTTATGAAGCTTACTGCAGCAATTATACCTAAAAAGGAAAGTGGAAGCAAAGCTTGTATGAAAGATATAGCAGTTTTCATCAGACATGCTGACCCAACTATAAAACAAGTGGAGGCTCTTCAGGCACAGGACCTTCATCACACCCTTGTCTGATCCAGTGATTAAGACTCTTTGATTTCTATACATTTAAAATCTAACAGAAAATATCTTCTTTCCCTTTAGTAAATAGCTTGTCAAAAATGCATTCACAGGGGCAAAAATAGGAGGAGTAAAACATAACCCTTTCTCAACCTCTATTGTTTTATTTCTATAATGCTGTCTTGATTATGCATTTTTCTTTTCCATCATGCATCTTCTCCAACAACATCACAGAAATTGTTATCTGTGAGCAAATACTGTACTGTCTTTCCCATTGGGATTTTTAATTTCTTACTTCTTTCAGCTTTTTTTTTTTTTTTTTTTTTTTTTTTAAACAATCTCCTTTGAAGATTGTTCTTTTGCCCTTTTAACTAAGCATGGAGAAATGATTAGATGACAGTAGACCAGATCATATCCATTCTATTTCAACAGCCATTGAATTGCAAGTACATCTCCTGATGCCTTTTCATGATAAAGTAGGGTGGTAGGTGTTTGTTGTTGTTGTTTGTTTTTGTTTCTGTTTTTTGTTGGTTTTGGTTTTGAATCAGGATTATAAACAAATAAAATAAATATTTTTTTCTCATATAAATAAATTGAATAAACAATATACACATTTCTGACACCAGAGAACTGGAGAATTATATGTTTCAAGATTTTACAGGACAATCCACTAGCATTTTCCTGACAGATTTGGAAAAGGGGAAGAGAACAGTTCAAGAGAATCAACAGTTTAATTTATCATGAAATTAAACAAAACAAACAAAAGGGGACAGAACTGTGAAAAAGAAGAATCAGTTAGAAGATTGCATTTCTTCATGAAAGAAATCATGTTTTTTGTTTCCTTTCAAGAAGAAAATCATAGGGTGAGTAATCAGTGTAAATCTTATGTCAGCTGTTGTACTAATTATATGAACAGCACCAAGGCAATTATATTATACATACCATAACAGTTTTTTGTTGTTGTTATTGTTGTTTTTAAGCCAATTTATATGAAACTGTCTTGTACAATGTTTTCTGAGAGAGAAAATTTTGTCAAAAATAAATGAACAGTCAAGAACGTGTTGAATAGTAGTAGTGGAGTGGTAGTAGAATAGAATGTGGTAGTGGAGATTTGACAATCTCCTTTTTGGAGATTGTCAAAAGATATCTAGAAGATATCCCCTATCCTGGGCAGCCTTCTGTAGGTGGCCAGATTGGACCAGATGACCTCCAACTGTTCTGTGATTCTGTAATTCTTTGAATATATCACATACATTTATAAGTCAAAATGAGGAGAAAAATGTTCAAATTTCGGAGTGAAAGCCATTATCAACCAAGACAGAGAAGAACAGAAAATGTTGAACCAAATATGCTAATATGTTTGAAAGATTGGATCCTGATTAAAATTCCATAGTTAGACTTTGTGTAACTGACCAGACTAAATATGTAGAATTTAAATAAATTTGGAAAAAAAGTCTCCAAACTATAGGCTGTCATAATGGAAGAAATAAAACACATTTATTGGGAATGCTAAAAGAGAAAACAAAGAATTATATGAGGAAAAATACAAAATTTATATCTTCCCTTAGTGTAAATATGTTTTTATATTAATACATCTTTGAAAATGAAACAGGAGAGGCATACAGAACCAAATTCAGATCACTTCTGTATAAATATACATGCAATACATTACATATAATGTATACACAAAATCATACAATAATATAATAATGTATTATATGTACATTGCATATCATGTAAAGCCATATCATGCAGGTTTTGTTAATGACCAGGTCAGGAAAAAAAATATGTGCAATAGAACTGTCATTATGAGTATGAGAGAAACAGTAGATAGCAGAAAAAACATTTCCCTGAAATGCAAATGAAGATAATATGTCACCCTAGAGACAAACATCATAAAAATAATTCAGTTCTATTTCTAGTGACAGCAGCAAAAACCTACCTTTCCTGGGGTAGTCCAGTCTTTGCTTTCTTGACTATTAATGTACCATGTAAAGTTATTCTGATCAACTCACTGTTAACTATCCCAGGTTTATAACAAACATGAAGAGTCACAAACTACCCCAAGTAATATATAATTTCTGCTAGTGTTCTTGAAATACTTCAAGACCTCTTTAGCTTCTGAAATAATAATTCTCCTTTATTGTTAAATCACTTAATGTGAGTTTTATGAAAATATAATATTTTTGGTTAAAATAGCTGTCACCTCACAAAGAAGCACAGTGAAAAATATTAATTAAACTCTGATGTAATTTCTCTTTCATTTTAACAAGGAATGTTTTGTCTCTTCACTATTTTAACCTAACGGTCCTGACAGTTATCCTAACAGGTTAGGATAACAATCTCACCAGTTTAACAATTCATGGTTAACTCTGTTAAAATTCAAAAGTTTTGAAACTTAACTGAAGAGGACTCAGCATTTTTTTGGCCTGTAGTCTCCAGCTAACAATGCTTGACAAAGCCCCAGGCTGAAAGTAGTGTGCAAATTGGAGCAGCTCCAGGCATGGTGACTCTGAAAACCTGGT
Source organism: Heteronetta atricapilla (assembly GCA_011075105.1). Taxonomy (NCBI): domain Eukaryota; kingdom Metazoa; phylum Chordata; class Aves; order Anseriformes; family Anatidae; genus Heteronetta; species Heteronetta atricapilla. Next base: position 45,298,177 of record CM021735.1, read on the forward strand.
GTTTTATCAGGCTTTCTTTTTGGTCCTGGGAGAGAGTCACTTACCGCAGGTCTGTGCTAGAAACTGGAAGCTGCTAATAAGAGTTTATATTCACTATATGTTTTGTAAGTCATAGAGACACTTATATTGGTATGTATCAAGCTTTTTTAAATGGAAGCTGTATGATTCAAGACCTAAGGAGGGAAGGGATATCCCAGAAGAAGCTGTTTCTCAACTCCAACTAGAAAGAAATGAAGCTTTACAAGACAGTAAAATAATCAGTCTCAATCTGTGGACAACAGACAGGAACATTAACATATGACTCAGAGGTTCAGACTGCTCACTTTACAATCAGAAATCACAGAAATCACAGAATTTCTAGGCTGGAAGAGACCTCAAGATCATCGAGTCCAACCTCTAACCCAACACTAACAAGTCCCCACTAAAACATATCCCTAAGCTCTACCTACATCTAAACGTCTTTTAAAGACCTCCAGGGAAGGTGACTCCACCCTGGGCAGCCCATTCCAATGTCTAACAACCCTTTCGGTAAAGTAGTTCTTCCTAACATCCAACCTAAACCTCCCCTGGTGCAACTTAAGCCCATTCCCCCTCATCCTGTCACCAGGCACGTGGGAGAATAGACCAACCCCCAACTCGCTACAGCCTAGGTACCCGTAGAGAGCGACAAGGTCACCCCTGAGCCTCCTTTTCTCCAGGCTGAACAAGCCCAGCTCCCTCAGCCGCTCCTCATAGGACTTGTTCTCCAGACCCCTCACCAGCTTTGTCACCCTTCTCTGGACTCGCTCAAGCACCTCGATGTCCTTCTTGTAGCGAGGGGCCCAAAACTGAACACAGTACTCGAGGTGCGGCCTCACCAGAGCCGAGTACAGGGGGACGATCACCTCCCTAGCCCTGCTGGCAACACTGTTTCTTATACAGGCCAGGATGCTGTTGGCCTTCTTGGCCACCTGAGCACACTGCTGGCTCATATTCAGCCATCAACCATATCAACCATCACTCCCAGGTCCTTCTCTGCCTGGCAGCTCTCCAACCACTCATCTCCCAGCCTGTAGCTCTGCTTGGGGTTATTGTGCCCCAGGTGCAGGACCCGGCACTTGGCCTTGTTGAACTTCATGTAGTTGACCTCAGCCCATCGGTGCTGCAGCCTATCCAGATCCTCCTGCAGAGCCTTCCTACCCTCCAGCAGATCGACACACGCACCTGATTTGGTGTCATCTGCAAACTTACTGAGGGTGCACTCAATGCCCTCATCCAGATCATCAATGAAGATATTGAAGAGGTCTGGCCCCAGCACCGAGCCCTGGGGAACGCCACTAGTGACCGGCCTCCAACTGGACTTGACTCCATTCACCACAACTCTTTGGGCCCGGCCATCAAGCCAGTTTCTAACCCAACGAAGCGTGCGCCAGTCCAAGCCAAGAGCAGCCAGTTTCTTGAGGAGAATGCTGTGGGAAACAGTGTCAAAAGCCTTGCTGAAGTCAAGGTAGACCACATCCACAGTCTTCCCTCATCCACCCAGTGCATCACTTTGTCATAGAAGGAGATCAGGTTCGTCAAGCAGGACCTGCCCTTCATAAACCCATGCTGACTGGGCCTGATCGCCTGCTTGCCCTGCAAGTGCTGCGTGATGACTCTCAAGATAATCTGCTCCATGAGCTTCCCTGGCACTGAGGTCAAACTGACAGGCCTGTAGTTTCCCGGGTCAGTCCTCCGGCCCTTCTTGTAGATGGGCGTCACATTTGCTAGCCACCAGTCAACTGGGACCTCCCCCGAAGTACAATGAAGTAGACATTCTTATTGACTTTCTCATTTTATTTATTTGCTTTCTCTTATTTATTTCAAATGAATACATATATATTTATATATATATATAGTAGTTATATATATATTTGCTTAAGAAGTGTCTTACTTATTTTTTGTGATCTCAAATTCTAGAACAAGTACAGAGGTCTGTGCTCAGTCAATACTAAATGCTCAGGTTATGATAATCAATGGCTGGGAAAGCTGGGGGGGGGGGGGGTGTTAAGTGTTGTGTTAGGGGGTGCATCAGGGAGTCGAATAAGTCTTTAAAATGTGTCAATTTGAAATACAGAGAATTACTATTGTTTTGCATTCTTGTGCAAAGAAGGCAAATTTTTGACGTGAATTTTCAGTCCACCAGATGACTGTGAGATACCCGGGTAACAACTTTGACACAAACAGTTTATGAAAGTAGATAAACAAGCTACCTAAAGCGTATTCATAAGAAAGGTTATAACCTTTTCATAAAAAGATATATAGGTTATAACCAATTCATAAGAAAGGTTATCAATTATTACTTTTTTATCTTCTCTAATCAAACAGCAGATTATAGCTAAAATTCTGGATTTGGAATAATATGGAGTGGTTGTGGAGTTGCTAATGTCAGATGTTAGCTAAAACAAAGTTATTCTGAAACCCAGTTTTGAAAGGAGCTCAGTAATTATGCCAAGTTTTTGTGAACTCATTTTTTTAAGGAAAAAAAAAATCAAATAATCAGTACTTTGTCATGCTGTCAAGAAAGAAAGAATAAGAATCCCTTAAAATAATAATAATAATAATAAATAATAATTATAATAATTATAATAATTATATCAATTGTTGAACACAGAATCAAAGGGAGAAAAAACTAATTGGAAGAGACCACTGGAAACCATTTCCTCCAAACTTTTTCTTAGAGCAAGGCTAGAATCAAAGTTAGATCAGAAACCACAAAATCTTGCCAAGCTGAATGCTGAAAATCTTTAAGGGTAGCAATCTTGCAGCTACTCTAGTCAACCTGTTCTAGTGTTTAACCACCATCAAAGAGAATATTTTTTTCCTATGCCCAAATATGTTTCCTGTGCTGCCATTTGTGGCCATTGTATTCTATCCCTTTTTTATACATCCAAAAAGATTGTGGTTCAATGTTTTCTATAATTACCCTTTTAAGTAGCTGAAGACTGCTAGTAGACTTACAGAATTAGAAACATTAGCTATACTCCTTAGCCTTTTCTCTCCAGACCAAACTCAGACTTTTTTTCTATTCTAAGGTCATGTGTTCCAGCTCCCTAAACCATTTTGGTGGCCCCACAATAAACTTTCTCCAGTTTGTTGACATTCCTTTTGTACAGAGGGTTCCACACTGGTCAAAGTATTCAGGACATGATATCACAAGTGGGCTGCAGCGCAATCCTCACCTTGTGGGCTGTCTTCTAACTCATGCAGCATAGGGTATGGTTAGTCTTTACCACTGCAAAAATTCACTAACGAGTCACGTGCAACTTATTCACCAACTCTCCTAGGACCTTTCCTGCAAGACAGAACTCCATATGTACACATGCATAGATTTTTTCTGTGTTTCTTTTCTTCTTATTGAACTTATGGAGATCCTCTTAGCATACTCCTCTATCACCTAACAGTGATAATGTCTCACAAATCATCAAGTGATGACTGCGACAGCATGCTAATCTGTCCTTATGTGAAACTAAATGACTCTGTGTACATTAAAATATTAGTGCAATATATTTATCCATAATAATAATAACAAAAATAAATCATTCACATTTTCAAGTCAGTTGTGTTGACTAGAAAGTGCAGCATTTTTCATTTAACATTCAAATGTTAAATACATGTCTAATTTATTTTTTATTTTTTATTTTTTTTTAATGACCTCTTGTCATCTAGATGTCTGTGGAAAATGAAACATTACCTGACTTAATAGGTTTCAATCTCCTGCATTGCCTGCTTGAGTGATATTTTGGAGCCTATTAAAAGAGACTTGGGATTGCACAGACAGAAAAACAGAGAACTAAAGGATTCCTTACAGCTCTGTTTTCCAGTACAGTAAGAGATGTGTTACTGGTTACTTCCTTGGCTGTGATGATATGTTCATATAATATAATGTATCCCTGACATGTAAATTAAGAAAATTGGTGTGCATTTTCAATTACACTGCAAAAATAAACAAATGAAGAAGACAAGAAAGAAATGAGGGGAAAAAAAAAAAAAGCAAGAAAAGTGGCAAAAAGTGGCAAAAGAAAATTACTGTGCAATTTTGGACAGGTGCTTCATTCAGCTATGTACTGTATACATCTTGCTAAATCTGGTTTTCAAAAATCTGTATTATTTTAAAATAATTAAAAGCTAGAAACTCCTTAAAAATATAATTTTATATTTTAATAGGTAATAAGTAGGACATGAAGGAGAATTTGACTAATACTTTTTTCATGTAGATGTACTTGCTTCACTACAGTAGGCATCTGTATCTCCTGATGATATATCTTACAATTTCTAGTCTGTTCTTTAGTAGAAATTAAATGATCTCAGAATAAACATGTTCGTTTTCTTCTTGATTTTTCAGAAATGCAGGTAAAAATATGATGAAGAATGACTATCCATAGAGAAAGTAAATGTTTGAAAGATAATGTTTTATGTCTAACAGTGTTGCCACCATTGTCACTGTCATCTCCCCCTACTCCCAACCCCCAAAATAAAAAAGCAAAAAACACCACAATTAAAGAAATCCTTGTTTCTAAGATTTTATTTATTTTTTTTCTTTCCCATGGCACACTGGGCATATATATCCTTCCAGAGAAAAAGCCTGTAACAGTGCTCTGGGAGATACATTATATAGAGTCAATATCCTGCCATGCATGCAGACTTAAATACTTGAGGGAGGATATGAAAACATTGCCATTTACTTGATGAAGTAAAAAAAGATTTCCAGCAGAGAGAAGGGAACTTACTTAAGTCATAGATACTTTGCACTTGGTTGTAAACAAATTAATATGGAAAATAAAGATGCATATTAAAGCATAGTTGGCAGCTTGGCGTTATTTGCTGGAAATTATTTCTGCAAGCAAATATTCAATAGAAAAAATGTTTTCTCTTTATTTATTCCCTTCAACTGATAACATTTGTGAACATTAATTAAAACATCACAAAAAGCTATAAATAGTATGTCACTGAAAGAAAAAGACATTGAAAAAACTCTTTCCATGAACAATAGAGTCAATAATATTTGTATTTCTAAGCAAGGGTTCTCTAGGTAGTCTGGGTGTACATGCAATGTACACCATTGCAAAGCTTTGATCCTGAGTTCTGGCTTCCAGATTGTCTAGCTCTTGGGATCTGTTTTGGATCCAAAAAAAAAAAAAAAAAAAAAAGTTTCCACTAAGTAAATATTTGATCCAGATACCTGGGACAGGTGAAGAGGCAGTAAATAATAAAGGGTGACAAAGTGCCAAGTTTTGCTTAATCTATCCTACAATACCGTTTAAAACTGTTCAGATAGTAGTGGTTCTTTCAAACAACAGAATACAGTCTCAGCATCATTCTATAAGAACTCTATTGTAGTCAAAGGTAGAATAGCCTTCCAAGTATTTGAGCTATATTGAGATGAACTCTCCCATATATGCATATGGTGAAGATAATATATACTACAAGAAGGACTTTGAGGTGCTGGAGCACATCCAGAAAATGGCAACAAGGCTGGTGATGTGTCTAGAGAACAAGTCTTAGTAGGAGCGGCTGAGGGAGCTGGGGTTGTTTAGCTTAGAGAAAAGAAGGCTCAGGGAAGACCTTATTGTGTTGTACAATTACTTTAAAGGAAGCTATAGCGAGGTGGGGACTGGGTTTTTCTACCAAACACCAAGTGATAAGATGAGGGGAAATGGCCTCACGTTGCACCAGGGGAGGTTTAGGTTGGACATTAGGAGAAATTTCTTTACTGAAAGAGTTGTGTGGCATTACAATAGGCTGTCCAGGGATGTGGTTGACTCACCATCCCTAGAGGTCTTCAAAAAATGTGTAGATTTAGAACTTAGTAGCATGGTTTAGTACTAGGTTAAAGATTGGACTAGATGACCTTATAGGTCTTTTTCAACCTGAACAATTCTATGATTCTATATACACATATATATCAACAGATGTGTATGTGCATATTTACACATATATGCATAAATAGTATGGGTGTGTGTAGTATCAGTATATACGTATTCGTGTTTTTATATAGATATGCATTTATATAAAGATAGACCAAAATTACACTTGTCATAGGAAGATGACTTGTGTGCCAGAAGACATTAAACACAAACAATATACTTTAGACAAACAGCTTTCATGTAATGCCTTGTTTTCATATGTTCATATGGAAATACTTTTGTACTTTGAGGGTGATTGAGCACAAGCATATGTTTCCTAAAGAGGCTGTGATATCGCTATCCTTGGAGATATTTAAAAACAGTTTGGAGACTGGGAAACCTGTTTTGGATGATACTGGTTGGACAGGTGTTTGGACAAGATGCCCTCCAGATGTGTCTTTGTTACCTCAACTATGCTTTGATTCTGTAAACATGTGGAAACGAAGGTAGAAGTTACAAGTCTGATGCTAAGATACCTGTGTGACAGTGTAGGTGTGGACTCTGATGTCAGCCTGAGGGAAACAACAGTTTTTTCCTGATGGGGTCAAAATTATAGGCAGTCCTCTAACTGGTGCTGCAAAACAACAGCAACAATCCTGCCTATTGTCTGTGATAGCCCTGTTTCATTTGTCCAAGAGATAAGGCCATGAGAAAAGTTACACAAACACACAAATAGCACCATCACATTGGGTGTATCAGTCTTGAAAAGTAAATTTACATAAACAATAGATAACTTACTAGCATTCCCATTACAGCAAGAAAATGGAAGGACAGAAACTTCCTAGCCCATGAGGTACACATTCTTTCTGTTCTCAGAAGTGGCATTTATCCCTTCCTTCATGGGTTCTTTGATTGTGCTATATTCATTTGAACATTTTAGAGTAGACTATCCTTAAAGAGTCTACATAGTTTTATTTTAGCATAATTACACAACCAAAAGCTACTATATTTTTAACATCAGAATTATATTAATGTAGTGAATATACACCTACTGAATAAAATTAGGCCAATACAAAACTGTTTTAGGTTTAGGTTTAGGAAACTGTTCTAGGTTTAGGAATGAATCAGGAAAACCACGTACTTACGCTTGCTGAGCTCTTTCTATGGAAAATATTTGATTGGATTAGATTTAATTGGAAAGATACATTCAGTTTTAATGAAGAAAAACTTCGAGTCATTCAAAGAAAAGCAGAGGCATCAAAAGTTTCAATGAAAGAGATACTACCCTTTCATAGACCAGGAAAGATTTGTAAATCCTGGAGGATTTTTGCTTGTTTGTTGGCTTGTTTACCTTATGAATAAAATGTTAGTAGTGGAAATTATTCCAGATATTTTTCTCCAAGATAAGTAAAAAGCAAAATTACACAAGGAATAAATAAATTAGTAAATAATCTCCAATGCATGTTTCTCAGGTGAGAGGCATAAGCAATATTTCTAACACCTGTCAGTTCATACACAGAAACCTCCATTCAACAAAAATTAAGGCAAAATATTTTAAAGAAAGAACAATGGAATTATAAGCAGAAATAAAAGCAATATTCAAAAATCTTCAGTGGCATACCTGTAAAAAAGATTTTTAAAATATAAGAAAAAGGAGCCTGCAGTTATTTTCTGTTACAGAAACAGTCTTAGAGTTGATAGGCTTGTCAATGGTCTATAAGAATTGCTTCAACCATGTTATATATAGGGAAAATAAGATATATAAATCTAAATTTCATCAATGCTACTTACCAGTTGTTTACCAGTTTGTTTTGTTAGCACAAATATTCTTTATGCCTCAAATCTAAAATATTTATCTAATGCAGAGCATCAGAAGTATTTTTTTCAGTATATGATGTTGTTTTACAATCATGATGACATAAAAGATATACATGAAAACTTGTTTTCCCGAAATATTTTTAAAGTTTAGAAGTCTCTGAGGCTTTTGAGAGGGCATCAATTTATTGATTATTTTTAATAATTATCTTACAGGTCACTCCTTATCAAGATTTCATCAAAGGGCTAGCTCACATCACAGATCACAATTATGTTTATATTTTATGTTGCATGTTGGACCATGGATATGCCAAAGCACACCTTCTATTACTTGTAATAAGATATCACATAAGCTAATGGCATCTCTCACCATCCTTTCTTTTATTTTCCCTGTATAAATCTATTCCAGACACTGTGCTAAGAACAGTGAACTAAGATCATGGACTTCAGGCATAGGTTCCCTGCAAGGAAGTGTTGGAATAAGTTGTTGCTAATGTTTGATTCCTTTTAAGACCATTGTTTTAGTTTTCTTATTAATTGCAAGAACATTGAAATCTCTTGAAGGAGTTAGCTCCAAAATAAAAGTCCTTGACCTTTCAGATGGTCTGTCAGATGGATAAAGATCTCCAAAAGACATGTTACCATTGAACAAAATAAGTGATATACAGTGATATAACTTTCACCCAGCATGTCACCCAAAGGAAGACTGGTCTTTTTCAACAACAAGCAATCACAGCTATGGTTCAGTTCAAGAATTCTGTGCTAGAACTTGTTCAAATATAACTTAACCAAGTAGCTTCTGATGGATCCTCCAATCAACTGCACATTGCTGGTTTGTGTCCTCTACCAGAATCAGCTGACAGACATCCCTGTGGTAGCAGGTAAGCTGAAGGATTTGCGGAACTTTTAAAACAAATACAGACATTTTTTCTTGAACTGACTTCTTTCCAAATCTCCTGATAATTATTTTACTCAGGGAGACTGAATACACTTTATTTGTAAGTTTTTCTCATGTTTTACAGAAATAAGTATTGTCAAGGCTATAATCTTGAATTACTCTATTTATAAGTGTTAAATGCATAACATACATTTTTCAACAGAGAATTACATACAGATGGATCTCTTATTTTATTTGGTTTTCAGTATTAATGGGTCCTTTGAGTGAAAGTTCAGAATAGTTTCTACCACGTTTAAAAAGCAAAGTTTATGTATAACATTACATCTCTTAAATAGCAAGTGGTGATGGCAACCATTTGAGCAGATATTTGAAGCTAGGCTGAACACAGTCCTGCAGTATTCATTATAAAGAGTAATACAGCTCTAGAAAGGGAAAAGGATTAAAAAAAACCAAAAACATACAAACAAACAAGCAAAAAAACATAAACATAGAAGGTCTCTCCAGCCATGAATCTGTGAAAATGCTAGAAGCTGGCATAAGAAAATCAGGAACCACAATACCTTCTACTGTAAACAAGAACTGCAGTTTCCTGGAAATGGAAGTGAAAGACTGAGGTCAGAACAACTGCAAAGATTAAATGATTAAACTGAGCAAAAATGAAATGCTGGAAGCCTTTTTAATTATTTTTCATTCTATGTTAATGGAGAATTAAATATTGGATCTGGCATTTGTGCTATAAATTTCAAAGTTTGCTCCATGAACAAGTGCTAGATTCTTCTTTATTTCACTTGTTGAACATTTCTGAGAGGAGAGAATGGCACCTTCAGAGAACTTCAGAGTACTATCACAAAGGGATATGACATCATTGCCCAAGGTGGATGACATGGTTTAAATTAAACCTCAGCATGCAGGAAAGAAATTTCCAAATGACAACTTAGATACTCTGGGCCAAACACTTCTTGCTTTGTACCGTGCCTAGCAAAGCCAAGAAAAACTGAAGCACAACAAAGGCACTTTTCATGCTATCTTTAGGAACTTTGTATAAGCAAGATTCAGGATAAGAGACATTCAGAAATGCTATAGGCAGCATGTTAAAAGTGTGCAGTAAATGTAATGGAAATGGAAATAGCCTATTATTACATTCACACATGAGGTGACACATTTTTATCTAAATACTTATCTGTGCTTTTTAAATGTTTTTATAGGCTGAGTTAATTTGTTAAATTTATTATGTTCATAAAATTCAAAGCAAGTTTATGTTGAAGGTATAGATTAAAAACATTTGAAATATATTGGAAAGCATAGTACAAAGCCAGATGCGACATCTGTGATGGATCACTGGTGATTACCTCTGCAGTGGGAACTGGTATAGACCCACTAATTGAGAAGTACTTCAATGTGGTTTTGCACAAGAAAACAAACAAACAAACAAAAAACTTAAATACTCAGATGTCAGATGTTCTCTTAGATTCGGCAGGGAGGAAGAAGGATGTAGAAGCTGTAACAAACCATAATGTTCTAGACACTGTTTCAACATTATCATCTCCCCAGATTTATAGCATTCCAGATGAAAATGAATTCTTTGTTCAAATACAACAGCATGTGGCTGCCTAATAGCTGTTTGTGGTTTGTCTGTAGCCAAATGCTGATTCCTCCTTTCCCTTTTCTTTCATTTGGTATTCCTTCTGTGGGCATTATGGTGAGCTGCTGTGTTCTCTGATTTAGGGTTGTTTGAAAAGTAGTAATATGTTTTTGCCCTTTAAATTTTTAAATATTCACATTGACTTCAAGATATATTTCAAGTATTTTCAATATATACATATTAAAAAAAAAAAAATGAACGTGTTGTCCTTTATGTGGTATAATTTTAATCTTTTGGTAATAAAGAATAAATCATTTTCATAACAGATCATTTAAGTGTGCAGCCAGAATTTAAATAAAAAATGGCTGTTACCCCTAATTTATACAGATGTATTTACTTAAGATGAAAAATCAGCATGAAATATGAATGTGATATTCATACGTAAACAGGGGGAAGAAGAAAATTAAAATCCTTTACCTTTCAAAAGGTGGCACAAAAAAAAACATTGATGTTACAATGTAAAACTACATTTCAGAATGCTTTTGATCTAAACTTCTCTTTTCATATGTGCAAGTTATATGTCTCCCTACAAATGTTACAACTCTAATCATAGATAAAATTTTTACTTGCAGCTTTGCTACTCAATTTAACTAGCCAGTATTTACAATTGAATGCTAGCAATTCCATCACCTATAAAATAATATGACAGTTTCAGAATAATAGAATTAATTGATGTAACATGAATATATTTGTATATAAAGTTGAAAAGGTAAACCTAATAAACTAAAGTTGAAAAGGTAAACCTAATAAAATATCAGTCAGCTTTCCCCACTAGCTATTTTTCCCTGCTAGTTAACTCTTTCTCCTGCACCACAATGTTTCTTAACAAATTAGATTATTTTCTTTATGAAAAGTAGTACCTCTGAAAAAATAGCTTATGCCTGAAGAGAGAATTCATTTACTTTCTAGGGAGATCATACGTAAGCACAAACAAAAACAATTTAAGCACAATTTTTATAAAAGCTAATGATATGAAGTAAATTGAATATACTGAAGATGTAATCAATCTATTTGGTGACGTTTTCTAGATTAATGTTTTTTATACCATGACATTTTATTATTATTATTATTATTATTATTATTATTATTATTATTATTTTGAGGGGCTGTTCAATTTTTAGGCAGGTAAAAGGCATTATTATTGATTGCAGTTTCTCTCCAGCTGGAGAAGTACTATCCTTTTCAAAGTATATATACGTAGTTTTAATCTAGACAACACATGTTCCAGTTGACATCAGGGTATCAATGGTATAAATGACTCTCTAAATACTTGTCTTTAGAAAGTTTCGTAAGAGGGGTGTGTTGTTTTTATTGTTTTTATGAATAGAGGAAAACTGCAGTTAATGAGCAAAATTCTAAGGTGGAGTAAATGAACAATTCTGTTGGAAAGAATGGAACCATGACAACTTATTAAATGCACTATCTGGTGCATTTCAGTTAGAAATAATGGTGAAATTCATATTTTACATACATTTAAACTTTTGGTAACTCAGTTTAAATTGATTTACAAGTGCTACTGATAATAAGAGTTACAGTGTCATCTTTAAGAGTAATGCTCCTAATGTGTAAGCGTTCTTATTCTTTGCCTCCACTACTAATGGCACTTCATTTAATAAATCAGTGTCTCTTTGAACTTTGTGAATGCATGTGAACAAACAATTATTTATTTATGTGGGGCTGTGCTGGTGCCCCACGGAAATAAGGTTAACTTATTTTTCAATGTCTTCTCTGTTGTTGCAAATATTAGAGAAAGATCTTTGAGCAATTGTTTCGTAGCCAGCCAATTATTTTTTTTCTTCCCTGAAACTGAATTAACAGTTTTGATAAGATCATAGAATCATAGAATCATAGAATATCCTGAGTTGGAAGGGACCCTTAAGGATCATCAAGTCCAACTCTTGACACCGCACAGGTCTACCCAAAAGTTCAGACCATGTGACTAAGTGCACAGTCCAATCTCTTCTTAAATTCAGACAGGCTCGGTGCAGTGACCACTTCCCTGGGGAGCCTGTTCCAGTGTGCAACCACCCTCTCTGTGAAGAATCCCCTCCTGATGTCAAGCCTAAATTTCCCCTGCCTCAGCTTAACCCCGTTCCCACGGGTCCTGTCACTGGTGTTAATGGAGAAAAGGTCTCCTGCCTCTCGACACCCCCTTACGAGGAAGTTGTAGACTGTGATGAGGTCTCCTCTCAGCCTCCTCTTCTCCAGGCTGAACAGGCCCAGTGACCTCAGGCGTTCTTCATACGTCTTCCCCTCCAAGCCTTTCACCATCTTTGTAGCCCTCCTCTGGACACTCTCCAACAGTTTCATGTCCTTTTTATACTGTGGTGCCCAGAACTGCACACAGTACTCGAGGTGAGGCCGCACCAGCGCAGAGTAGAGCGGGACAGTCACCTCCCTTGACCTACTAGCGATGCCGTGCTTGATGCACCCCAGGACACGGTTGGCCCTCCTGGCTGCCAGGGCACACTGCTGGCTCATATTCAACTTGCTGTCTACCATGACCCCCAGATCCCTCTCTTCTAGGCTGCTCTCCAGCGTCTCATCGCCCAGTCTGTACGTGCAGCCAGGGTTTCCCCGTCCCAGGTGCAGGACCCGGCACTTGCTCTTATTGAACTTCATGCGGTTGGTGATCGCCCAGCTCTCCAACCTATCCAGATCCCTCTGCAAGGCCTTTCCACCCTCATTTGAGTCCACAGCTCCTCCAAGTTTGGTGTCATCAGCAAACTTGCTCAAAATACCTTCTATTCCTACATCCAGATCGTTTATAAAAATATTGAAAAGTACCGGCCCTAAAATGGAGCCTTGAGGGACCCCACTGGTGACCGCCCGCCAGCCTGACACAGCCCCATTTACCATAACCCTTTGGGCCCTGCCCGTTAGCCAATTGCTCACCCATCGGATGATGTTTTTATTTAGCTGTATGGTGGACATTTTGTCCAGTAGGATCCTATGGGAAACCGTGTCAAAAGCCTTGCTGAAGTCCAAAAAAATCACATCAGCTGGTTTCCCTTGGTCCACCATACGGGTGATCTTGTCATAAAAGGAAATCAGGTTAGTTAGGCAGGACCTACCCTTCACAAACCCATGCTGGCTGGGACCAATGACTGCTTTGTCCCCCAGGTGCGCCTCAATAAGTTTGAGAACCATCTTCTCCATGATTTTACCAGGTACTGACGTGAGACTGACAGGCCTGTAATTGCTAGGGTCTTCTTTCTGACCCTTCTTGAAAATCGGCACAACATTTGCCAGCTTCCAGTCTACCGGGACCTCTCCAAATTCCCAGGATCATTGAAAAATAATTGAGAGAGGTTCTGCGATGACGTCCGCCAGCTCTTTCAGCTCCCAGGGATTAATCCCATCTGGACCCATGGACTTGTAGGGATCCAGGTGGAGTAGCAAATCCCGTACACGTTCAGGGTCGGTTGGGAGTTTGTCATCCCCACCGTCCCGGTCCTCCAGCTCAGGGCACCCTGGGTCCCGAAGCCCATCATCGGCATTGAAGACAGAGGCAAAGAAGGCGTTAAGCGTCTCTGCTTTGCCTATGTCATTGTCTGTGAGGAGACCTTCCCTATCAAGGAGCGGCCCTATGTATTCTTTAGTTCTCCTTTTCCCATTCACAGATCTAAAAAAACCCTTCTTGTTTTCTCTCACAGACACAGCCAGCTTCAACTCTAGGTGTGCTTTGGCCACCTAGATATTAAATATATTTCACAGTAAGCATTTGTTTCACTCTTAGTTGCATAATATAAGAAATTTACTACTTGAGAATGAAAATACTGATGATTCAATTGCCTCAGTCTGACAGTTCACATTTCTTTAATATTGGTGTGAATATTGCTTTATGTACAGGTCATGAGTCTATTACCTGAAGTCTTAACAGATTTAAATACAGAAAGCAATGTGGTCTAACAAAAACACAAAAACTTGAGTCATGACTGGCAAGACTTTTGGTCATTCATTTTTGAACTTTAGGTTAAGAGGATCAGGACTGAGAAGCAGGACATGCATCATATTAATGAGAAAGAGGTCAAAGACACACTGACATGAAAAAATAAGCACTGGAAAATGCTGATATTAAAACAAGCCAAAACAACAACAACAAAAGTGACAGCAAAGACAAACAAACAAACAAAAAACACCACCAAAAGAAAAAAAGAAACCCCCCAAAATGGCTATATTTATTAAGCAACTAAATAAGACGAGCAAAATAAGGAACACTATTTAAACAAATTAACTATTTTTTTCCCTTTCTGATTAGAATAGAATATTCTATATTAGAATCTATATTAGAATATTCTATATTAGAATAGAATTTCCCTATCTGATTAGAATAGGACATGATTATCTGAAAGATGCCAAAACACAAATGACTGCAGTTTTTCTCCATGTCATACATAAATTGCAGACCTCACATCATACAGCACAAGCTTCAAACTTGGAAAGGTGTAAAGGGTTGTTCATTTTATACATAAAATTTTTACCTGAATTATCATTCTTAGTGCAAAAAGATTAAAATTTTAATTTGAAAGAGAAAAATGTGAGGGGGGAAAAAAGGAATAAAAAAATGAGAGGAGTTTTACATAAGCTTTATTCCAGTTAACAACTTTTCTTTCACGATGACTCAGATTCTATATCTGGGCTGGTTCTCCAAACATCATGGGATATCACTGAAGTTCATCTCAGGACTTTTACTCAACATTGTCTTGGTGACAGTGTAAAACGAACAAACAAACAGTTATTATTATTTTTAAAAAAAATTAAAGGAGAAAGCACAATCCTGGGAAATTAAAAAGCAAGACATTTAAAATGTGTTTTTGGCATAGTATCTAAATCTCCAAAGGAACTCAATACTGTAGTACTCAGTGATGGCAACATTAACTTAGAAGAAACATGCAAAGGAGTTGTGAGATAAATTTTCCTGAATGTTGGGTGATGTGTGTTAAGTAACATCTTTTTTGTTATTGTTGTTTTATTCAGAACACATGTGTCTGTCATTTAAATCCTGAGCTTCTAATTTTTGTTTGCACATTGCTTCTCACCAGGATCCTTGTTTCTTAATCCAACACAAATAATGAGACAGTCTATCAGTTTCTGCCATGTATGATCCACTTCCAGGGAAAGGTGAGTAAAATGCTGTGTATCTAAAAAATACCATCCTCATACCCTAGAGTGCAAAGTAATCACCAATAGACAGCTTCAGGGAGGAGCTTCTAATAGTTAAATTAGTATATGATTTTTACATGGAAAAGTAATTCCCAATCTGTCAGCTAGGCAGTACAGGTAATACAAGTTAGTAAATTTTGCAGAACCATTTAATCAGAGGTTTTTCACCTTCTTCTGACACATATAATAATGGCCATAGTTGGAGACATGGGTTTTAACTGGATATGTAGTTATTCATGAAGAAAGACATTTCTGAAGCACATCTAACCTCGGAGGCAGAGTGCTAGAATTTTCTAACCTATATCAGCTGTGAAAAACAAGAGGTAGGAAGAGCTTGTTGTGTGCTGAAACCATAAATTTCTGGTTGGCTAATTATTGTTTATCTGAAGTGTCAGAAACTGGAAGAATTGCCCACATTAAACTGAAATTGGGACAGTAGAATGAACATTTTTGCAAAATAAACATAATCTCTTAACTTCTCTATTCCCAGCCAACTAATGCTATTGGCCTGACCATCTTCATCTGATGTCCCCATTCATTCAGAAGTATTTTCAATGGCTGCTGTGTTCCATGTTCCACATTGAGCAAGATGTGCTTACAATAGCACATCTTAAATGAAAGATGCATCTAATATGAAAGAGCTGCTAAGGGCATATGAAGACCTCGTTTCACACAAAGCTTGTATTATTCCTACAACTCCTGTACACATTTGTCTATCAATCTCAATTACCTGTAAAGGACAAAATTCAGATAAATTTAGCAGACTAGCCCAAGACCTTCTCTATCTGGAATTTCATTTTTTGGAGATAGGTCTGACTTTTTCCAGGACTGCAAGCAAACACAAACACTTGATTTATTTTTGTGGCTGCTATCTCAGAAATAAATTCTTGTGAGTCACTTGAAATTTGACACTTGTCACTTTCATTCCAAGCCATACTTAATTCGCACTTGAAGATTATTTTCAGAAGTAAGAAACATACTCACGCAGAGCTGACCTTCAGTGAAAGAATAACTATCATTTCTCCTTACTCTATGTCTCCAAATAACTTGTCTTCAGTTAAATACTTTATAAATCAAGTTAAAAAATTGGATGTAATCTCAAATGCCACCTTTTAGAAATTTCTAAAAAGCTTCCAGTATTTCAGCTAACTTGTGTTTATATCTGGCAAATTGGTTTATCTGTAGCAAATATTGTCTCTGTTTTCAAGAAGCCAAAAAGAAGACCCTGATAATTAGATGACTGTCAGTCTCACTTCAGTGCCTGATAAAATTATGGAGAAAATTCTTTTGTGACTTAATGAAAAAATGCTTGAAAGACCTTGCAGTCATTGATCATATCCAACACAGGTTCATGAGGGGAAAGTCCTGTTTAATTAGATCAATTTTCTTTTATGACAATTACCCACCTAGTAGACCAACGGAAGCCAGTAGATGTAATCCTTTTGGATTTCAGCAAAGATTTCAATACCGTTTCTCATTGTACCCTTCTGAACAAAATGGGTTGGGCTCAAAGGTTTAAAATAAATGGGGTTATGCTAGGCTGGCAACCAGTCCCTAGATGGTTTCCCCATGGCTCCACTTTAGGACCAGATCTCTCCAATGTTTTTATAAATGATCTGAATGCAGGACTCAAATGCATACTAAGAAATTTTGTTGATTATACTAAATTGGTAGGAGCTGTTAACTCCCTTGAATGTAGAGAGGCCTTGCAGAGTGTTCTTGACAAATTAGAGAGCTGAGCAATAGCTGATCTTGTGAAAGAGCAAGGGCTGAATTCTGCACTTGGGACAGAGCAGCCCTGGATATACATATGTACAGACTGGGGCATGAGAGGCTGCAGAGCTGCTCATCAGAAAGGGTTGAATATGGGTCAGCAGTGTGCCCTGGCAGCCAAAAGGGCCAACTGGGGTGCATCACGCACAGCATTGCTAGCTGGTTGAGGGGATTGTCCCACTCAGCTCTTCAGTGGTGTGGCCTCACCTTGAGTACTGTGTGTAGTTGTGTGTGCTACAATATAAGAAGGATATAAAACTGTTAGTGCCCAAAGGAGGGTTACAATGACGGTGAATGGTCTAGAGAGCAAGACATAGGAGGGAGGCTGAGGACACTTGCTTTGTTCAGAGGCACTGAACAGAGACACTTGCCAGAGAAGAGGAGACTGAGGGGAGACCTCATGGTGGCCTACAACTTCCTCACAATGGCGAGCAGAGGGGCAAGGACTGATCTTTTCTCTCTGGTGCCCAGCAATAGGACCCAAGGGAATAACATGAAGCTGCATCAGGGAAAGTTCAAGTTGGAAATTAGGAAAAAGTTCTTCACAGAGAGGGTGGCTGGATGCTGGAACAGGCTCCCCAGGGAAGTGGTCATGGCAACAAGCTTGAGAGATCTCAAGAAATGTTTGCACAATGCTTTCAGATAAATGGTTTAATTTTTAAGTAGTCCTGTAAAAGCCAGGAATTGGACTCAATAATCCTATGATCCTTGATGATTCTATGATCCTTGTGGGTCCTTACCAACTCAGAATATTCTATGATTCTCTAGTAAAACTCTCAAATTAACTAAATTGACTCTATTAAATTAATCTACACCTGTTTATACTAATGCCCTATCCCAATGAAACTCAGAAGAGTTAGTTTTTCAGATCTCTATTATTAATCAATTTTTATTTTGTTGAAAAGTGGTAGGATTTATTTTGGGACATTATTAACAACTGTACTCAAAGAAAACTAACATTAATTACCCTGTTTTATCCTACTACCTACTGGGCAAGACATCAGTGACATGGCCACCTTGACATTTGCATGAAACATTTTTATCCAAATCTTTCAGCAACAGATCAAGGACAGTATTTGGTCTGTATTAGGCTGCATAACATTAATGACTAGAAGAGATTCTTTTATTACACTCAATATAAAGGACATATGTGCAATAAATCAGAAAGATAACTTTTTTACACAACTCTGTAATGTATTGGAATCCTGAATGTTGGCAAGTGGTATTTTTGTCTCCTAATTACATATTCTGATGGTTTATGGTCTGTTTCTATATACTTTTGTTAGAGTGTATCCTGCATGCTCTGTTCTGTTTAAGCTACGACAAATAGTTAGAAAAATAAATTACTATGGGTATATGATTATCCTAGATAAATAACAATAATGGCTATATGATTAACTTCTGTAAGCATTTGAAGGGAAACAACTTAAAAGGTGAAGACTATCTTGCTAAGACCAATTGTAATGAAAAATATTTAATTTTGTCCGAAAACTTCACTAAAATTCTCAGAATTTATACTTTAAATATCATAAGGATTTTATTTAATTAAAAATGTATTGAATTTCTATCATAATTTATGATGACTGAAGATCATGGGTGGACTCTTATAATACAGGAAATTAACATTTATTCTGATTAAACACAGCCTACCATGCTACATGGCATATGTTTTTTATTGATTTCCTGTCATCTCTAATTCATCTTTATATAAAGAAAAATAACATTGCAAAGTTGCAAAGAAAGCCTCTTTAAAATAATAATAATAATAATAATAATAATAAGATTGTGCTGTGTGAAACATATTCAGTTCATAAGCTGAAAATTAATTTTGCAGTCATATGGGTAAAGAAATTTTATGATTTCAAAGGAAAATCATAAAATTTGGGTAGACCTGTGTGGTGTCAAGAGTTGGACTTGATGATCCTTAAGGGTCCCTTTCAACTCAGGATATTCTATGATTCTATGATTCTATGAAAATGCAGATTCTGGAGTGTTATGGTTTTGTGTAGCATGAAGTATAAATATCTATATTTGATTAACTCACATAAATTCAAGTATCTGATAGAAACATCTCATTTAACAATGATGTCATTTAAACTGGCAATAGTCATCAATGAAAAGACATTTCCCTCCCGAGAAGAGAAAGAATTATTACATAAAGAGCAACCAGCCAAGATTTCACTCCCTTAAGATAGTGAATTATAAACAACCTTCTGCTTCAAATTTATAGAGTCTGCTTAGGTCTGACATGACAGTTTTCCAGTCCACACAGATGAATAAGCACCCACAAAAATGAATAGGCAAAAAAGGATTGCCAGTGTTATTATATATGATTATTATGGGAATCAGCAAGTTAGAAATGCAGAATTTTTAGGTCCAAAGCCACCAAAGTGTATTGATATGTTATAAATACAAAAAATAATCCATTGTATTTGAAGCTGTTTAGAAGAATAATGCCAATGCTACATCAGTATCAGCTGTGATCAACACCCACTTGTGAAATTTCTAGTCAGGAAATTCTTACAGTCAAGGAGAATCTGCAGTCTGAAATTTACTTTTTCATAGTTTGTCAAGTCTCATTGACTTGGTAAAAAGTCCTACAGTCAGCAAATGTTATTGGATCCTCCCAATTTGAGATGTATTTTCTGTTAAGTCTTCACTTTCTCTTTCTTCCATAATACAAAAGAAAAAGCGTATACACATATAACCAGCAACTCAACTAAACTCAACTCCCTCTCCTCTCCTCTCCTCTCCTCTCCTCTCCT
>CM021735.1:45328430-45378628 GCA_011075105.1 Heteronetta atricapilla
TTCCATTCCATTCCATTCCATTCCATTCCATTCCATTCCATTCCATTCTATTCTTGTATTCCGTAAAACATTAATCCACAAGAGGCAGGAAGAAAGAATGCACAGTTCATGACATTTTGTAAGATGGTACATAAGATACATATTCTTCAACATACCTTGCCACTGTCATAGCTGCAAAATAGTTCAGTATCTATATTTTAGATGCCAAAACCAAAGAAAATTATCAATTAGAAATTACCAATTAGACTTCCAGTGTGATGGACTAGATGTGTTCCTATAGTTTATAAGTCAGATATTCTTTCTGTAGCTGCTTCAGTTGAAAAATAAGCCTGACTGAAATGGAAAAAAAAAAAAAAAAAAAAAAGGCACTGGTTATGAGGTAGAAAAGGGGTGCATTAAGGGAGAAATTGGTGAAATTAGTGGTTTGACAAAGTCTTGAATGTGAGCTTATGTGTTTAGTTATATTGTGCTTATGTGTTTAATCATATTGTGCTGATATACTCACTGCAAGTTACATTTCAGTATCTCCGAAGTCACATAGAATTACCATTTCAGTTTTGATCAGTGTATTTTGAGTATGAAGGAAAACCTATTATCTCCCATGAAATAAAACCATTTCCCTATAGTTACTAAATAACTGTTGTTATAGCCTTGGATAAACTTTGGATGGTAAGAGCTCAGTAGTACCTATGTTGTTGTTGTTGTTGTAGTTTTTTTTTTTTTTTTTTTTTTTTTTTTTCCAGCTCTATTTTATCTTCCTCTGTTAAACATGTCTATTTTATCTTCCTCTCTTAAGCATGGTAGAAATAGGCACTAATGAACACTGAAACTGCAGAAGTCTGTATGAAGGGTTCATTTATTTTATTTATTTATTTATTTATTTATTTATTTTTTAATTTATGAAGGTTTCCAGTTCTAAAGCTTATGACATTGTTTTGTCAATATTATTCTAATATATATATATATACTTTTCCCTGATATGTTAACATTTTTTTTTGCTGCAATTAATGGGATTCATTTGACTTTATTTCCTGCAAGCGCAAGATATTAGATTCAGCACTTCCACAGATATATTCAAATCCAAAACTTCTTCCAAGCTTCTTTTCAGCTTGGAAATACAGGTTTTATTTAAATTAAAATAAATAAATAAATACATAAAATTAAAAAGCTATCTAGGCTTAATGAGGCTTTAAAAGATTTAATAGGTCACCTTCTCCATTTATTTATCACTATCGTATTGCTCTTTTCAATATTCTCCTTAGCATTTTGTTCAGTGCAGTTTTAAATACCTCAAGAGTCAGAGGTTCTATCACCTCTCTTAAAAGATCAACTTGCAGGCAAATAGATCTTATGATAAGAACTTCTTTGTGGCTACATCCATGCTTTTTATCAGTATAGAAGTCACTTTTAACCTCTGTATAGGTTGGGGAATTATTCAGAATAAAAGCAGCCCTTCACTGAACATTAGTAGTAGACAGACACAAAAAAATAGTCATGCCACAGTAACGGTCTGAGTAAGGTGTCTGATCTTCATACAACTTAAAGGTTCTCTAGATTTATCTGAACTAAACATTTTTACTGATTGTGGGGGACTGAGCTCAGTGACCTAACCAATCTCTTACACTCTTAACACATTTGTGCAATGTCAGAACATCTACCTCAGACATTTATAATGGCTTGTACTCTCAATTGATGTCAGTACTTAATGTCTCTGTGTCTGACCAGTCCGACATTTCTGAGCAGTCCCAGATTGTCACCTCTGCTGATGGTTCATCCATCTCAATCACATCCCAGTCTGAAATCACATGGTTATTCCTTCCCAGGTGTCACTTGTTAATATGCTCTGTTCCCTGTACTACAGTATGTTTTTTCCAATCTGTATGGCTTTTTTCACAATGAAAACTAACAAAACCCCAAAGATACCACTCAGTTGTGATGTGTTTAGTCAGTCTTTTTGTTTTCTGTGAAAAACCTATCCAGAAATATAATGCCAGTTGTGTTCTTTTCATCATGAGAACAGCTTCTTCTCATGAGCATGAAGTAATTCCACTATGGGAATGCTGGGACACCCAGGAAGAAGGTGATGAATTATGCGACATTTTAATTACTTTAATGTTCAAACTACTGTAAAAATAAAGAGAAGGCAAATGTAGAGGCAGAAATATCCAAATGGAGTGGAACGTAGCACTGAAGTTTACAACCACCTGTGACTGTTTCTAATGTTAAGTAGAACTGAGAACTCCCTGAGTATTAAAGCAAAAATATTCTTGGACTATTCCTTGACGAAAATAAAAATAAAAATTTTCTATACAACTTCCTTATTCATTCATACTTTTGTTTCCTATACTTTTTGTCTTAACATTTTTCTTGGAATTACTAAGAAATTATACGGCACTCCTAACTACAGCTCTTAAAGAGTTTTATGCTTCTGTGATTCAGGTCTCCCAGTCTCTTTCGAATCATACATAATCATACATCATCAGCACAACTTAAACGGATGGAGAAACGAAGATACTGGGAGTTCACTTAAACATATTATCCAGACTCAGTACAGAATATGCCCGCCTCGAGACCGGGCGAGGGCCCGAAAGGCGGCCGTAGGGCTCGGAGGCGGCCTGGTCATGGCTGCGGCCTGCACCACATGGCCGCAGGACAGGATGGCAACTCGCACCAAAGCCCGGCAGGGCTCTGGGGCCTGACCCCGGCCCTGCCCCCGGGTGTAAAGTAGGGAGGGGAGGTGGGAGAGCCCCCAAGGGGCGTCCCGGGCCCCTGGAGGGTCAGGAGAGGTCCTAGTGCCTGCTTCCCAAAGTGGTTCTTGTAGATAGGTTCTCCTCGGTTTGTTGTTTTCCTGAAGGGAAGAGAAAAAGATGTGCCAGCCCTTCCTAAAACTTTCCTTGACTGGTCCCATGGGAAGGGCATGAAGCTGGGACAGGGGAGGGTCAGGCTGGGTGTTAGGGAAAGGTTCTTCACTGAGAGGGTGTTTGGGCACTGGGAAAGGCTCCCCAGGGCAGTGGTCACAGCACTGAGCCTGCTGGAGTTCAAGAAGCTTTTGGACAATGCTCTCAGACATATGGGCTGGTTTTTGGGTGGTCCTGTGTGGAGCCCGGAGTTGGACTCAATGATCGTGTGGTTCACCTCCAACTTGGGATATTCTATGAATATTTACAATATCTCTAAATCTTACAGAGGTGTCCTGGCTTACCTGAGGTCTCTCAGGTAAGTGAGGTCTGCAGATGGAAATAATATAGTCATATCTATTATGCTTCTGGGACTTGAGTTATTATTTCTGTATGACTTTGCACTATGTTATATCCAAATCTTTGTCAGGTGTCTGCAATACTGTTCTTCACTGCAGCAGTGTAGCTGGGTCCTTAGATAGGCCCATAACCGTATTTCTTCTGTGTTTTCTTGATGACTGAATGTCGTTAAAAGTGTTTCTTAGCTGAATACTTATTTCTTCTTTCTCACAATAAGCCAATTAAATATTTTTTGTTACCCTCTATTCTAATAGGTTTGGATATAATATCCTGTATATCTTTGCTATATTAAATTGTATATACTTTTTTAAAAAATATTTTTTTTTGTCTTCTATATGCCTACATATCATATGGAAAATATTCCCTTGTACAATCTTTGCTGTAGAATATAATACTTTTAAGAACTAATTGAGGACCTGCCAAAGACACCTAGCTGAAAGCAAAATTCATTTGTAGCAATGGTCTAACAGTAATGGAAAAAATATCCTTTGCATGTCTTCTTGAACACAGCCTTCCAAAATGATATCATAGAATAGTATTTGCTATGTAGGTATTGCAGTGGTTAGTTATACTTGAGACAATGTAGGATTTTAAATGTTGCTGACCTTGCTTTATAGTATTATATTCTTTCTTCATTTCATAGCAAAAGAATGATAAATTTCTGAAGTGTTTTCAGTGTGGACTTGAAAAATCAATATAATACAGATGAAAGCATACACATATACAAAGTAATAAAGTTAGCAAGAGACTTTATGGAAAATGTATAGCTCAAATAATACTTAAATTAATTAGAAGGCTGAAGGTTATCACAAACGAGTGAGATTCAGCTCTAGGTTAAGACATACATGGTCTAAAATTTCTCTTTGTATGTAGACTACATTTCTAAGATTTTATACAGACTTTGGAAAATTAGGATTTGATGCATAGCTGTTTCAGATTCCTGGGCTTCCAGCAACTCCAGAAAGCTGAGTGATACTGAGATGAAGTTGTTATAGAGGAATTAGTGTTTAGATTTATGTATAGAAATCCATATGTAGATTTGCATGGAACCAACATAAGATCTGCCCATGATACAGTAGGGTGTTAAATACGTGTTTTTATTTCTAATTTTTTTTTTTTTATTTCTTTCAATAGGAAGAAAAACTGTTTCCAACTTTGAACTTATTCTAGTTCCCTTCTGGAACTGTGAAAAAAAGTTACAAATTAAAATCTCCCACAGTCAAGCTAGGTAGTTCTCCATATTGAAATCCATTTATCGGGGAAAAAATGAATTAGTTATCAATTACAAAAATCTTTTCAACCAGGAAGTGTCAAGATGTAATCTGTTAACATGTAGCAAACAGCCATGTATAGCATGTAAACAAAAGGCTGTTGAAATGAATAATATTTTTGTCTTTAGCTGATGTTTCTTTTACTAATGGTGACTTCAGATCACCGTATCTTCCTTAAAGAGATTATGGAACACTGCAGCAAGTTTATATTCTGGATCATTTTTTTTATGAAATACAAAGGAGAAGAAACTGTGTAATGATATTATTCGCCTGATCTTTTGATAAGTACTTGTTTAAGATATTCTTGAAACCAGAGAAGCTCACTTAGGATCTTGTCTTATACTCTTGCTTACTCCCTTTATTAAATTATCTTCTTTATTTTTATTTTAATAGGTCTTGCCTAGGAGTACCTAGTCAGAACTATTAATTCTGTAGCATGTTGATCAGCCTTTCACAGTGGAAAATGATTATAGGAAGGTGCTCAAGACCTTGCAAAGGGCAGAGGATCATCTTCCCTAGCAAAATCTTTGCCAGATCTCTGAGTTAAGACATGTCCTACTGAAGAGATTTTTATTTCCCTTACAGATCTTGTTCTTCAGTAATTTCTAATTATAAATATTCTTAGCTATATCTGTGTGCATATTGGCTTGCTGGATATAGCACAGATCTTGACTTCAACATAAATTTGTAATTCATGTCATTGCCTAATTCTGCATTATGTGAAAACCAGACTTTATTTCAGCAGACTGGGGCTGTCCGTTTTATGTGTCATCTGAGGCATGTCATTCATTTAAGACATGAACATTAGAAACTAGTAATTGAACACATATTATTTTTAACACCTGTGGTTTTATCAACTATGTAGAGGTACTTACTTCAGGAGATACTAGTCCATGTATTTTTTTTTATTATTATTATTTTTCACAGAAATTACTTGAACTGAGATAACTTATATTAGTAACTAGTACTGACTGACAGAGGCACAGAATTTCCCAAATGGAAATATCAAAAACCACTGTCAGTTGCCTGGGACAAAACAGAAGTGACAGTAGTGGCAATAGTCACAGGGAGAGTCTGTTCAATTCGTGTGAGTTAAAACCAAATTGGGATCAAAACAGCCTTCTGTTACTAATATCCAGAGTTCTACACAAACACACACACGCTCATACAGGTGCATGCATGCAGTACATGTATACTCCCATCTCACAGAAGGTTGTGCATACACAGGTTTTGTTGTGCATGCACAACTTTTTTTTTTTTTTTTTTTTTTTTTTTTTTTTTTTTGTGGTAGCATCCCTATTCACTAATGCTGTTCACACTCACATTCTTACCTCATTCTTACCTTAACTGATGTTGTTATCAAGGTATGTTACCAAGGGCAGGGCTATGCAATCAGTGCCATACAAGTGATTCTTGTTATATAAGAAATACATCTATACCTATCCACAGAAATATCCCTTCAGCCATTCAAGGATAGATGAAAGATGGGGAAAAGAAGAATGAGAGAAAGAATAAATGGTATGTAGCCATAGGTTTTGAGTATTCATTCTGCTTGAGGATTCAGCTAGGCAGTGATCAGATGTGATGATATAAACCAGGAAACAGAAATTTGAGTTCCAAATCTCCCTTATATGGAACTAGACACAAACATACTGTGTTTTACTGAAACTAAATGAACAAATGCCATTGACATTCATTGGCAGTATTTATTTATTTATTTATTTATTTATTTATTTATTCATTCAATGGCAGTAAATGAATAAATCCCATTGTGTGGGTTGTAGTTTTCTCTAGTTTTACACTGGACATAGTTTCAGGCCTGTCTCACAGTTGCCCTGCGTCCTGATGTAAGGTATGAAACAGCTTTCAAGAACTGACTAAACTAGAAATCTTTAGATGAAGACTACTGAGAGATAACTATTGATATTAATCACAATAGTTTATGTTTTCCTTTCTTGGAACTTTTAACTATGATATGGTTTTGGTGACCTTTTCCTCATAATAGCAGCAACTTTTTCATCCTTCTAGCTCCTGCTTGAAACTTCAGTCCTATTCCTCCTTTCCACACATGGAAAGAGGTGAGGTATGTGGCCAGAACACATACCACTGTCATAGAAGTCAGTTAAATAGCACGAGAAAAAATAAACATATCACGAGGGAATAAGGAATTAACTTTACATGACTGAGATCTACGTAAGCCACAAAGTCCAGACATTGAAAATATGAATGAAAATATGGTGAAAATACAGATGTTAAGTTTTGTAGTTGAGATTAATCCCTAGGAATGAGACAGACCTATAGGGTTTGAAAATTTCAGGGTTATCAGATTCATCAGCATCTGAACTGGAACCCAGTTTGCACCAGAAAGCACTTCGCAGCGCACAAGGAGTAATAGGTTTATATGTCTGTCAAGAGCCACAGTCTCTGCTCAGCAGCCTTGAGCACCATCTACTGGCACTTTCTGTATTAACTCCTTACGAGCATCCACGTATCTATCTGTAAGAGGTTTAGCCCTGATTACTAGAAGTCATAAGAACTGAGTGGGCAATTCTTGTACTTCATTACAGTACTGGGTGCAAAGGGCCAATGGGGAAGATCTGCTTCTGCCTGGAAGCACAAGGAGCAGCCAAGACAGTAGACATGGTATTAGGATCACAACATTTTTCTGGAAGTCTTTTATGTATGCTATGATTCTGCATCACCTTGCTGAGTAATGTTGCCAAAAAGTTCATGCTGTTCTGTGGAACTCAGAAGAAATTTACATCATCCCTTCAAGAGTTTTGTCTGGTGCCCTCATATGTCTTCACCACTAACATATGAGCCTCAAACAAACTATGTGTGTGCATGTGTGTATGTATATTATATATAGAAAGAGAGAAAGAGAACATATAGGACAACTTTCACAAGAATACTTAAATATTTCTTAGGGACAGAATTTCAAAGTGAATACTGTTGGACATTTTAAAATACTCTAAGATACCTTAGATCTCTAAGAGCTTAGTTTCAAATGTCATGTTACGGAATGAAAAGGATTTGGCAATTGGAAGTTGTAAATTATTTTAATCATTTACGCTGATTAAAGTAAAAATAATCGTGGAACTATTTATGTAATGGGGGATTCTTACTTGGTCTTTTTTTTTTTTTTTTAGGTTCTAGCTACAGAAAAAAAATGTGTTTATGGAAATGGGAAACTGCTAAGATCACTGAGCACTCAATGTTCACAGTGCATTAGCACCATGTTATTTAGAGTGTAATTGCCATGTGTTAAGAAAATAATGCAATGTTCAGTGCTGTAGTAACAATCCAATTTATTGCCAAATATTAGTGGGTTTGTCTCAGATTACTGGGAATTTAATTTAAGTAAGATGTAATAACAAGTAGAGAAAATACAGCCCTTCTGACTGCAACTGTTTGAACTCCATCTTACATCAAACTACATTGTTGGAGCATCTATTCCAGTGTTCTTGTTTTTATTTTGAATGGACCATTCCTTTCATTTGGAAAGGAATATGGTGGATATAAGATATTTGTACAATTGTGCTTCGCACACATATGTGAAGAACATGTAATTTATATCTTTTCTTTGATAGCAGTTCTGTTGCCAAAAACAAAACAAAACAAACAAACAAACAAAAAACCAGAATGGCATGTGAGAAACAAGACGTATGAAAAGCAGATGGATATGTTTCAAAAAATTTAAGGAAAAAAAAAAAAAAAAAAAAAAAACCGCTGAGCAAGCTGGTCCCAGTCTTCCACCTTTCCTCTGTCAAGGTGGTGCATAGCTTGTATGTCTCATAGGACTTCTCCCTATGTAGTAGTTACTTGAATAGCAGTGATAAAAATATATTTTATGCTTGTACTCATTCATGTGTGTGTGTGTCTGTGTTTCTTTTTTTCTCTGATGTGGACCCACACTTAGTTGCCAGTGGATTAGGTCATAATTATGTAATCTATAGAGACCATGGTAGTCAATTTGAAATTTCAATAACCTCATCAAATGAACAGTTTTATTAGGTGAATAAATACAGGTGCCATAGAATGTAATCCTCCTGTTCTTGATTGTACTGATTTAATGTAGATTCATTATTAAAAGTGGCTGTTAATATATATCACCAATCTAAGGAGTTAATCGAGGCAAATACAAACTTTTTGGACTGTACTTTATAAAGAACTCAGACTTCCAGTCTCTTTGTCTGCATTTATCCTCTAAGAGAAGATGACTAATGTGATTTTCTAATCAGATTTGTTACTCCAAGAATGTGAATTGCATGTCATATGTCTGAGCAGTGATCATCAAGAGGAGAGAAAACAAAAGAAAAAAAAAAAAGAAAAAGGAAGAAAAAAGGAAAGAAAAAGAAATAGAAAAAGAAAAAAAAAAACTATGCTAAAAAGGTTGATTAATTAGTGTGACCTGTTTTGCATTTCATGTGTCAAAAAGAAAAATGAATATGTATACTAGATCCATTTACTGTGTTCTTGTTCACCAAACAAAATATCTTAAGTTTAAAAAAAAAAAAAATCATACATTAAAATACTTAGGTAAGGAGTTTGAAATGTAACAGATGACAGGACACTGTGCTATTGTTCTGTTTCAAAACTTTATGAGAAACTTTGAAAATTTAATTTGTCCTAATGATCTTCTTAATAATTATATGGGCTTAAAATCATCCAATGCAAAGTTGTTAACAATATGTAATTTATAAGCTACAAAATGCTTTAGTACTGAATACAACATACTGAAAGGTTAAGCTTAGAGGTTAATGAGTTTGAATGACCCCCATGCATTTCTTAAGGCACACTAGCCCATTGAAGTTTGGGTTTTATACATAAAGAGTGTGCCTGGGACACCTTTGCTGTAACAAAACACCTTCATAGGAGGTAACTAATGTAAGTAAAACACTTCACAGCAAAGACAGTGTCATACTATGATACTGATAGCAAATAAAAATAGTTATCTTCGATAACTTTGTGTGTACAAACATTGGATTCTAAAGTAATATTTCAGTTTTTGGTTTTAAACCTCTGAGTTAGGTGCATATTGGCAGGGTTCTTGGAAATGAAAGCATTTAAAATATTAAAAAGTGAATCTCTTGAGTGAAATTAGTAAGATTTCTTTAGTTTAACAGAAATTAATCAAAGGCAGTTTTCCACCTTACGACCTCTGGCTGTATGAACATTTGTTCTCATATTATAATAGAAATTTTAACTAAAGAACAACATAAATTGGAGGTTTGTCACAGGTTAGAAACGTAATTGTTGTAAATACATTAGGACCAATACACTCTTTCCATATATTGGCAAATAGAAGATAGCAAGGAGTAAACTATTAATAATGATGAAGAGATGTGACTGTTCTGCTGGGTGAATATACAAAAGGATAGGAAGCTCCAAATGCTCGTTCAAGATAGCTGCTAAGTACAGATTTTTATTATTATTATTATTATTTTTTATGTAGTCCATTCAAAGGGGAGCAGTCTTAGCTAGATAGAGATCTGGTGTTCTCTATTCTCCCTTACTGAATGTTATTCCTGTACATTTTCTATATACTAACTGAAGGATCGTTTTGACTTTTTTCTACCCTTCAGGAAACAAGTATATCTGTAGCAACTTGATGGTTAAAAAAATAATATGTCTTTTTATTTTAGAAAATAAATACAAAAATATAGGAAAATATAGTTTGGGAAGTTATTCAAAAGCATCTTTACATAGCCAAAATTACACATTTTTTTCAATTCTTTTGCTTCTGACTCTCTGAACCTGATTTTGACTTGACCACAATAGCAGGGATTGTGTGCTGCTCTCTCACATTCCAAATTGAAGATCAAGTCCCATATATTAGAGAAACAGAAGAATGTCCAGTGGACCCTAACAGGCAATTTCCATCATCTTTCTAAGAATCAGATTATTAGACTACTGGAAATTTACAGAACTCCCAGCTTCTGAATGTCTGTCAGTAGCTCCTCTGTAGTCTCAAGCCTCTTAGACCTCACTGAAGTTCTGCTTCTGCTGTCTTAATTTTCTTCTGGATTTCTTGGCTCCTGAAAAAGTTAAATTAAAAGATACAACACTTTTAAATTAACAGCTCTATAAAGAACAAGAGGATATTGCAAAGATCATTGCTTAGCAAAATAAATCCATGGAGCAATGCCTAATCATATTTTATAAAGCTGAACAAGTTCTCTTGTAAAAAGGAAGACTTGAAAGCTATGTCTGTAATATGTTAAAGAGATGTGTACGAGTGTATCTAATATAATCCCTAACACATCACGAACTGAATCATATTTATGGTCATGAAACCTATTGCAATTTACCAAATTTGAGAAGTAGCTTAATAAAAAACAAAAAAGATAATGCATCACAAAATATATTTTCTTCATTTGCTCTGATAAAAGAAGCCTAGTTTTAAATATTTATGATAACCTATAGTGAGCTAGTGAATAGCATGAAAAATTTATTACAAGAACAATAATAAAATAAGAAGCTTCTAAAACCTTACAACATAAAGGAGTATATAAAAATATTTCATATTGCATCTTCTAATATTATTTTACCAAAGAAATTTACTAACTCTTTAAATATCATAGATGATAGAACATTTCTGCTGTGCACATTGATAGGATTTTTTTTTTTCTGATTTCAAATAGTTAAGGCATCAATAGTTAATACTAAGATCTAGATATGATTAAAAAAATGAAATACAAAATAAACTTTTTAGTTTTTGTTTGATATTCAAATTTTATTGGTCCTGTAGTAGACATGTTTTAAGGTTTCAATGATGCCATTTTTAGAGACATGCAAAGCTACATTTTTCTTGCTCTACAGTAAAGGCACCACTCAGCTGAAGTTATACCAAAGCAGTGGTAGAATAGGGACCTAAATTATGTTTTTATTCTCTCCTTGCAGGCTGGAATTTGTTTAATAGGATTTTCCATAAAAGCATTTACTGTGTACATAATGATAAAAACTTTGAAATCCTTACAATGCTTTTCTTTGCACATAAAAATAGGGACATAAAGAGAGGAGAGGTAGTTTTGTTCCAAATAATGATGTTAGATGCATTCTTTTTCAGCTCATCTGTTCTATTATGTCAACGAGCATTATGTCTACTGTGCTCTGCCCTGGAATAATCATAATTAGAGAGATTAAATTGGAAACATTTTTCTTAGCAGTAATTTTAGAACTTGTAAAGGTCAGGGGAAATGCTGGGAGAATTTTACTCTCTACCAGGGTACAAAATCATTCCAGGGGAAAAAAAAAAAAAAAAAATACATTTATCAAAATAGATATATTTGCATGTTAAATCTTTAAAAAGGCTGTCGTTAATTTATGTGCCATTAAGGAACAGAGGTTTTTATTACAGCTGTCTATTATACTCTTCAAGAAAACTGTAATACCATCTGCCACTTTCAGTACCTGTGAGATACAGAGGTTTTCTTTCAATTGCCTTCCATCCTTTGTCATCCTTTCCTGCTTTTTTAGTGCTATCTGGTAAAATGCTGTAATGATAGAATGATTTTATTTATTTATTTATTTATCAAAATTTAATCGTATACTATAAACTCCTACTTAAAAGAGAAAAAAGAATCCCTTCCATTTTAAGGAACATATATCCTTCATCCTTCTTTCCTTGTTTTGATTTGCTTGGAGTTGATTTGTAGGTTTTATTTTGTTTTGTTTTGTTTTTCTAAAACTTAATATAGACTATATGGTTAGTTATACATTAATTTGTTGAGGCAGGATCATGATTGCACACACAAATTACACAGTTCTGCTTTTAAATGGTAAATGGCATTTGAAAGTAAGTTAATAGAGGATACTGTAATAATACAGTATACTTTGCAATACTGATCTACTTGTTATTATTTGTTGGCACTTTTGTAGCTGCTGACTTTAAAGAAGAAGAAAAAAAAAAGAGGATACATGTGTTCTCCAATTTGCAGATCACCTAACTAATACTTAAAACAGCTTATGTGAGCTCACAGAGCAGACCCATACTTTTCTTGAAGGTATCCTTAACAAAAAACATCTTAAAATTGAAACCTCTTGGTGGCTAGCGTCTCTGAGAACAAAATTCTTGAGAGGATTATAGTTCAATCCACAGTCAGTTCTGGTCAGTAACCCCTTTATTTTTTAAAGGCAGACATCTAAGTAAAAATCACATCTCTGATCAAAGTAGATGTGAAGCTGTTCACAAATAAAGTATCAGTATAAAAGATGTCTAAAGAGAAAGTCCTACTTCAGGAACATAATCTTATTGTGAAGTGAAAGAAAAAAACATGATTTCCAGAGTGACATTTACCTGGACAAAATAGCCATATTATAGCAAAAAAAAAAAAAAAAAAAAAAAAAAAAAAGAATTTCTTTACAATTGATCATGTCCCAAAGATAAAATATAACAGGAAACCTGTCTTAAGTGTCTGTTTTCACTCAGCCTCCAATAGACTGATACCTAGGGCATCGACATTGACAGGTTGGTTGGTATAGTCCTTTGAAAAGGAACGCAGATCAACTGAACACAGATCTGTGCTATCTGTGATAGAATCAATCTATCATTATGATGAAACCACATCTGTACTCCTAATCTCAATATTAACGTGCCATAAATAGGTATTTTCAATGGAATTAGAAGCATTCCTATGAGAGTTTAAAAAGCTGCTTATATTTATTCTAGTTTTCCCAGTTCCATGCTAAGTAAGCCCTCAGAGTTACAATTTTTCAGAAAAGGACTGAAGAAGAAAAAAATCTGGTTAGTATAACCAATATTGCATTATCAAACTTCTGGCTAATCCACAAATAAATAAATAAACTTCCTCCAATTCTTTAATGCTGCTATTGTGAATTGCTGTATGTTGTGAATTCATCCAAACATTCCCTTAGAAAGCTGTCAAATATTGATCCCTCTGATCAGTTCAATACATGAGCAGGAGAAAGTGGAAACATTAAAAGATTTGACCCATTTTATAATCATTTTATTTTGACCCATTTTATTTGACCCATTTTAAAAGCTAGAGAGGAAATGAGTTGTTACATGGTTCTGACTTTATGTGAAAAGATAGAGGAGTAGCTGATTTCATCAGTAGCTTTATTTGTCATTTAATCAAATGAGAAGCTAAAAATCTAGTTTAATAATGCAGCTGATATTGGTTATATTCTCTCTCCTTGATATAATAACAGAGAAATTCACTTCAAATTAACTCTTGCAAGGCCAATAATGCTGTTTAGAAATCTGAAGAAATATTTTCTTCTCAAAGGAGATAGATAGGCATGTTTCTTTTCACTTCCATTTTTCATTCACATGATCTTTGTATTGGAAAGAGATGCCTCATGTTTTAGAGGTCACCTGCTCCTG
The DNA here is from genome assembly GCA_011075105.1 of Heteronetta atricapilla. Taxonomy (NCBI): domain Eukaryota; kingdom Metazoa; phylum Chordata; class Aves; order Anseriformes; family Anatidae; genus Heteronetta; species Heteronetta atricapilla. Next base: position 45,342,308 of record CM021735.1, read on the forward strand.
CTGATTCTTCTGCCCCTGAAGTCATAATCTTCTGCCTGTGACATCACAATTAGTTTCTGCAGAGCTGATTATAGCAACAAACAAAAGATTATGACTTCAGGTGAGGGAAAAGCAGCAGGACCAGATGAGCTCCTGAGGAAAACGTTCTGTGTTGATGATTGTATCCTTAGAAACAAAGTACAGAAAGGAAAAGTTGTGCTCAGGTCAGAACTTTATATGAGACAGCAGTACAGCAGTACAGCAGTATCTGTATATCACATCCATATAATTATTTTCTAGATAACTGCTGCTTGATAAAAGCAAGGCATGGAAAATATTCAATATATAATACCAGGATTCCCAGAACTACATTTAATTTAGATTTACAAGACACAGATTGTCTCATTATGTATTACCCATACTACACAATAGATAAGCAGTGCACTTCACAATATAAATAAAGATACATTCCCTGCACCACAGCATTTACAGTCTAGGTTAAATGAAAATACACAGAACTGTAAACAAGACTAACGTACAAGATGTCAAGGCAGAAAAGAATGAATTAAATGATAACATACTTCTGTGGGAGGGTAATATCTTGAAACTAACATGCAGATTTTAGCATGAATTACTATCTGCTCACTGTTTAAGAAATTATTTTTTTTAATTACCTGTCAAGTTTAACCCATTGAGAAAAGCAGTGTTTTCTGTCTAATGGTGACAGCACTTTGGGACTCTACCATTTGCCTGCTGAATGACTTTAAATAAGGCACTCAACATGTCCAGATCTCATTAAGCACCCTGTGAAATGCAGTGCTCTAACCGTTACAATATTAGGGACTTCTTAGTCCTTCATATGGGTGCATGCTTTGAATGACATAAATATCTGCTATATAAATATTTTCATACGGGTTTTGAGTCATATTGTCACCTATTGTAAGTTACAGCTCTGAAAACCAGAGCTCCTACTACAGTCAAGGACAGAATGAATTTCCCAAAACACATAAAGAAAATTTAATCTTTTTATTTAAAATTAATCTTTATTAATTAATCTTTACACATAAAGAAATGATGAAGTTGCATTGTAAGGGAAGTATGTATGAAAACCATTTTCCCTTCTGCTTTTGGAGCAAGAAGTACATATCAAAAATATCAGAAATGTTACTTCTGAAAAAATAAATTTAGGTTTCCCCTCAAAAAAATACTCACTGGAAGAGAAAAAATCTCCTGTAGTGAAATAGAAAATAAAGAGCTTGCTAAAGCTGCAAATGTTTAATTTGTTGATACTGTACTTTGAAACCTGTAGAAGCCTTCATTTTGACTCTGCGGAAATATATCTTCACTTTCTAGCTATGAATATTCCATAAGTTATAATTCATCTTTTAAAATCTTACCTTGATGAAAGAAGCCAAGCAGCTAAGATTAAGCCCTTAGTCCCTAAAATTTCCACTTGCCTAGAGGGTATTCTTCTGGGCTCAGTACTCAGCCCCTACTGATTCTAATTTATTTAAATGATCTGTTGCCTCTCTCACACTACTGTAGGGGTACCATGCATACATGGTAGACACTTTCCTCATGGGCTGCTGCTAACGCTGATTTAATTAATTCTACAAGAAGTTAAAATTCAAGTTTAACTTCAAGTATTGTCCAGGCTGTGGCCAAATGACTAAGGGAAGTAATACCTCTTAAGGCTTGATCTGACTACGAATCATATATTTGAAGTCAGTAGGGAGAAAAAAAATAATTAGAATAGTAAAATTAATAATAATGAAGTACCTAATTTAAATGGAACTAGCTCAGAAGATATAAAAAGGGTCTGAGGTCAGTGGCAAAGTACAATACGCTGAAGCAAGTAAAAACTAAATGCATTTTTTTGGCTGCTTCTGGTAACATTGACATTCAGAAGTATGAATCTTCATTTCTTCCTGTCTGGGCAGAAGGTCTTCTGAGCAGAATGCCTATGCATTACTTAAATACTTCCTATTTCCTTAAAGGTGTAGGTGTCATGCAATTTTTATGCAAGTTCACATCACAAGAATGAATCTTAGGCAAGTAATTTTATTTCTCACTGGATCTAATACCTAAGCCGGGGAAAGCTCTCTTTAAGTTTGTAAGTGAGGCTAACTAGTCTTCTGAAGGGCTTAGAAATATGTTCTTAAGTCCTCATGGGCTTCTGTTGCACACAGTAGCTGTAGTGTTTTATCTTTAACTACTTGAAAGTCTGTTATGGATTGTTTTGAAGTATATGCATGCCTGTGATTTCTGGTGGCACACAAAAGAGATGACTTCTGAATTATTGCATGATGGCCTGTGGTTCCCTCCAGCTATATGCCCTCAGAGACCTCCAAAAGAAAAACTATTTCATTATGCAAATATCTGCTGTACCATTTGAACTACTGTTGGGCATTGGCTAGAGGCCAGAATACCTGGAATTAAGCAACACTATTCAGATTGCCCAGCTGAAAAATTATGAAGTGTAGTTAAAGATATAGAATGAGAAGAATTGCAGAGAAAGCAGCTGGTAAGAAACTCCTTTTAGGATGCACAGAAGTTTATTTGCAAACTTCACTGACCATCTTGATTGTTATGAGGAAGCTGTTGAGAATGCTGAAAGATAGCTAACAGTTACTAAATGAAAATATTTACAGAGAAAAGAGCAGAGACCCTTTCCAACAGATAATGAACAAGGAAGCCCTGGGTAGGTGACCTAGTAAACATGTCCAGACTCCAGGACAGAAAAGACTGTTCTGAGGTTCTAAGAACTTTATATTGGGAATAGGCTGTAAGGCAAAAGACATTGGGTACATTGAGGACAAGGTCCTGGGGTGTCTGCATGCTTGAATTAGCATCTTCTGCATACAAATACTGACACACACACAGCAGATATCACAATAAAAATAAATAAATAAATAATAAAAACTGAATTAATAATAAAAACTGAATTCAGTCTAGCCAAAACAGGTTTGAATGATACGTAATTAACTAGAAGTCAATAAATTATTTGTTCAGGATCAAATTAGCAATAAAAGGAAGAAATCAACAGATAAACTGGACAGATGTTACAATAGAACTACAAATTTATAAACACCCTTCTATAACTTATACCAAAAAGTTTTAACCCACCCCCCCCATAACCACACACACCCATCCACGACATCCTATGATGACACGCAGAGAAGGACACCCTTTTTGGCCTAGACAGGGTTGTGATGTTGGCAGGGAAACTTTTGGCAGCTGCTGTTTCCATCTTCCAGTTCCTGTCTTTTCCCACTGTTAAAAATACTTATACTTCTATAATTTATTTTCAGCTGACTCCTCATTTTCTCCAAAAGCTTGTGGCAACACTTTGGTTTCTGTTTAATCAGGCTGATGGTCATCTTAAGCAAATTTCATCATTGCAAATTTCCTCATAGTTTATTAGTTATAAATAAGTTATAAATAAATTAGTTTATTAGTTATAAATAAATTAGTTATAAATAAACCCTTATTAGTTTAGGGTAAAAACCTCTCCCTCTGAGGTGGATAGAGTAGTTTCTTCACACCCACACTCTTCCTTTATTACCTGTTGTTATCCAGGCTATACTACCAAGAGGAGGCCACATGGACATCCCTACAGTAGTAATCTCCCCAAGTATTGATAAATATTCTGTTCTGATCTTTCAATACAGGTCCCATTATGTCCCATTGACATTACAATTGAATTTGTCACCATAAAACCTTATAAACTATGCTGTAGGTTTATTTGATACTATAAACCAGAAGACATATCCTCCATAGAGAGTTTTTTTTTGTTTATTTGTTTTTGTTTTTGTTTCCCCCCTCCTATCTTAGGCTAGAACATCATCAGTATTGGTCCTATGCTATTATTTTTAATTTGCATGGAGAAACCAGAAAATTGAAAATTTAATACTTCAAAATAATCAGTAAAACTGCAGTGAAATAAAACACACCCTTTCCTGAGTCAGAAATGAATAAAAAGCAGGAACGGTATTATATGTTGTGCCAGTGCCAAGGCATTTATGTTCAAAAGATTTCACTGATGTCATGTAGGTCTTGAACTGACATTGCACACCACTCATCACTTGCAGTGACAGAGAAGCCACAGTACATCAATGTCTTTATTGACAGCAGTGACATAACTTGGATGAAGAGTCTCCCATGTTTATCCTTAATGTTTTCAGCTTTATTTCTGCATTTCTAAGTACTCAGGCTTGTTTGTGGGTTAGAAGAGCAATATCTGAAATTGTACAAATAGTCCTTCACACAGAGAGAGATCCTGAGTTATTAAATCTTGCTCCCTGATGTTGGGAATATGCACACAATCTAGTTTTTTGTTGTTGTTTGTTTGTTTGTTTTTCATACATCATTAAGGTTCCTTCTTCAAGTTAGTTAGGTTCTCATTCACTGCATTGACTAATACAGCATGCTTGTGTTCCTTTCCAGATTCTTACTTCCCCCCTTTTATTTGTTATTTTAGTTTACAGACTGAATGTAACATCATCATCACTTCATATCAATTTCTTTTTATTTCACCATTTTTTTCAGCTAGGTGAAATTAGTTTTTTGTTTGTTTGTTTGTTTCCCTTTCTGGCACACACTTACATGATGCATTTTTAAAGTGCAAATACTTTTTTCTACATAATCTTCATTTTTCTATCTTTCCTCATTCACTAATCAGACAGATTTTCTAGCCTCTTGGCTACCAATGTAAACCTTATAAAACTGACTACTAAATGAAAGCAGTAGCTCTGATTTCATTTAGCTCTTGAAGCTAAATGAAAGCAGAAGCAGAAGCATTGTACATGAAGTTCTGTGCAATGTCTCATTGGTGCACTGTGCTGGTATCTCCTGGAAATAATTTCTCTGGTTCACGGGTCATACAGGAAATTTCCATGGCCCTTTCAGTGGCTCATACTCATATTGTGATTAATTAAATATTTTCTTTTCATCAGATATGGCTTCAGGCTGACAAATTGTCAGCTTTAATAGAAATTTCTCTTTGATACAAATCTTATGTATTTCTTTGTGGCAGGTGGCTTATGGAAAACAGGCACTTCCAAAGCATGATACTCTATGATAGCATGCCTATTGATTGATTGTTGTTGTTTGTAATTTTCTATTTTAGGAAAACAGCTTGTTGAATGTTTTTGACAAAATATCCTTGATAATCTGATCTCTTGATGTTCATGTAAAATTGCCTTTTTTTTCCTTTCTGCTATCGTTCCTTCTCGTGACCATCATATACTTTCCTTTTCCTTTATGATAATCTTTTATTTATTTTTTCTTTGAACTCCAGTCTTAGCAGCTATTTCATTCCTTTTTTTTTTTTTCTTCTCCATCACAACCTTGAACTATTTTATGCACACCATATCACCTTCAGTTCTCATATCTTCCCTGCTGCAAACTTTCACAGGTGAATGCTTGTGCTTAAATGAGCTCAGTCAGAGGTAACTGTTGAGGGCAACTCCTTCATTGCACTCTGCAGATTCTGCTGCTAGGTCATCTCACTGTCTTCTGTCCTCTTCAGCCCACCTGGCTCAGTAGCTGTCCTTGTTTAAACATCAATCAGGGAAGATGTCCTCTGTGCGCTGTCCTTTACTTCCTCATCAGGTTTCTGTCTAGTTGTTTTTCTGTCTTTTCTTGGTTCAGTTGTGCCCTCATTTTGTTTGTCATTAATTATTCTTCATCTGTCACTGAAGGCAGAGACCTCTGCTACATCCAGTGCTGCATATTAGCATTCCCCAGATGCCTAGCTGTGGTGAATGACACACATTGTCATAAGCATGCAAACTTAGAAGAGGAAGTTCAAAAACCAGAATGAAAAAAAAAAATCTAATACCTCATTCACCAAGAAGTTAATTTCATGCTTTCGAAGGTCAGTCTCTAATTTTTATTCATTGAGTATTGTTTTCTATGAGCTGCTGTTATAGAAGCAAAATGCTTTATAATGAATGTAGATATTCCCATCTGAGAAGATTTGCAGAGAACTGTAAAGGCTTGCAGAAAACATATTTTACATTTTATAACTAACGATCCAACTTGGCAGCATTTTTAAGAAAGATTCTACGAACTGTCAAATTATTGCTTACTAAACTGTATTACTAAATACAGTATTGACTGCAGTCTTTCCTCGGTATTCCACGAGTCAGTTAAAGTGTAGCCGTACTTGCTCTGAATGAAAAGCCTCCAGCTTCCAGATACTTTGAATTTGTACATTTTAGTTAATTTGGACAGAATCTGTTCAGGAGATTGGATAAGGCATCTTTAGAATTTCACTTTTTTTTTTTTTTTTTCTTATCTCAGAACAACAAAAGTTACTCTGGTCTCAGAAACCTGAAGTTTTTCAGTATAGAACAAGTATTTTCAGCTTAGTCACAAAGCCAATTCACACAGAGCTTTCAAATAATTTTACTTATTATATTTCACTAGACATTTTATTATAAGTCCAGGAAAGAAGTAGTTTTAGCTGCCCATGATGTGGAGATGGCATTTGAACCCATATTTTACATTCCTTAGAGCACAGCCTTTGCAGTAAATATATCTGTCTAGATTCATTTACATACCATGTGCTTTATGCTTGAGGAAGAGCATAAGAACCACCTGTCAAACACTGAGTAAATTTGAGATAAAGAACACAAACTCAAAGAAACACCTTCAGTTTAATTTCACCTTAGCAAGAAACGTCTGTGGACAAAGTTAATATATCAGGAATGCAATTACAAACATCATGAATAGGTACGTTGGTTTTATAATATGGATGCATTCTTCCAGATCATCCACTGCTGAAGAGACCATAAAATGAGAGGTTGGCTTGCAACATTTCCTCCCATTCTTCCAGTGCTGTTATGTTTCTTATCTTTGTAATCTTTTGTTTCTCAGTGTCTGTGGAAACATCCTTCTCAGGTGTGCATATATCAGTCTAGCCAAATATTGCTGGGGTGCCCTCACTGTCACATCATTCTTGTCTGGCTGAGGCATTTCAGGGTATAAGCTTTAGGAGGATACCATGCCAAAAGCTGCAGGTGGCATTAAGATATGCAAGAAATGGGATTCTAAAACAAATAATGAGTTTTCCATTCATTTCGGCAACAATATCTGAGATTAAAAGACAAAATAATACACACATACAAAACCCAAAACAAGTAGCTTTGTCTTTCTGTGGATTTATAAACCAAGATTTTTTAAATTAATTGAATTTATCATGTGAATTATTTCTTATAATCTTTGTCTATTGCTGAGAAATCAGCACAGCTTTAGAATGAATGCATATTGCTATCTGTATTTGCTGTGCTCCTGATAATTTCATTTATATGTCATTCAGTAATTTGTTCCCATGACTGCAATGTCAGATTACCTTAATATCTCCTGTGCATGATAAAAACAACTACTTTATTAATTAATTTATTTTTTTCCAAGGAAAATTGTGGTGGGGTACATTTTCTGTGGAAATCTCAGAAATACCAGTAAGAGATCAACATGCTCTTTTTAGGTTTATTCAAATATCAGCCTTTGACTTTTATTTTTTTCACATCTGATACCTATCTTTAGATTACATACATTATTCAGATTGAGAAAAATATTAGTTAAAAATGCATTCAGAAAATCTAGAATTTCAACATTTTAAATATCTTCTCTTCTTCCAATTTGATTTAAAGATACTTAGAGATAAATATCTTTAAAGATACTTTAAAGATTTAAAGAATTATGAGGTGCCTTATTACTACAGGGGAAAGAATTATATGTGACATTCATTGAGCCTGCAATGTGTGCTTGCCTACCATATCATGGCCTGAACCAAAAGAAGCATGGCCACAGATTGAGGGAGATGATTCTCCCCTTTACTCTGCTATTGTGTGACCCACCTGGAGTGCTGCATGCAGCTCTGGGGCCCCCAGCACAAGAAGGACATAGGCCTGTTAGAGCAAGTCCAGAGGAGGGCTATGAGGATGATCATATGACCAGAGCACCCCTCCTGTGCAGAAAACTTAAGGGTTGGGGTTGTTCAGCCCGGAGAAGGCTCTGGAGGAAACAGCTTTCCTGTACCTAAAGGGTAAAGGTGGAGAAATACTTTTCTCAGGCATTGTAGTGATAGGACAAGGAATAATGGCTTTTTAAACAGAAAGAATGCAGAATTCAACTAGATATAAGGATGAAAATATTTACTATAATGGTGGTGAGGCACTGGGATAGGTTGCCCAGAGAAATTGTGGATGCTTCATCCATTGAAGTGATCAAGGCCAGGTTGGATGGGGCTTTGAGCAACCCACTATCTTGAGAGTTGTCCCTGTCCATGGCAGGAGTGTTGGAACTATGTGATCTTTAAGGTCCCTTCCAACTCAAACCATTCTATGATTTTATGTTTGATTCTATGGCTCTATGATATAGATATTATGGAAGGTCAAATATTTTTTACGAAATTATTGAATAGTAAATAAAAATCATTAAATAGGTAAATAAAAATACTTAAAATAACAGAAAAAAAATGAAGTATTATGTCTTGAACACCTTGTAAATTTTTACTAACAAATACTCATAAAAATCATTTGAGTATGTGGAAAAAACAACGTTCTATTTTTTTTTAAGGTTTAAAATTTTCTTGTGACTAAGCAAATTGTTACACCTTCAAGGTAAAATTAACTCATACAATATAAAACAAGCAAAAAACAAAATCCTTATGTTTCTTAATTAATTGACCACATCTCTGAAATACTGAATTTACTATAATGGATACTCAGAAAAATACCAGTACTGACTCTAAAATCAAAAAGCAGTGTTTGAAAAACATTGACTTCTGAAGACATCTTTTAAAATTCACATCAGTTTTCATGAATAGAAAGATGGTCTTATTTCAGCCAACAGACCATTCTTTATGAACTATCTTTCCTTCTTCAATTGTAAGGAATACATCTCATGTCAGAAGAATGATTCGGACACAGTTTTTCTATCTGGACTAGAAAGAAGCTGAGACAGAGAGCTATAATGGATCTTCATGATTCTTACATCACAGAATCACAGAATCACAGAATTGTCTAGGTTGGAAGAGACCTCCAAGATCACTGACTCCAACCTCTGACCTAACACTAACAAGCCCTCCACTAAACCATATCACTAAGCTCTACATCTAAATAAAGAGAACTGGCCCCAGTGAGCCCTGGGGGACTCCACTATTGACTGGCCTCCAACTGGATTTAACACCATTCACCACGACTCTTTGGGCCCGGCTATCCAGCCAGCTTTTAACCCAACAAAACATACGCCAGTCCAAGCCATGAGCAGCCAGTTTCTTCAGAACAGTGTCAAAAGCCTTACTGAAGTCAAGGTAGACCACATCCACAGCCTTTCCCTCATCCACTAACTGTGTCACTTTGTCATAGAAGGAGATAGGTTAGTAAAGCAGGACCTGCCTTTCATTAACCTATGCTGACTTGGCCTGATGACCTGGTGGCCCTGCAAGTGCTGTGTGATGACACTCAAGATACTCTGCTCCATGAGCTTCCCTGGCACTGAGGTCAAACTAATAGGCCTATAGTTCCCTGGGTCTACCTTCTGGCCCTTCTTGTAGACGGGTGTCATGTTTGCCAGCTACCAGTCGAGTGGGACCTCCCCTGACAGCCAGGACTGCCAATAAATGATGGAAAGCGGCTTGGCCAGCTCTTCCGCCAGCTCTCTCAGTACCCTTGGGTGGATCCCATCCAGCCCCATCGACTTGCGTACATCCAAATGCTGTAGCAGGTTGTCAACCATTTCCTTGTGGATTTTGAGGGCCACTTTCGGCTCTCAATCCCCTTCCACCAGCTCAGAGGACAACTGGTCTTGCTGCTAAAGACTGAGGCAAAGAAGGCATTAGGCACCTCAGCCTTTTCCTCATCTCTTGTAACTAAGTTTCCCCCCCTGCATCCAGTAAAGGATGGAGATTCTCCTTAGTCCTCCTTTTTGTGTTGATGAGGAGGATTAAGGAGAATGTAGTGCTGGAATCATAAGTCACTCTGAAGGAGGGATCTACATGACTGAAGCAGACATTATATAGTGAGAGTTTCTAACTAAAATCAAGGACAGTTATCTCAGTACCAATATTAATGAGCCACAATCCCTGCTTTGATCATAATTTTATCACCATATAATTCTGACAGACCTTATTATTTTTAATTTTTGAGGTTTACATCACTGCTCCCTCCTTAATACAGGAGTGGTTACTATACACCTATATCACTACCTTGTTACTGCTTGCATAAATGCACTGCACATATCCTTTGTAAGTGTATTTTTATCAAATGGAGTGTGCTGAAGAAAATGACATTTTTCCTATTTGAACAGGGAAGCAATTGGAACCAAGTTTAATTTTACACTTCCTTTTATTGTCATCCTCTGTTTATTTTGTCCCAGTTAAAAAAAATATATATAAAAATGAGTGGATATACCTGCAACTTCAATATTCTATCAGCCCTACACTTAGTTCCAATAAAGCAAAATTGAGGGCACAACAGGCAGCATAGTGAAGTTTGCTACTCTGATACAGGACTAGATATTCTTTTGGTAGCACAGAAAAACTTAGCCATCAGAGCTGACAAAAAAGTTTCTTTCATCAACATGCTTGTCATTCCAAGGGACAAAAATACACAAATACACCAATAAATATTTAATATTTCATGTTGTTTTATTGTGCCTAGCAACACTCAGTAAAGATGGCTGTCATAACTGTCAAGTATTGTAAGACTTCAAGCCTTGAAGTCTGTCTGTTCTGATGGGTGACTTCTGCTACTTTTGGTGCCTTATGCATGATGCTTCCATCCACACAGTAACATGATGTATTCAAGTAGAACTGAGCTTACTTTTGGCTAACAAGTTTGGATGCAAATGAAAAACTTGTAGTAGTAAGGAAATTGAGACAAGTGTTGAACTGGAGAAATGAAAAATTGCACAAAATGCTCACTCTAAGGAAACTCTGTTCAGTTCCGAACTTAAATAACTATACTTTAGGTGAAATGTGCAAGAAGTGTCTGTGGATGACTCTAGAGGAAATTGTCTGTGTATGATTTGATTTACAAATGTTTAAGGGAATTCTAAACTTAGATAAGAATCATCACATTTCCCCACAGTTTGACTTACAAATAACAATAGCCATAATTTTAGCTGTGATATAGAAACTATAATTAAATGCAACATCTTATCTGCTGCTGATTACATTCTAGAACTTCATAATAAATCACAGATATTAACTGAATATTAAAAGAGCATGTAAAATGAAGTGAATCCTATTTTTTTTTCCTCTCGGACTTTGAGCTGTTAAAGTGATTTGTATTCATATACGGGCTGTTTTGAGAGAGTTCTTTTTTTATTTTATTTCAAATTTAGAGGTCTTGCAAATAACCTGTCCAGTCATAAATAAATAAATAAATAAATGTAATTTACTTTCAGTAAATTACTGAAAGTAAAAATTTACTTTCAGTAAATTTTGACAGCTTCAGCATAATTGACATGAAGATATAAATGCATTTGCTTAAAACAGAAAAACAAATTTCCAGTTTTACTTCTGTAGCAGAAAAAAAAAAAAAAAAAAAAAAAAAAAAAAGCCTCAATAGCAGGTTCTTGCAGGTTCCAGACACTGTATAAAGCTTCTTGCCCCGTCAGGCTACACAGGCTACACTCCCTGCCTCCGCTCCCTTCCCTTCCCCACCTCCCCCCCCCAAAAAAGTTAATTCAATTGGAAATTCGAATTTAAATGAGTAAATATTTTTGTTGTTGTTTACATTCATTTTTGTATTGGTTAATGTATTTCTCTTTTTGTTTATAATGATTCAGTAAATGAAATCCCAAACTCATGAACTGTTAGCAACTTATATTCAAGCAAAAAGAATGAATCTCAGACATTTGTTGATCTAGAGTTCTTTTCAGAGGAGCAACAGAATTATTACAGGCCTTTTTTTTTCTCATAGTAACAGTCACATTAAACTACCAGTGCCCCAGTGAGTGCCAGCATTCACTGTCATGTTATATGCAGAAGCTATACTGAATATAAACATTCCAAACTCTTTGACAGAGAAACACTGAGGAGAAATGTTAAGCAAAAAGACTGCTTTCCTAATTGCCTCCTCTTAAATATTAAGCTTCCTCAGATTTAGTTATGCTGAGGGTATTTAGAATAAGTCAGGTTTAATTATGTTCCATTTTCCTTACAGCCATTTTATCCTGACAGCATTTACATGGTTCAAGGCTATCAAAAGGACAAATGTTTTCACTTATTTGTTCAATTTGATGGAACATTCCATGTCTCACCATCGTGTTTCACAGCATTTCTTAAGCAAATCGAAGGTAAAACCTTGAAATATGCTTTTCATATAGTCACCAGTCAAGGTTTCCACAAACTTGACATTTTGCAGATTAAAATGCAAGTCATCTGCACACAAAATGGAACAGCTGTGATTAAATTAAGATGTTTAAGTACTGTATAAATATAAATATTCATATATATGATTGCAGTACTTAAAAAAAAAAAAAAACCAAACACGTTGTTGTACTGTGCTTAAAAGTCTTGATCACAGATGTTTAATGAAAGATGGCATGTTCCTCTTCTGAGATATATAGATATAGAATTTCATATACAAAGCATGTATACTCACAAGTGCACCTACCACATATCTTATTACTTAGAACAATGATCTACAGTACCAATAGCACACAGGTGAACTAACAAACCATGTGATACCAGTGCAAAATTGTGAAGACACAAATTCTATTCATAATGCTTTGGAAACTGCTTTATTGTACATCTTGTGTTCTGTTCATGGCAATGCTTCCATTGCTTCCACAATGTCATTGTTCCACAACTTTTATCATTTGGTACTTTTCAAGTCCTTATCTTAGAAAAGAGTACAATAAACTAAGCTCTACCAGGTTTTTGTTGTTGTTTGTTTGTTTTTGTTTGTTTTTGTTTTTTGATAAAGGTTTTGAGGAAGTCAGCAAAAGTGGGATTGATCTCATTGTGATTTAGCTTTCAAAAGATAAGATCCTGATCAAGTTGCATCTGTAATGTTCTTCCATAGTCAGTGAAGAACTGATGCCTCCCAGGCAAGATGCCTTTATGAAGAATGATGAATTACCTTCTCATGGAAAGTACCGTGGCAAAGTCTGCAGAGTTAAGATCAAGATCACATGACAGTTTATGTTCCCTGAAAATGGCAAAGCCAAATTGGTGTATGACTTGAGGATCCCCATCTTCCAGCAGATCCTCTTTGGCTCTGTCATTGGGAGACAATGGAAACATCACATATTTTCAAGATATAAAGAAAAAAATCTTAGTAGTTCATGTTAAGAATTTGAAGTAATATCTTTCTTTATTTTTATAGTGGCCTGGGTTACCATTAGTAATATAATAGTAATAAAAGTATAATGGTACATCTACATAATCTTTTGCAAGCAGATGTAAGCTCATTTTGTGTTTGACTGCAGCCAGATAAATACGAAGCAGCACTAAGTAGGTCTCATTATTAATACAGTGCTAGAGCTTCTAAACCTTTCTCACAGTGCCTGAGCAACAGGATGAATATAAAAGAGAATTCTTCTGTATAAGATGCTAGTTAAAGCTATCTTGGTCAAGTAGAAAATCACAGTGGGTACTGACCCCATAAGGAAGAAAAAGAGAATAAAAGATAGTTAAGAACAAATGAAGACTAAAGCATAGCCCTTTTCAAACTGTGAGTATGACACATTGCTGTAGCAGCTGATTTCACATATCTCCTTTTCCTCAAAGAAGATCATTCATTCTGGCACAGTACAACCTCCAGTACTTTGTTTAGAATTGATATCATAATTAGAATCATCCTATCAGATGTCATATGCTCTCAACACTGACCAGAGCAGGAGCTGTAGGACAAGTTCCAAGCCTTTTATAAAATGCTGTTGTGTAATACTTCTCATACTTGTTCGCTTTATTTCTCATATTTCCCCTTCACTGATGTATTATTTCATATATTGACTAGTAGAATATATTGATAATAATGTTATCCATATATTGATAAAGATTCAGAAAACATGTTTTTGTTTATTGTAGTTGTAATTTCTATTGTAATGGGTATAGAGTAAAATGATTTATTTGAATATATTACAGTTAGAGAATATTGTGCAACATATCCCAAGAGAAAATCAAATTACATGTTTTCGCTACCTGTAGGTGTTGTGACAAAGTACCAAGGAAACCATGCTTTTAATAATACAGCAGTAGATGTTAGCTGACTCTTTCAGTTTGTTGAATGCTTGTAGAGGGATGCAGCAAAGATACCTGCTAATGGAAAAAATGCAGAAAGAGAGGCATAAATGAATCCAACATACTAGACTAGAGCCAAAATAAAGCTTGTAAGAGAAAGCAGAACCATAGAAACAACGTACTTAAAAAATTTAGGGTGTAGTGAACATTTTGTACTGGACACTGCAGCCTGGGACCCTTTGTTTGAAAATGCTTCCTTAACATCCAGCCTTTCCTATGCTTGAAACCTATGATTATTTTCCACTAACAAGGGTAGGTGCTCAGCCATAGAAATCTATGTGTCATTCACACTTCATCTAGTAGGCTGAGTTTGGACACCAATTTACCAGTTGTCATGATTGGGTCAATCTACATTAGCAGCTTGTATAATACAAAGGGAGAAAGTTCAGGGTTTTGTACATTGCAGTCTGGTATGATTCTAGCACCAAACATCTAATTGCTTGTTTACTAGCAATGATGATTTCACCAGTTGCTGGTCCTACACAGGCAAGTATAATTATACTTAATGTGAAATAAATTTCTGTGTCTCCAATTGTTGTGCCATTCCTCATATAAGCTTGTGCATGCACAGAGAACAAGTTGGTAGAGGACCTCAGAGAAAATGTGCTTTCTTCCCACAGATGTAGGAATGTGCTTTCTTCCTTTTGCCCACTGTGCATGTGAGGTGCTCTCTATAGTACCCCAGAGTCAGTTACACCTTAGGTCCTGGCAAATACTCCAGGAAAATAATTCAACCTAAAAATCTACACATTTGCATCTAAAAAGAAACCATCTGATGCAGTCAATTGGCAAAGCTGAGGTACCCAACATTACAGCAAAACTGGGCTTTAAAGCAGTTTTCTTAAACTAAAATATTTCTTGAACCTAATAGTAGGAAGCAAAAATACTTAACATTAAAATAATCATCTATGCTAAGGTAAGTTTTGTTATTTTATATCTCAAGCAAAAGAGAGCAGAGATCTCTGCCATGATCTGTTTTAAACACCCAGAAGACTTTGCTGTGGCATGGGAAAATCCTTTTATGTTTTAAGCCCGTTATTTCCAAATACTGTTCTTCCAAATTTCTACCCATACAAGTATAATCTTCCTTATACTCTGTTATTATATATTAGCAGCTCAAAACACATTTTTAATAAGCCCACTGGAGTGCTTGTCTGCAGTTTTGTCTTCGTACTTTTGTTTTCCTACTTGTTTCTCAAGCAGTCCTCTACTAATCAATATTCAGAAACATTCCAATAATCTCTTCACATATTGTGTTAATAAACTGTAGAGAACTGCTGGTCTTCATCATTCATGGAGTTGTTAGGTGATGTGAGCATATGTGAACTAAGTTTAACCAGAGTTTCATATGAATCTTTACAAATCAAAAATGCCACATTTCAAAATGATCAATATATGCTTGGTACACCATGCAAAAATGTCATACAACTCTGGTGACAACTTTTCATAGACCCAACATTGGGTTCCAAAAGTTTTCCTTTTCATAGCACTTTTTTTCCGCACATAATAATGCTTGATAATATCGTAGTACTTTGCATTTCTGAATTTTATGCTTTTTTCCCAGATGATAAATCATTTGAAAACTCAATAAAATTATTATTACTATAAAAAGCAACATTAAATTTTAGCAAATGGGTCCAATCTTTGTACTTAGCCAGTCATGATGATGATAATCCATTCCTCTTATTTAGTACATCACAATATATGTCAGTATAAAATTCATTTATTGAAATTGGATGATACAAAGGGCACAAAAAAGGTGACACATATGCTAAATCTAAAATAGAGGCATGGTTACAATAGTTTTGGCTTTTAGGTGGTTAATGACATTTCTTGATATTAATACAGTATCTCCTTCCTAATGTAGATTTTCCAGGAAAGTGCATAATTGCACAGAAATGCTCCAGAAAATCATTTGTACTTGCTATGCAAAAATGGAGGCCATGAGTGAGTGATTTGTTTAATAAAAATGAAGATTTGTTCCAGCTTTTAAGTAGATGCACATGGTAGATAAATGCTTTTCTCTTGGCCATTATCCAGAGAATATCAGAGCTGATAAAATACACAGTGGATTTATTATTAGCTGCCAGAATAATATACTCAAAGACATTGGTCTGCCTTAAGCATCCACTGCACCATTGCCAGCAATTGAAGGGGCCCCAGGACTAGGTGAATCACTCTGTGGTCCAAAGCACCTTTATTGCCACCCTTGCTGTATTACTATCCCCTTGGTCTCTCACTGAATTTGACATTTGGCTTACAACTGCAAAATTCCTTTGGATAATTTCATCCAGAATCACAGCTGGACTCCTTCTTGAGTTTGCATTTATAATGAGAATATTATACTTGGGCCCACAAGCGTGAATAACATTGCTTCCTTTAGGAGAAGTATCCTAATATATATGGTTGACTAGGGAGTCTGCTGCTGTCCTTCCTCTTCTGTCAAATGACACACATAGCAAAACAATACAAGGAATTGCCTATAAGGAGTAAGTTTCAGAGTTGGAAGCCTGAACTTTGCCCTCCAGTTTTTCAGAAATAAGTATTCTATCATGATTAGATACTATGATAATAACAGTAGTAAATGACAAAATAACAAGTAAATCATTTAAAATACCAATTAAAAATAATAAATAGGAGTTCCTTTAGACCTACTCTTACAAAGAAGTCTTTAAGCACTTGAACACATTTCGGAATAAAAATTTAGAGTATCAAATGACCTAACATGTAAGATACAAGCACTGGAAAGCTTTGGAAGACATATCCCACAAAAAAAAAAAAAAAAAAAAAAAAAAAAAAAGACAAATAAATGCCTGTTGTTGCCCTACAGCCAGGTTAAATCACTGGGTGAAACACTGTCCCCCATCTCATTTGCAGAAATATTGTGATACAACAACAACAAAACAAGCATAACAAGAATGGAGAAAATAATCTTAGTTTTCTTCAAAACATGTCCTAGCATTATAAAAATGTTCCAACAAAATGATCAGAATGATCCCCTTCTGACTTTAAAATAAATTAATCTAGAGGTGGGGAGAGGGCTTTTTAACATATAAAAATGTAAGTAAACTATGACATCAGAAATAAACCTTAGTCTGTGAAATTTTAATAGCACATCAAAACTCCACTTAGTCTAAAAGAGCTCAGGGTTAATTCACTGAGCATATCTCACTTGCACTCAAGCCTTATCAGCTGACCAGAGCAATCTTTTTGATTTTCCCTTTCTCCTATTCCTGTTTTATCCTTAATTTATGCTTAGAGTAGCCCTTCTGTCCTCATTCAAGTAAAAATCCCACTCATATTAAAACTCTTGTAGAAAAGCATATATTTATGAACTACTTAACTCAATTTCGAGATGAAAGGTGTTTAAATTAGCTTTAGATAAACACTCCAAAACACATTCTGAGTTAGTAAGTCTGTATAGCTCCACTGACTTCAATGAAGTAATGTCTCTTTAAGCCTGCTAAGGATCCAAACTACAGGTTTCTGGAAATTTGTGATATTTATCGTTGAGTCTTTGAACCTTATCTCAGACTATTAATTTTCCGTACTGTACACAATATCTCTTAAAAACAGAAGATTTCATTGAGGGTTTGCAATAAATGAGGACATATCTTCAACATCTTGTTTGAAGTAACTGATAAAAAATATATTTCAAACTATACCAGTGCTTTGTACAATGTTAAAACCCATGATGTTCAGTCCTTGCTCCGAGCAAACTTCAAGCAAATTCATGGCTTTCAACAAATAAATGAAACTTGTAAACTACTTACTTTCCAGGGCATTGCAACACACAAGCCTATGGGACATTTTTAGATGAAATGCAGCTTGGTACAAAAAGTTGTCATAAGCTTGTCGCTGTCACAGCCTTTACTAGCATTTGCTCAAGTTCCCATTCAGCATAAAAAAGCATGCTATTTCCATAAATAAGGTGATTCACATAATTTTATCACAGATGTGAAGCTGCTCATTTTTTGGAATTCCATCCATTTTGCAGTCCCCTCAGTTTTTTTGTTGTTGTTATTGTTGTTTTACTTGTTTGTTTTGTTGTTGTTTTTCCCCCTAAATTCCTTGTTTGTAAGTGTATTGAGCTACAACCTATCCCAGGCTAATGAAGTGCCTCAGAAATACTTTCTACACTGTCAGTTTCTCATTTCTCACTTTGATCCAGTGTAAAGGCAACAGAATGCTCATAAAAACCTGAACAATAATCCTCAACAACCTATGCTAAAAAAATAAAATAAAATAAATAAAATAAAATAAAATAAAATAAAATAATAAAAGGGATTGCTTAGAAGCACAGGTTTGAAACGGAACATTTGGATACAGATTTTGACTCAGTGTGCCAATTCAAGACTCAGAAACATTCAAAGTTTTATTCAGGCAGAGGACTATTGCAAGCATAAGTGCCATGTATTTTACAGTCCAAGGTGCTAGTAGTCTACAGGGGGTGCATTATTAGCTCAAGGCTATATTCTGCCCTTGATCTGCATGAAGAACCAGCATTCATGTCAAGTACATACACAGACCTCAGGCAGTTTATGGCCTGTAGTTAGGAATGACATGCTAAACTTTTCCTGAATGTAATGTCAAACACACTGCAGTGGTATTGATTAACCTAATTTTTCTATGCTTTTCACTCTTACTGTGGTGATAAACTGCACAATTACAAGCTGACACAAAGCCTGAAACTGCATTTAGAGTAATGAATGCCTTTTCATGACACAAAGGGGGCGAACCGAATAAGTATTTAGCCTGAATTAGTAGCAAGTACAGGAAATAGGCAAGTAATGTGTTTCTCCTAAACTGCTTTTCTTCTGCTGAAAAATGGTTCTTTATTTTTTTTTCCTTCTTTTCCCTATTCTTTTTTTTCTTTTCCTGACAGAATGGAAATTGTACCAGAATCAGAGGTTTTATAGCGTTTCACACCATTCACGATCACATATGTGAGGGTGACCACTGTCAGCTGCTGCCAAGAAATGTCCAACACAAGTTATTTTCCTCTGCTTCTCTCCTTCTGCCCTCAGAAAAGATTAAGAACAAAAAAAGATAACTCAGTGTATGTTTAACATAGTAACAGCAAACACATTGTAAAATACAGCTAGCATATGAAGAGAAACTCAACAATTCCAAAATGAAACAATGCTAACCTCTTTTAGGACAAAGTCTTCTTGCTCTAAGAACTGGAACCCACAGAGGAGATCTTCCTCTTTCCAACTTTTTCCTTCATTTCAATGAGATAGTCTATTTCCAGTTTAGTAATCCATAACACTTAATGAGAATCCTCAGAAATGTTTCATTGTGTGTGACCTGGAATATGATGACTGATGAGGGAAATATTACTTATTTATTATTTAATGGTATATAGGATGCAGGTCAGCTACTTAGACTAAAAGACACTACACAAATCCAGGAGAAGAAAATACAGGAGGAGGCATTCATAAGTAATGTATTACTTAGACAATAGATAGATTGGCCATTAAAAATATATATTTTCAGGATTTCCAAGATAATATAATATTCTATAACTTTATAAATCATTACATTTTAAAGGTCTCTTTTCATTTTTTTATTTTTATTTTTTTTCAGTTGAACTATATGTATTTCAGAGGATTTGTATCAGTTTACTCTTATTAAGTACTGAGACTGGAATTTTAGAAATAAATATTTACTCCTTTAAAAATACAAGGACTATCGGGATTTTATTTTTTTATAGAAGTGAAAAACAGCCAGCAGTAACATCTGTAACACCTAACAATCAGGTAACATCTCATTTATCATCATCATGATCAATGTAATAGGATGATTAAAGCACACAATAAATAAATAAATAAATAAATTTATACCATAATTTGCTCTAAAATGTCTCCTAACAAATTTGTCTTGAAGCTTAGGAGAGTGTAGCTTTCTGTCTTTGACATCTGTAGCTGACATCTGTAGCTGTAGTTCTTTAAGGGGGAGGGAGCATACAGACAGAAAGATGAGGAGTAGACGTTCCCTATCATCAGCTTTTGGTCCATTAACCAGCTCTAAGCAGATGAAACCTGCTTCATGTATATTAATTAAACTGGCCACGTTTCTTAGTAGGAAATTTTAGGATTAAAAAGGATTAGCATATGTCATTCAATAATTTCAAAGCTGTCACTAGTCTTCATTTCTTCATTTTATGTTTTTAATAGAGTATGGTGTGTCTTAGAG
Organism: Heteronetta atricapilla; assembly: GCA_011075105.1. Taxonomy (NCBI): domain Eukaryota; kingdom Metazoa; phylum Chordata; class Aves; order Anseriformes; family Anatidae; genus Heteronetta; species Heteronetta atricapilla. The sequence continues at coordinate 45,362,748 of CM021735.1, forward strand.
AATAACGTTTGTTCAACATGTTTAACCTCCAATTGGTACTTGAAATTATTAAATCCCTATTAAGTTTATTTTATAATTTGTCACCTAAATGATAATTTATATCTTTCCTTTATGCCTCTTTAATTTCAAATTATGAACATTAAATGAGCAGCCTGTTACAGAGAAAGGCAGCAGAACTTTGTAGTTAACCTTATCACATTAGCAGCTGAATGCTATTCTGAAAGGCTTATAGGACTAAGTTCAACCCTTGGTTAACCTTTCTAAATTTGTCTCACCAGATCCAAAGAATTAAAAGACCCAAAGCCTTTTTTTTTTTTTTTTTTTTTTTTTTTTTTTTTTTTTCCTTTTTCTTTTTCTATGCAGTTCCCAAAATCCTGACAAAGTGAGTTTGTTCCATTTAGTATATTTCCTCAGGGGCTTTGTCAATTTAGTTTTATTTAAAGCCCCTGTGATTTCATAAGATACTTAACACTATGCAAAAGGTGCTGCACTTCATGTAAAAAAAAATAATTTAATCAAACTGCATTTAAATTTTCCTGTAAATCTGTAGGCACATTAATGAACCTACACTTATTTTTTTTAAGTACAACTGAATTTTGACTTAATGCCACCTAAACCAAATGTTAAAGAGCAGAAAGAAGCATATGGAAAGAAGTGTAAGAATAATTTTGAAACATTTTCTTCATGGTCTTATTGCACAAACCAAACCAAGCCACCATGTTGTCTAAGAATTCCTTTATGTCTAATTTGCAGCTTGTTAACCTGTTCTCTCTACAAGCAGTTATACCATATTCTTATGCACTTCTTTAATATTGACACGGCTGCAGAATCTAGTTCATTGTTTCTATAAGATTTTTAAAAAAAAAAAATGCTTAAGCAGTAATTTTAAATTTAATTCCATCCAGAATTAAATCTTCCTCCAGAAGATTGCTATTCTTTGCAGTTCATCTTTCTAAAGAAAATCGACAATCAAATTAAAAGAATAAATTGAGTTTTAACCATTAAAAAAGATTCTAATGATTCTTAATTTAAGATCTTGCATTGAAGAGGAGATTGTTTCAGCCTCAGAGTTAAGCATTCATGCTCAGTGGAGCCAGAATTTCCAATCCCAGCTATTTCACCTAAATCCTTTGTATTTCTAAAGCAAGAAAAAATGAGCTTTACTGTGAAACAAAAACACAAGCCAAACACCATCAGACCAAAACCTGAAAGATGTTCATTCAGATATGCATCTCAGTGTTTGGTCTTTCTGTGTCTTTGCAGTGTTTTGTATATCTGATGCACCTCTGGGATGCATCTGTAAAAGTTGAGCTCTAGTTCTTCTATTTTCCTGCCTGCAAAGATTCTCTGACACTGAAGCAATATTACTTTTGCCTCACATATTCAGACAAAATGTTTCATTTCACTAAAACTCTGTTGCATTTGGCTAATTCTGTTGCTGTACTGTTATCTCACAAGTAGTTGCCTGTAAAATATTGAGATGACGGAATGATTGAAGTGGGATCTCAGAAGACACGTCAAGGACTACATGTATATAGGAAGCTTTGGTTATGAATATAGGAAGATATGGTTTTTTAAACTATCAGACACTATACATGTCCTAATGCTTCTAAACATAACAAACTTGTCCAATCTTTTGTGTATGTATGCCTGTCAGTGTGTGGGATCTTGTTTTAAATCTCTCCTAGAGAGATTTAAAAACAATTTTAAACAATTTAAAAACAATTTTAAAACAATGGGCTTAGAGATCTTGTTTTAAATCTCTCCTAGAGATTTAAATCTCTCCTAGAGATTTAAAACTCTCTTAAATCTCTCTTAAACCTCTCCTAGAGATTTAAAACTCCTAGAGATTTAAGACAAGAAGAAAAACTCTGTCTTAGACAGAAGGCTTCAAGGCAAGGTCATGCCTGCAAATCTTAAAAGTATTAGTTTTATAAATGTACTAATTTCAAAAATAATCTTTAATCTGAATAGGAGGCAATGTAGCACTTCCATAGCTGCCATTATCTTGATGGAGTGAAATGAATGTGATTTTATTTGCTACCCAGATTTATGCAAAATGTTTAAAATTAATTTCAAAACTGACTTCAGACTTCTCCTCATGTACTGAATTGAAGATGAGGCCTGCGCACTTACATCAAGGACTACTAACACAAGCTGTCTGTGGAGAACATCAGAACACATTTCCTGGCTAGATTAGACAACTTTTGGAGCAACGTTAACTAAGCCATGTTTCCAGGTGGAGAACACAAGAGCTTCTCAACAATATAGGAAAAATAGAGGTTTAGACCAAATATGAGAACAAAATAATTCAGTTTAACTGTGTTATGCAAACAATACTTTCTTCTCTGAGCTATCTAGTCTCTCAGCAGTTAGCTATATGCAACTACCTTAGGAACTATTTTGCTTGTGCTCTATTTCAACCATCCCCAGTTATATTGCATTAATATATCCCCAATTATATTGCATTATATATCCACTAATTGGATAATGGATATAACCATTAGTGGCCCCATAGTCTGAGTTACCAGTGGAATAAATATAATCTGTCAAAAAGGAAAAAAAAATGCTGTTAATAGGTCTATGATTAGAATTTGTCCAGTTTTTTAAAATGGATAGAAAATTTCTGAATTATGTTAGCAATTAAAATATAAGGTAAAGGTTTGAATATTTAGGTTACTAGGGCTTGGAAAATTCTTTCAAAGAACAGAGAACAAGTTTAGAATTCAAACCTTTTCATAATGGATATATGAAAAGATATATGAATTGTGTATGTATACAAGACTAAAAATAGTAAATGCAACATTTCTTCTTCTTATCAGTTGTATTGCTAGTGCATCTTTAAATCCTTATATCTTTAAATGATCATCATTTATTCATTTGGATGATACTTCTTTTCCAGCATAGTACTACGCCCCATGAAGTAAATTAAAAAAAAAAAAAAAAAAAAAAAAAAAAAAGAAAAAAAGATGCTTCAGACAGAGCAAAAGCAAGGTGAATAACAACAACAACAACAAAGTATGCAGTAAGAGCAATAGCAGTAACTAAAGATAGACAACGTTGTTTAGATAGAACAAAAATGGCTTTACAATTACTCTGAAAATCATAGTGAACATTTGAACATTTTTGCATTTCAGAGGTTGCTGCACTTTTTATTTCAGCCATTGTTTTCAGTTTTCACCACCCATTAATTCTGGGCAGGATCTGAAACTAAATGATAAAAGATTGTATACTTATATAGCACTTTAAATCCAATGGCCTAAAAAGCACTTCACCAAGGTAGTCACTGTAATTATGATCTTTGCCAGTTAGGAGACAGAGACTTCTAGCATTAGAAAACATTCACATTTCCTGAGAGGTTCATCTGACCATTATTTACTAAAGGGACATATAGGCTGAATAAGGATTTATATGTTCCAATGCCTGCAGAAACAACATTTTGGTAACTCAGAGGTATACATAACAGATAACAAATCACGTGGGGAAAAATATTGAAAATACACTTTTCAAAGACCAAATTACCAAATTAACTGCTCAGAACATTCATGTGCTCCTTGAAGAGACATTGGTGTCAACAAATAACAGATAACCTTTTTCATATAGTGCCCAATTAAATGAAAATAAATTTATATGCATATATTTATCTCATCATGGATTTATGTGCTTTGTTTCCTTTGAATTCTTCTGTCACTGCTTTAAACTTACCATAATTCCACCCACAGTATAAAAGGCTGTTCTTTTTAAAACAGGAAAATAATGGTGAAGAAGCTTCCTCTTCTTTTTATTCTTATAGCTAAATTTCAAAGTAAAAAACATAGATAGTTTCATATACCTTGCCAGATCAAGTAAAGTTTATTGCCACTTTTAGTAGCCTAACAACCTTCCTTTATTTTGGGGCAAATGTACTACAGGAAGCAAACAAATTTTAAAATACATTAAAGTAGCAAATAAGTTCATGACTGATTATTAGGATGTATTGGGTTTATGTGGAAAGATGTTGGTAGCAGGGACCTGCAGGAGTGGTTTATGTGAGAAAAGTCCAGAAGCTGGATAAGGGCCGGTTTCATCCGGCTCCAAATGGACCAGCCGCTGGCCAGAGCCAAGACAATAAGCGATGTTGTTTGTGCCTCTGTGAGAGCAGATTTAAGAAAGGGAAGAAAAAATGCTGCACAACAGCAGCTGGGAGAGAGGAGTGAGAAACAGCCCTGCAGACAGCAAGGTCTGAACAGAAAGAGGGCAGGAGGTGCTCCAGGCATGCAGCAGAAGTTCCCCTGCAGCCTGTGGAGAGGCCCCTGGTGGAGCAGGCTGTCCCACTGCAGCCCATGGGTCTCACATGGAGCAGATCTCCATGCTGCACCACGTGGAGGAGCCCCCGGTGGAGCAGGTGGATGTGGCCTGGAGGAGGCTGTGGCCCCTGCAGGACCAGGCCCCAGGCCAGGGCTGCAGCCTGTGGGGAGGAGCCCACGCAGCAGCAGGGAGTCTGGGGGGGCTGCCATCCCGGGGGGGGGGGGGGCAGTGAAAGTGTAATACTGAGCAGCTGTGGTAGCGTGACATGTCTGTGCCCACTCCTGTCCCGAGATCATACTGTTCTCTCCTTAGAGGGCTTCCCAGCAGCAGGTTGGGAAGGGCATAAATGGGCCACGCCATGGTGACCACTTGCTATGATGCAGCTCCAGAGTGAGCAGTGTGGGGCACTGGAGATCAGCTGCTTCCTGGGATAGTGCCTCCACACCACAGAGGCACAGGCAGAGGGGGCTGCAGGCATGGCCCCCACAAGGCGCACAGCAGTCAGATCCCCAGCAGGGCAGATTCAAAGATGACGTGTTGGTGCTTTCCACAGCCACACTGCACAGAATGGGGCTGGTGCTTATGGCACAGCAATACCTGGACCCTGGGAGCCCTAGGGAAGACAAGACTGCCCAAGCCCAGGGCCATGGGTCAGGCTGGGCCTCTCCCACAGGGTATGCTCTGATCGAGGTCCTGAGTCACAGGGAGAGGAGAACAGGGTGTGCACTAGCAGGCGAAGGAGATTGAGAGAGTCTTTGTGAGATACACGGAGAGGAGAGGCTGATCCATATAAAGCAAGGCAGGAGGTACACTGCTGCCTGGAGGCACGTGGGCAGCAGAGAACAGCTGGCCTGGTGGAGAAGGCTAGAAGCTGTTGACTCCTGGCAGCAGGAGGGAGGTTCCAGATTCACCCACGTACCCACCCACCACCATGGGACAGCCTCAGTGCCGTGCACTAGGGAGAACAAGCAAGACCTGATGAGGATCCATTAGGACCATATAAGGAACCTAATGTTCACATGAAGGGGAAAAGTTGAATGATAGTTTCAGGATACTCCCTTCACCAGGGAATGGTGGCAGCAGTCTGCTGACCCAACTTCGTGCCTCAGGATGTTTGTTGCTCACCGGAGTCCAGCAACACATCCGGCATGTTAACACCTTGCTGCAAGTCTGGTGTCTCTATGACAATAGGAGAAAGTGTAAGAATTGCATCCAAGGTCTCTCAGATTTCTTTTATCTGTGAGTTACTTGGCGTCCTCATGTTTCTTTCCGTCACTTTTTTTTTTTTTCTTTTTTTCTTTAAGAGAACTTATTCTTCATTTTTGTTTTTGCATGAAAGGATTAGTTGCATATCTCCTGGAGACTACACAGCATTATCAATCTTGAACAAAGCTGGTGCCATTTGACAGATATGATTTACACGTTTACAAGAATTTAAGCCATGCATCTCTCTTAGGTGCATTCTGTTAGCCAGTAAGGGTCTGTAATTAACATTCAGTCTTCTGTGAACCACTACCCGTCTATATCTGTTTTGCTTGGAGAACTGAAGTGTTTAACCCTGCCTTGTGATAATCTCTTTGCTGTTCAGAGAAGTTGAATTTCAGCCTGTTTTATTAAAGGTTTCTAGGATCCGTGTAACCTCTAAGTATGTTACAGAAGCTTCAGTACAACTTTTCCAGCCACAGAGACTTCAAGGACTATATTTTATATCTACATGTGCTTAAGGAATGTAGCTACATAAATACAATGAGATGTGGTAAGGCAAGGTATGCATTTAGAGCGTATGAATACTTTGTAAGCACTGGATTTAGCATTTTACTACAAGAGTAGGTTGCCTTTTAGGGAAAGTAGGATGTTACTGAGTATCTGTACATATTAGTTTAGTTTATCATAATGGCAAATTTTATACAGGATTCAAATTCATCTACTCTACAACTCTAAACAAAATCATTGTCTTACATGATTTTCTTACATGCTCTCAGAAGCACTTTTGTAGTGAACTAGGTGTTTCATACAATCCAAATTCCTCTTCCTACAAGTCACGATGCCTTTCTTTGTATTATGAATCTTTCCTGTTCAGCTTGCCTTCTAAAGCTCAAGAATCTCCTTGTTCCAGTCAAAAAACAACAACAACAACAACAACAAAACAAAACAAAACAAACAAACAAACAAACAACAACAACAAAAAACTTCTTATATCTATTACTCTGGGGCATTTGTATGTCCCTGATCATGCACTATTGAGTTCCTGCCATTTTTTCTGTCTTTGTCTCTTTGGTAATTTCCTCATGCTGGCAGGCAAGAAAAACAAACAAACAAACAAACAAAAAAAAGATTGGTTCACCCAGATGCAACATTGGCCGTTCAAAGAATAGTTTCTGAACAGCATGCTGTATTTACATTTCTATTATCAGTAGTCTTACAATACATGAAAGAGTGGATGTTCCAGTACATTTCACAAGGAAGTAATTTGCACAGTAACATCTTCATAGTTTCAGTAATACTTAGAGATATTGTCCTAATCACATAACTGTAGAAAAAAAAGGACTGGAAGGGCCCTTCAGATGTGAGGAAGTCATGCATTATGCTGCAAGTCAGGCTCAGCTATCTGCTGTATCTGAAAGTGTCTAAGTGGATGAGGAGCTTAGGCTACCTGTTTGGACAAATAAAGGTTAAAGCTTCTAAGGTATACTTATAGTCAAACATATACTTAGCTTTTCATTAAATAAAATAATTAAATTGCTAAAAGTAATAAAATATTTTGCATAAACTGTTAAAGATTCCATAAGCGTATCTCATTTACTTATTTATTTAGTTCATAATGTCTAAACCTTTGATTTGCACATTTTGTTAAAAATCTTCCAATGAATTTCATCAATGTGTTTGGGGTCACTAATCTAATAAGCGAATACATATACTTGTGCCTTTATTTTTTAAAGTCATTTATCATCATTTATTTGCCCCAAAGGCAAATTACCATCATTACCATCTCTGCCACAAACATGATACTTAAGTTATTCTAACATAAGTGGTGTACCAGAAGGATCAGGAATCAGAAGCTTGGATCACAAGAAAACACGTTTCTTTAGGTATTTTCTGTTAAACTTTCTCAATATTGTACACCAGAGACTGGTAGCTTTGAAGGTTATTAAAACTCTTTCCTTCAGTAAAACATAATATCTATGAATAGTAAAAGAGAATTCTGGAAATGTTCTGAGATTTCTAAAAGTACAGAAACAGAGGATGGGTCAGATGACGCTAGGTTTGGGCCACCTGGCAAAAAGATAGCTAATATGCTAGTATACTTTGTTTCTTTAGCTGTGTTGACTCTGAAGTTCCATGTAACATGTTATTTTTATTTAATTTATTCATAACTTTATGAAGTGTTTCAATTAGGGAACAGCTGTAAGAGTAACTCACAATACATACCAATCAGAAAATGATCAGTTGAGAGTTGAGAAATTTGGTATTCATAGACTCTACACCAGAGAAAAAGAAAATCTACTGCTGATTATGCTATCATCCTTAAGATGCTAACTAGGATACACTCTTTTTAATACCAGAAGTTCATGTTTTGACTTACAATCAAAAATTTCATATACCTGCATCATAAGAATTATTGTAAATAATTCAATTAGACCCTAAGGGGAAAATCAGGAGTATAAACATCTAGAAGTAGTGACCTGAAGATTCAGGAGTCTGAATTCAATCTGTTGAATATCATTTGTGGAAAGGGTCAGTCTTGTATTGGTCTTATCCTCTGGTATGTATTTCAATCTATTACAGTATTTCATATCTGCTTAATTCATATCTGCTTAATCGATCAATAAATAGTGTTCTGACAGTCTCTGTAATGATATCATGTAATGTTGCTGACACTGAACCAGATGCATCTCAAATGCAATGTTGTTGGCTTCTCTCAATATTGCTGCTAGGTTGTTCCAGACTTACAATTTAAAGTCATCCAATTTTCATTCTTATTATTCTCCTAATATATCCTAGGTTTTCCCATCACTGCTTTCACCACAAGGTACTTGACTACCTAGTATATGGGTAGAGGAGTAGGTTAGCATACCCATGCTAAACTGGACAAGACAGGCAGATGTCCCTCTAAGTGTTTTGTACACAGCTTTACATAAAGCACATTGCCTATTAATATAACTGTTTGGGGAAAAAATGGATAATACATAGCTAAGCAAATAACTCAAGGTAAGTCATTAAATAATTTCACAAAACTTGTATTTTTTGAATTGCCACAGGTTCTTTTTTTAAAAAAAAAAAAAAAATCTTGACTTAAAATTATTCTGAGATAATACTTGTACATATAAATATGTTGAATAGTGTCAGTATGCCATACTGCAAGTAGTTACCAAAGCTTCATAGCTACATGTATCTGTAGATACATAAGTCTTTGGTTCTTTTTTATGTATGATGAGTGTGTGCTGTTAAAACACTGACTATGCTGTCAGGAAACCACAGCTTGAAGGATGCTGAAGAAAAAGATGGGACTGTAACAGAGACTCCTCAAAAGTTCAAATACAGAATAGTTGCAGGGGTGTGAAAAGTGCAAAGCAATAGTAGAGGTCCCAGGTCTCATAACACAAACTATAAAGGTTAGCTTCCTGGTCATTAAGAAAATGCAACCTGAGAGCTGAGTAAAGCTTGCTTCAGGGATAAAAAAGAAAACTAAGAACAAGTATCATGCATATGTGAAGCTTACCTTACACAGCAAATTTGGGTGTACCATCAAATTGTGAACTAGTGAGGAAAGAACATATTATGATAACAAGTATATAAAAGTGCCTCAAGTACAGCCAGAGTGAGGAGGAAGCATCAGCTTCAGTTGTCCTCCTGCAGAAGAACTTGAGGTGCTAAGAACTCATGGTAAATAAATGATCCTGCTTCTCTTCAAAGAACATTGATCGCCCAGTTTTATTATTTAAGGGGCAGAAGAAGGGCAGGCATATGCCAGAAAATAAGTAAATACTGGACAGATTGGAACATCTGACAAAAATCCGTCTCAGCCTTCTCTGTACCTGCATTTTAAATAGTTGAAGACAAGTTCCACCCTTAAGCCTTCTCTTCATACAGTGGAACAAAACCATTTCCATAAACCTTGTACATCCAAACAGTACTTTGGACTACATGTCTTAGAATTATAGAATCACAGAATATCCTAAGTTGGAAGGGACTCATAAGGATCACCAAGTCCAACTTATGGCTCCAAAGAGGTCTGTCTGAAACTTAAACTGTATGTCACAGAGAGAATAATCTAGGTTGGAAGAGACCTCCAAGATCACCAAGTCCTCTAACCTCAACCTCTAACCTAACACTAGCAAGTCCTCCACTAAACCATATCACTAAGCTATACGTCTAAACGTCTTTTAAAGACCTCCAGCGATGGTGACTCAACCACTTCCCTGGGCAGCCCATTCCAATGCCTAACAACCCTTTCAGTAAAGAAGCTCTTCCTAATATCAAACCTAAACCTCCCCTGGTGCAACTTTAGCCCATTCCCCCTCATTCTATCACCAGGCATATGGGAGAATAGACAAACCCCCACCTCGCTACAGCCTCCTTTAAGGTAACTGTAGAATAAGGTCGATAAGGTCACCCCTGAGCCTCCTCTTCTAACGGCTGAACAATCTCAGCTCCCTCAGCCGCTCCTCCTAGGACTTGTTCTCCAGAACCCTCACCAGCTTTGTCACCCTTCTCTGGACTCACTCAAGCACCTCGATGTCCTTCTTGTAGCGAGGGGCCCAAAACTGAACACAGTACTCGAGGTGCGGCCTCACCAGCACCGAGTACAGGGGGACAATCATTTCCCTGGGCCTGCTGGCCACGCTGCTTCTTATACAAGCCAGGATGCCGTTGGCCTTCTTGGCCACCTGAGCACACTGCTGGCTCATATTCAGCCAACTATCAGCCAATATTCCCAGGTCCTTCTCTACCAGGCAGCTTTCTAACCACTCATCTCCCAGCCTGTAGTGCTGCCTGGGGTTGTTGTGCCCCAGGTGCAGGGCTTGGCCTTGTTGAACTTCATGCAGCTGGCCTCAGCCCATCAGTCCAGCCTATCTAGATCCTCCTGCAGAGCCTTCCTACCCTCGAGCAGATTGACACACGCACCTAACTTGGTGTCGTCTGCAAACTTACTGAGGGTGCACTCGATCCCCTTATCCAGATCATCAATAAAGATATTAAAGAGGACTGGCCCTAGTACTGAGCCCTGGGGGACTCCACTAATGACCGGCCTCCAACTGGATTTAATTCCATTCATCATGACTCTTTGGGCCTGGCTATCCAGCCAGTTTTTAACCCAACAAAGTGTATGCCAGTCTAAGCCATGAGCAGCCAGTTTCCTGAGGAAAATGCTGTGGGGAACCATGTCAAAAGCCTTGCTGAAGTCAAGGTAGACCACATCCACAGCCTTTCCCTCATCCACTAAGAATGTCACTTTGTTATAGAAGGAGATCAGGTTAGTAAAGCACGACCTGCCTTTCATTAACCTATGCTGGCTGGGCCTGATTGCCTGATTGCCCTGCAAGTGCTATGTGATGACATTCAAGATAATCTGTTCCATGAGCACTGAGGTCAAACTAACAGGCCTATAGTTTCCTGTGTCTACCTTCTGTCCCTTCTTATAGATGGGTGTCATGTTTGCCAGCTGCCAGTCGAGTGGGACCTCCCCTGTCAGCCAGGACTGCTGAAGTCAGCGAGCATTGTCTAAATGCTTCTTGAGCTCTGCTAGGCTTGGTGCCATGACCCCTTCCCTGGAGAGCCTGTTCCAGTGTCTGACCATCCTCTGAGTGAAGAACATTTTCCCACTATGTAATGTCTTCTATCACTGAATCTTAATAAGATTGTAATTGGATCATGAAGACCATTATTGAAGACTGGCAAAAGAAGTCAGCTCCACATTTTTTGTAGGCCAAGGTGTCTGGCCCCTGATCCTTGAGTACTGGCTGTAAATCCAGATGCAGCAAACGGTGGAGAAATGGCAAATAACTCTGTAATTTGCAATGCAGCATATTTTCTACATCAGCTTATGGTAGGTGTCTAGCATTCTGTGCAATTAAGGGAGAAACTGAAAGACAATAACTTCTCCGCAATTAGGGTGGAATCATGCTGCAGAAAGCTCATTGTATCATTGTATGTTTTCTGACACGCCAGCTTATTCATGCTTCAGGGCAAAGCACCTCCACAGCACTGCCTGCCCAAGACTCTGTTTAAATAATACAAATGAGCCTCCTGTACCCTAGTGGTGATGAATAGCCTACCTTTTATCCATAGCTATAATATTTTGTCATAATTACCTGACTGACTTTTCCATTATACAATAATGATGGGCATAGCTGAAAAGGCTCAGATTTAATGTGCTGTTCCTAATCATCACATTTTTTTTTTTTTGTGAATCAACAATATTTTGAAATGCTGATCTCCTTGAGAACAGTTTTTTTATTATTATTATTTTATTTTTATGTAGAGGGAACATAAGGCATCCTATTTCTCCTCTTGGAAAGACATGAAGACTGTAGTTTACAGTTTCTGCCATAAATAGCCCCTCCAAAAATAAAATAGTTAACTAAATTTTTGAGAGTTATATGAAAAATAGACAATTGGATTCTTTTTTTTTTTAAAAAGGTATATACTCAAGGCACGCATTTCCTTCTTCTTGAATGCCTTTGTTAAAACTGTATGTGATTCACAACCGTCAACAGAAACCAAAGAATTTAGGGGAGGCATGCAAACATTTTCAAATCACTTCTTTAAGAACAGCAACATCTATGATTCCTGCAGCTCAGAGACTGCTTTCAAGTGACAACAGAGTTGACTGCTGGAAGAATATAGAGGCTTGAGATACTATTTTGTCTTCTGAAGCTTCTTCACAATTTTTGACGAAAGAGACTGAAAAAGTTTTTCCACTCCCAGTAGAGTAAATGAATGGGTGCTTTCAAAAGAAACTGGAATAATATGTATACAGTTCACAAAAGTCTCTTACTGATTTTTATATCTAATTAAGTGGGAACATAATAACATTTTCATGTATACCAAAGTATTTTTCATCAGCATCTGAAAAGTAGCCTAATGAATTAATTCCATTCTAAAGTTCCACTTTTAGAATGGTAAATGGAGACATAGGAAAATGCCTGGTTAATGATCCCACCACTCACATAAAATAGGACAAAACAGTACAGAAACAGCAAAAAATATCTAAGATCGTCATCACTGGTCATGTGGAAAGGATGTATGTGCTTGGACACTGGGGAACCAGAGGTACAATACTAACTGAAATAGGAAAAACCTTGAAGTCTCCACTTTTTCCAATAACTCATTTCTTCCATGAACAAAACACTCTGAAAACTCTCCTGAAAATTTTGAAACTTTTCCTGGTTCCATTTTTATGAAACAAACAGGAGAAATAGTTAAGGAATATTGGAAATATCAACTTTTTTTTTTTTTTTTTTTTTTTTTTTTTTCTACTAGAGAAATAGGATGGACAAACTGGAATATACAATATTTTGAAAACTGATTCTAATTCCAGGTCACTTGAAGTGAACCACATCCTGAACACAGGACCCCCCCACCCCTCAAAAAAAAAAGTTCATAAAAATAAATTGAAACATAAATGAGTGGATGAATGAATAAATTAATATTCTTTCTCTATAAAAATGAACATAAAAGTAGTTAAAACAGATACTGAGCGAGCAACTGTGAGAAAAGAGGACCTTTTATTTTTCTTCGGTATGTTAAGTGTAACATAGCTGTAAAACAGCAGGCAGTCATAAACACCAATAGAAAGAGTTTAAATCAATATGAAAGTACAAGTCTTCCAACTGCAGCCTTTGCAATCTTAAAAACAGCACTAAGAGGAAGAAGAAACCCATCAAATTCATCCTACAATTTTGTGTGTCCCAGAAGTTAAGAGTCTCCTTGGCCAGATCAGCAGGTAAATCCTCTACATTTGTGCCCCAAACAGCAAGACCATTAGCAATTTACAAGAAGGGATCTGGGCATGATCTTCAGCTTTTCATCAATAAAGAGCATTCTGTTGCTTAGGCATTGTGTGAAGCAAAGTCTTTCTTTCTTTCTTTACAGTGTAGAATTGACTGTGAAATATTGTGAAATACGCAGTTGAAATAAATCTCAGTTTAGATTTCTCAGATGATATTTACTATACTAAAATTTTCACATTGTGTTTTGAACTATTGCTCACTTACCCAAGTGAATGGCAATGCTATTCTTTAAACCTAGGCTTCTGAAAATAATTTATTTAACAGTGAATATGTCATGAAATGACTGACTAATGGATGAGCTGCAGCTGATAAGACAGTAATCACAAGTTACTGACTGGTTGCACAAGTTAATTTTTTTTTTTTTTAATTTATTTTTAGATTTTAACTTAGTCCTTCTGAAATGTTAATAAAGTGTAAGTCAACTGTATTGCTTTTTATTCTTTGCCTCTTTTTTTCCCCTGGAAGAAAGAAGTTTTTTGTTTGTTTGTTTGTTTTTTCCTTGCAGAAAAATCCACAGGGCCTCTTCTCCTACCTTCTGCCTGAAAGAAAAGTTTTTATGGTCACTGAAAACCACAGCTGAAAGAAAAATGCTGAAGAATATGTAATTCTATATACATGTGCTCATTTTGATAAGCAAAGATTTACTTTTTTTACATTTACTTTCAGAAACAAAACTGGTATGGTTGATCAACCCTACACAACATTATGATCAAATTTACATCTCTAGAGGAAAAAACAGATTTTTAAACTGTCAAATTTTTAATTAATTCATTTTTGTGCTTTACTTAATCTTGAATTTCAGAAAGTTAGGAAAATGGTGCAGTTCATGACACTGCTGTTAAATTGACCTTTCATCATTTTGCTGTTCTGCCCAGAAAGGTATAGTAATATTCCTGATAGTCTTTAGTACAAGACAGGCTTCCATGATTACTGCTGAATTGTTTGGGTTATCTAGATTGTTAAGAATTCTGCTGTTTGATTTTGACGGTAGGAAGATCTATTTCATACACATAAAGTAATGAAAAACTCTTTTTTTTTTTTTTTTTTTTTTTTTTTTTTTTCCCCATCAGGAGATATTCATACAGAGGCATAAATCACAGTACTCTTAGGAACCTAACTTTGGTATGGTATAAAGGAACAAAGTTAGAAAATAAAATCTTGCTACACTTATTGCAGATGAAGGTAGACAACTATATAGCTAGTGTTCATTCCCAAGCATATGATAAATTTTCTGTCTGTTGTAGGAAACAGGTTTGAACACGTTAGAAACAGGTCAAGAACAAATTATCAGAAAAATAAGACATCTATGGCTGTACAAGAATACAGGATCCACGGTTGGGTTTTATGATTATTGCTAAACTTGGGAAAAAAAAAATCCTGATAAATAAAATTAAACTACTTTTGGTCCCTTGATGGCATCCCTTCCCTCCAGTATGTCAACCACATTACACAGCTTAGTGTCATCAGCAAAGTTGCTGAGGGTGCATTCAATGCCCCATCCATGCCACTGACAAGGACATTAAATAGCACCAGTCTCATTACTGATGCCCTAAGAACAGCATTCCTTGCTGTTCTGAACTCCATCTGAACATTGGGCCATTGACCACAACTCTTTGAGTGCCATTCAGCCAATTGCTTACCCACTGAGTGTGATCAAATCCATGTCTTTCCAGTTTAGGGACAAGGATGTCATGCAGGATAGGCTCTGTGCACGTCCAGGTAGATGACATCAGTTGCTCTTCCCTTATCCACCAATGCCCTTCATAGAAGGCCACCAAATTTGTCAGGCACAATTTGCCCTTAGTGAAGCCATGTTGGCTGTCACCAATCGCCTCTTTATTTTCCATATACCTTTGCACAGTTTCCAGGAGGATCTGTTCCATGATCTTGCTGGGCACAGAGGTGAGATTGACTGGCCTGTAGTTCTCCGTGTCTTCTTTTTCTATCTTTATAAAACCAGAACAGTACAAAACAAAACAAACAGAAATCAACAATAAGATGACTATTGTTTTCCAGCATGACAGCATTCTGGAGGGAATAATGTTTTGCTTTGCTTGTCTGTCGGAATGTTGTATGCAAAATTCAAGGTAACATATTCTAAGAAATAAATGCAAGATCCCGAAACACCTTTAATACTCCACCTAACAATACAATAAGGCTGAGCAAAATCACAATTTGTACTCTGTTGAAATATCATTTTGCTTTCTTTTGAAGTCCTTTCCTACCCTACATCAATTCAGACACTGTAACCTCTCCCTCATCTTAGCTTGATACCCGAATAGAACTGGAAAGTAGAAAATTCCCAGGAGGACAGAAAATAACTGTTGTGTTCTCAGCTTCTTCATTAGATAGCTAGTTATCATTGCGAGCTCTGGTGTACAGGAAACTTCCTGCTGCTTTTTGGACATGCTGCTGATAGTACTCTTACTGTCTTTGTTCTCTTGATATGTCTCCCTTGGAATTTCCAACCTACAGTAGCCACAAATGCTGCTACTACACTTCTGCACCTACTACACTTCTGCAATGCTGCTGCTACACTACTGCAACTGTTTTTACGAGTACAAAAAAAAAAAAAAAAAA
>CM021735.1:45379028-45434446 GCA_011075105.1 Heteronetta atricapilla
GGAGGGGAGGAGAGGAGAGTGGAGGAGAGGGGAGGAGAGGGGAAGGGAGGGGAGGGGAGGGAAGGGGAGGGGAGAGAACAACCAGCAATAAAGTAGTTAAAGTAGTGATTTTTTTCCACGTTCATAAAATTTCTAAGAATAACATGAAGAAACAGCAGCCAGCCCTTAACTTAATCTTTTCTTGTTCACCAGTTATTAGATCATTCTAAAATAGTGTGACAATGTCATTGTTACTTGTATTTCACCTAAACCCTTTTATGGGACTCGAGCCATATTTTTCTAAAAGCATAAAATAAAGCAAGTCTTTCTAAAGGATACCATGTGTCTAAAGTGCATATAGCCCCAAGCACAGGGAAGGGAAACCAACACAAGACTGTGTGAAATTTCTATCTTAAAACTTCAGAGATCCTATAGTTGCCCTGTGCCCTGTTCATAAAGAAATGTATGAGAAAATAAAAGACTTGGACAGGATCAGGAACTTCCCTCAGTGGGAGAAAGTGAGGAAAGCGGTGTAAGAAAAACTCCAAATACTCTTTGCTATTGCTATTGCTATTTCTTCACCTCTTAGGTAAGCACATGAAGAATGACCCAGAGAAAGAGTAGGACTACAGGTGGGGAGTGGGGACAAAATTTGCCTTCAGTTCAGAGTATGCATATTGCTGCTGTCAGCTAGGTAATATTCTTCTCTTTCTGATTGCCTCCTCTCTAAGTACAGTTTTAGCCAAGTTAAATTATGAGAAACAGATTTCAATGGATGCACTTGAAAAAGCTCAGGTGTGATGAATGGACCATTGTCCATTGTTAATGTGCATGAAGATGTTGGAACAACAACATAAAGGTGAATGGACAGTAGGGGTGTTAGGGATCACTGGCTGTGGATGCAAGGATCTAGATGAGAAAGTGATCAGCAACAGTGAGGGTAGAAAGGCTATCAGCATATCAGCAGCAAGAGCTGCAGTGGAAGAAGCTTGGGATGTAAGGATTTGAGGTGCAGATGTTGGAAAAGAAGGAGAAAAATCAACCAAGAAGAGTATTATATTCAAAGTAGCTGGAATCTGAATTGCAGAAACTGGGCAATGCCTGGGAGTAGTGATGTGGTGATGTGTTTGGCCTGCGATGGCAGGGGTAAGGGAGGAAAGGATCATGTCTATGTAGGAAAACCAAGTTATTACAGGAAATCAAGCTCATTTAAAAAGTCAGAGAATCAATTGTCTAGGTCATAATACTTAGCAGCATTTTGCTAGTGATACACGCTATTGCTGGCTTGCACACATTGCTGTCGCTGTCGAATTATTAGATGTAACTTTCTGATAGTTGAGCACTGTGTTCAAAATCTATAGTGCATTATCTTGTGCATTTTTCAGGCAAAAAGAAACAAGACAGCTCTAGAGAATTAAGTTCTTTCACTATTGGTCTGGGCACATAGAAAACAGAAGTCTGAAAGGTAGCAGTGTAACTTTGATATTTCTTAATCAGGAGCTCAGGAGCTAGGAAACTCAAGATCTAGGTGCATAGGACTTCTGTTATTAGAATAGGGATAGTAAATTTTCAACAGCACAGCAATTGCTTCAATTGTTTCAAAGCAATTGTTTCACAGTTGCCAGTTGTGTCCACAGATTCTTTTCTCCAGTACTTGGATCTCATTTTCTCTCATGAACACATGACTGAAAACATCCCCACCAACTGGTTTGACATGAACATAAAGGACTACTAAATCAGGCCAGACTGACCAAAAAGAGACTCAGTATTTAGCTGTTTCCCAAGAGATAATTTCAATTTTTTATGATTTGCTGAACCGCTAGTACTTTTGAGAGATGATGATGACTATGAGATATGTTATCGTGTAGTATTTCCATCACCTCACTTCAGAAAGTTTTTTAACAATTACTGAAGCGATTTGACACCAGTCACATCCTAAATATATGGATGCTTCCATCCCTTACATTGCAACCCAAAGCATAACCCAGAAGCAAATCTTCCAAATGTCATGTGACTGAATGAAGAGTTAAACAAAACGTCAACGAGGTCAGACTCTGTAGAATGTTTAGCTGAGCATTTTAATTGACAGGAGAAATCCATGACAGAATATTAAGGCATTTTCAATGATAGTTGCAAACTTTCATGACAGTCAGACTTGCTTGGATTGATTTCTCATAGATTCCATGAAATTTCTCATCTCATCCTAAAATGACACAGGATAATTGCAGTAAAGCCTTTGATATATGCAGAACTGACTGATTAATCCATTAACATACTGGAGCAAACAGCAGACAAGAAGCAGCAGCAGGTATTTTTGCATGCATTTATACAGCCTTATAAACATATTGATGATGACTTTATACATCTCACTGATATATGGGTTAATCAATACAAGCTCAAAACAAGTGTTCCTAATAAACAACCCCAGTTATAATTTCCTGTGATAAACAGAGAAGCATGTAACCCATATTTTGTGTTACTTTGACCTTGGATTATTTGTGTTTTAAGTCAACAGTAAATGTCTCAGTCCATGGAGTATGAAAATATTAAGCATATGATATATAAATAATAAGTTTTGGTTTTTAGTCATGGTCAGGTGTAAAATAAATAGAGATCATGTTAGCTACATGATCTTTTAATTGAAGATCAAAAAATTCCATGTAGGTGTGAATGTCCTTTGAGCGCAACATAATGTAGTTCCAACATTAGTTTCCTTTCCTTGTATCTACAAGTGTAATCATAAAGTGATATGCTTGTTCTTTATGTATAGAGCTATTTGCTAGAAATTAGCGTGCATACAAATCCTGTGTTGATAAACAAATTATATTCTCTCTCTTTTTTAACATGGATTTGTAATTTAAAGGGTGAAATTGTAAATGTTCCCCTGTGTATAGAACATTAATGAAGTATTCAGGGACTTGGACAGCATGGCTTAGATTCATTCTACTTAGCCACTTTATTATACATGACTAAATTAAGAGCACAATTGCTGTAGGCTGTCTGCATTCGTAATTGAGAGAAATGAGCAGATTCAGATGGCAGTTTACTGGTTAGGAGATCTGAATCATGCTCTGAATGTTCCTCTTTCTGCCTGTTGAACAGAACCTGGTGCAACAAGGCATCTAGTTTAGGACAGGTTATTTAATGTTAAGATATTAGGCATATTATATATATAATGATGGGAAGACTGTGGGCCGGGCAAGGTTGCTTCATGTTGCTGATAGGACATAAGAATCAGCCTTCTGATAGAGAGACACATTCATAGCTCTGGAACTTGTCAACAAGAAGCCAAGTTAACTGGGAGAGAAAACAAATTAGATAAAAATGAATAGCATACATAATTTAAAAATATTTGGCTGATGTCTCTTGGCGAAAATATAAAACTTTATTACATAATATCTTCTCTGTGTTAGAAAGAAATCAGAGTTATGATAAGTGACATAATTTAGATTTTCAAATAAATTCATACATTTTTGTATCCTAACCTGGGGATAAGGAGATTTTTCTGGATAGCTTTACTAAGATATATGTCTTACCATATACATCCCCCAAACTAATCTGCTTTTATGTTGTTTCAAGGATCCTCCTAAAACATACATTTAAATATTGTAGGCATTTGAAGAATTAATTTCACACATGCACAACATTTTTTTCTTTTTTTTTATGATTTGGTGGGTATTATTCATCTGGTTACTCATGCATCATCTTCCATGATTTTATGCAACACATAAATTGTCACTTACTAACTAGAAATAAGTAAGTTTAAAGCAGATATTCAATAGAAGAAGCTATAGTGAAAGAAAATAAAGGATGACCCACTGCTATAGAGCAGTAATCCAAACTGCATGTGATGGTAAACTTGGACCCAGATCAGTTGCCAAAATGAAACTTTTGGCAGAAAAAGATATTGAGATAATTCTTTAAACACATGGACAGCTAGATTCACCTATATGATTACATTTTTAGTAGTACAAAGGAATTTCTTCATCATTCCATATAATATTAGGAGGCCCCCTACCCAGTGTTTCCTTTTTATGGCTATATGATATAAAATATGTTTAGATTTTATTTTTCAACAAATTCTGTTAATTTATTCTATTTGAATATCATTGCTATGTTTCTGAATCTTGAGCTTACCTTCATGCATGCTTTGTGAGTGATGGCTCATGCAGCTCGTGCTTCTTTGGGCAAAATGCCCAAACGGTAACATTTAAGTTTTACACATGTGAGAGAAGGAGGTTGGGAGGAGCACATGAGGAAAAAAAAAAAAAAAAAAAAAGCATATGCATTTTTTTGGCAACGTATGTGTGTACTTTTTGTTTGTCCATTAGGACCTCTCTTCATTTTTTTTAATTTTTTTTTAATACGTATTATTTTGAGGAGTATCCTGTGGCATGTTTTCAATATCCTCAATTTAGAATCTGTCTCTGAATGGCTTATCACATAACGTAACAATACACTGTCTAGATGGGACAAATCTGTTCACATCTCTTAGGAATATCTTATGTTTCGGTCAGAAGGTAGCAAGACTATAGTTTCTCTTGGGGAGAGGACACAGGTAGAGATGAAGGTGGTAGTTCTTAACTGTTGATGTTCAACAGGGGCATATCTTTTTTTTCTGCCCAGATGACTACTAACTCTTAGATCAGTAACCCTAATATGTGTTCTGTTGCCCCAGGAAAAACTCATGGATGTGACCTGAATCAGAAATTAAATATCTACATTGAATTATATACAGAACTCCACTTTGCATATATAGTATTCCCCTAAAGTCCCAATTGACTCCCAGGAGGTCTCAAAGTCTATTCAAAAAAGCTGTGCTGTAGACATCATCCTGCACAGTTTTTGGAAAGCTTTTCTTCTACTTGAGTGGGTTCCTCACAGTTTTTGTATCCAGCTGAATCTCACCAAAAATCAATTCATGATACTTATATTACCTGTAACAAGTACATATTTCACACTACTGAATTGTCGCATAGCTTCCGTCATCAAAAATTGAGCAAGAGGTACAGAGGTTCATGGAAATAGCAGAGCATGCCCCTTACTTCTTTGAAACTGAGGAGTGTTGTAGAGATGGTTAGAAATGACCTGAAATGTACATTTTATGGGAGTAGTTGTTATTGTTCCAGACAGTCCCGGATAGAAAAGCTGTCATGGGATCTGGATTGAAGCTGAAGTAGGGTTCTTGATGATGGAAATCCTAAATCTAGGAAATAGTTACTAGTTACTCTTGCTCCCACATGGTGACCAAAAGAATCTTCTGAAGTTGTCATTTTTGCAAGTGCTAGAAGATGCATAGTTGTTATTGGCCCCTAACCAACCATTCTTTGCCAATTATGTGTAAGAGTCTTCAATAAGCATGGTTTAATACTTCTATTGTTACATATATCATATACATATGTACTATAATTACAGTACTCTTAATAGTAATGACAGAAAAAATAATAATTTCTTTCCTCATCCTAATGAGCTGTGTATATTGCCTCTATATGATTACTACTACTGAGGCAAATGGCTCTTATTTTTCTTCTATTAAAAACAAACACTTATTGAAATATGAGAGACATTTCTGAAAACAAAACAAAAACAAAAACAAACAAACAAACAAACAAAAACAGAAAGCATTTTAAAGCCTCTTCTCATTACTTTTAGACAGATGTTATTTACTCTAATGATCATACAACTCCTCTTGTGCTTCTCTTGGGAGAAAAGGCCCTGACAATCACTGCCGCTCACAGCAAGCTCGGTAATTCTGCATGCAGCATTCAATACATTGCCCACTTGTGACATTATGTTATGTCCCTTCCTCTATGTCATGCTCCCAAACAAAGTATGCCAAAGCAGTTCAAGCAAATCTTTTCCTCTCTTTCGCAGCACACTGGACAAAACCTGCCTTCTGATGCTGAAGTGATGCAAGAGCATAGAGAATCTCATCCCCTATGATGAAAGACAAACTGGATCCTTACCCAGTGCTAAAGAGAGCTGTGCAAAGGAAAACTGGTAAGTGTGCCAGCTCATACACTTCTTTCCATCAGTGCCATCAGCAAACCAAAGGCCACAAGTGCTTCCACTGTAGATTGCACAAACAGCCAGCCAGTAGCAAGGAACAGAGGGATTCCATGCAGACTGATTATTTTTTCAAGCCCAATAAGCAAAATATGAAGGAAAATGACAAAATGCAAATTACACCTGTCATTTTAGTATCTGATATTTGAAAACTCTGAGTGCTTGCAACGCACAGTATCTGAAGGCAAAGATGCACAAAAATCTGAAATGTTGTTTGATCAGATACTCCATTAAGAGTTATTAATGGATAAATTGTAGTGCAGCATGTTTTGGGTAAACCTTGAAGTTCTAAATCAATAACCCTTGAAGTTCTTAGTGCCCATTTAGGAAAAATAAAAAAAAATTAAAAAATGATGTACACAATGTTAAGACCAACAAAACATTTCACATTCTTAAATTAAATGTGTACTTTGGTCATAAAAAATATGAAAATCGTGAGTAAAATTAAGCTTCAGAAGTTTTATTGACAAAATAAACTATGTTACAACTTTAATTGAGACAGGTACAGCTAGATTATTGTGCAGCTGTTTCCTGTCATGAAAACTGTAATACCACCCTGCTCAAACACATAATAATTTCTTCCTGACACTTACATCAAGGTTTGTTACTACAGAAAGAGGGAGAGAAAGATGAGGTTATGCCCATGTCTTGTCTTCATGTTTTATAATCGTGTCACCAGAGCGCATATCCAGTGTTAGGAGTTAGGAAATATTCCCAAACCCCACAAGACACAGTCTTAACAAGAATGCCCTACAACAGGACTGCCAGGATGGACAGGAACCTGAAGCTCTTGGCATACAAGGAAGGCCAAAGGAACTGCCATTATTCAGCCTCAAGAGCAGAAGGTTCAAGGAAGTCTTACTGCTGTCTACAGCTGTTTAATGGAATAGTGTGGAGAAGGCAGACACAAACCTTTCTCAGATGTGAACAATGACACCATGAGAAGCAATGGACAGAAGTTGCAAGAAAGTAAATTCTGAGTAGATATTAGGAATTCCTTCACCACAGTGCCCACAGTGATAGTCAGTCATTGGAACAGGTTGCTTGGAAAGACTGTCAAATCTCCATTGTTGTAGATATTAAGAACTGAACTAGACGAGGCCATAAGCAATGTTTTAACAGACCCTGCTTTGAACAGGAGGTTGGCCTGTGTGGCTTCTGGAAGTTCCTTCTAGATTACTTGATTCTATAAGACCCGAAATAAATTATGCATGCTTGGTGCACAGACTTTACATTAGAGAACAATGTAGGTATGGGAGGGATCATCATAAAAATCCTCTACTCTTTTCCATCCCTTACTGGATATTCCTGTACTCTTTGTTGGGGGCAGGACAAGGGGCAATGGCTACAAAATGGATCACAGGAAGTTCCGCAGCAACATGCAAAAGAACTTCTTCATGGTGAGGGTGACGGAGCACTGGAACATGCTGCCCAGGGAGGCTGTGGGGTCTCCTTCTCTGAAGATATTCAAGACCCATCTGCTTGACTACCTGTGCAACTTGCTGTAGGGAACCTGCTTTGGCAGGGAGGTTGGACCCGATGATCTCTAGTGGTCCCTTCCAACCCCCTACAGTTCTGTGATTCTGTCATTCATCAGATACTCTGCAAAAGTTTGCCTTTTATACAGGCAACCTAGACCCTGAAGCCAAAAGCTACACTTCATATCAAAATCATAATGTTGATTTAATTTATTCAGATAAAACAGCAAATGGGAAAATGCTAGGTACACATTTGTTAAGGCATCAGTACAGTGAAATCTAGTTACCCAGCAGTTTTAATTTAAACCAAACTGTTAGCTGTAACTCTCTCCTGTTCAGTATATATTCCAATACATTTTATTACATGTGGTAATTCATTATACAGTTCCATTTCCTTTTCCCATGCTAAATATTAATTTTTGTTTTTCTAAGGATGTATGCAAGCATTTCCATCTCCAGCTGCAAATATTCTGGATAGAATATCTGGCTAATATCAGAGGTGTTATTAGGTTTGGTTAATGCACAAGCATTCTGGATTTTATAATTCATAGCCCTAGCTATTCAAGAATGTCATTAGCATTAATAAAATGTAGCTCATATATAGGGCTTGTACTGCCAGCTGCACAACTTTTTAAGTTAAGAGATGTCACTAGCTGACATATTTATTTAACTTTCAGTTAATCTGATCTCAAATTATATCACATATTTGTTTTCGTTTGTTTGTCTTGTTTTGTTTTTCTCCAGTGTGACTGGGGAAAGATTTTCCCCAGAGCTAGTCCTGCAAAATTTTGTGCCAGAATCAGACTTCTTTTCTACCAGACTAATTCTGAAAGAGTTAGAAGACAGAATATCATCAGAATGGTGGAAGAGGTCTGGGTTGCACTGGTAGATGTAGATTCAAAGATAAGCTGATACTTATTTCCCAGTCAGATTCAAGCAATGTTTTACCTCAGTTGTTTATAGAAACAGGCATATAGTTAACACTTTCTCATGAACCCCTGTGCAATCTCTTCTTTGATTTGAATATAATTATAGAGAAGAAGCAAAAGATAAAATTATATATAGACTCAGATTTTCGATGGATCTTTAAGAGTACAATTATCTGTCTTTTGGTCTTAAAATCTCTTAGTTCCTCCTCAAAGCTGCAAAGTAGTTACCAATATTAAAAATAAATAAATAAATAAATAGTTTCAGTGACATACACGTAGGAGATTCTGCCAGAAAATTACATATTACATATTCTCATTAGGGATTTTGCCTTATTTAGACTGTAACAGGAATTTCAGAAAGATTTTCTTCAAATATGAGAAAAGTTAAGATAGCTTTTGAAATAGGACAGTGTTGAAGGCACAAAGGGAGAGTTTGTATTCATCTCTTGTCTGTTCAGCTTTTTTTTTTTTTTTTTTTTTTTTTGCTGTATCACATTAGCCACATCAAAAGCTAAGATAACACAATGTAAACTGCAAAGCTTTCATGTGATCCTAATGCATGAGTACTGTGGTCCAAAGGGCCATGCATAAATGTGCTCAGTGCCAAAAAGGGGTACAAGTTTAGAGGAAAAATTCTTTATCCTGGAATTTCATGTTTCCTTCCTGCTTTGAACATTATTATTCTTGGCTGAGTATTTATGACTATTGTGCTGTATGTGGATTGATTACATATTGATGTAAATGCAAGTGAACTTGTCCTCAGAGGATAGTGTACAGGCAAACACACAGACAATTTTTCTTTTGGCTTTATTTTTCCCATGTGGTTAATTATCTTCTTTATGCTATGAGGCAATATTATTGCAAATAGATGGAATAAATACAGTCATATCTGGAAAGTCCTCAGATTTCTGCTAACAAGACAAGTAACTCACTAACATTGTTGTGCATGGATTGAAAAAGGCTGCTATTAAGTCCTGAGACAATCTAATTTTTATTTTTGAGAAAAATATATATTAAATAGATGTGGAAAAATAGTATTTTGACTCAATACTGCAATCACTACTCTCTGATATTTCTCTTCTGTAATAATAAAGCACTTCAGATGGCAGAAGGGACAAAGCTATCTGATTTAAATGACTACAGTTCAGCTGTGGGAAAAGACATGACAATTACAAATATTCATGACTAGATAGGTGCCATGACAAACAGCCCAGTCACCATAAGTTTATTTAAAACACGTGGCTTGATTTCAGTAAAATACAGTCTGTTAGTACCCAAACAAGTTATTCCAGTTTATAAACCAAATACCCAGAGTAGTTCATTATTCCAAAAATTTCCTGTGATTTAATGCATTTATGGTATTGGCTATGCAAAACAGCTGAGTGCATAAGTTCCTCTACACAGAAAGTTACATATACCCTTTGTGAAGATAAACTTGAAAAGAGTTGCTCTAGAAAAATATCTCTTTTGTCTATAAAGGAATGAAACTTTATCTTTTTCTTCCATTATGAAATGTATTAAGATTTAATATACTTAAACAAGCCTGTAAAAGAAAACAAAGCGTTGTAATTACCCTTATGCTAACAGCACTTCACAAACTTCATAGGTCTTCAACAAATACACATGCAGGCAACCGGATCTGTTTCTCACTATCACATGCATAAATATTTCCCAGTCAGCTACAGTATATTATATACATTGGGAGGAAAATGTTGTTGTATTATAAAGGCCGTCATCCTAAAATTATATTGTACAGAAATTGTTGTACTACCCGAGATGTTGTGCCTCTCAAAAGGCTAGTGTGATTTTCATATTAATAATATGCATTTCAGTGAGATTAATCCAATATCATGAGGAAAAAGGAATCCATTAACACTGTAGTTGAAATGAGATAATAGGTTGTTTGGATAGAGTTGTAATATGGATGTGGGAACTATGCAGGAGAACAAGTGCTCAATATTCTCATGATCCAGTGCTACTTACTGGCAATTGGCAAAGCACCATGATGTAGTTATATGTGCCCATATAACTAGATCAACAGTAGACTGTTGCTTTTCTTTCTCATGTTTTTGAAATAGTCATCTACAACATCACTCATAGCTTAACTACACACATCACACAACCTGCTTTTTCCACCTTTACCTTGTCAATTTTTTCTTTCATTACGTTCTAACTCTTTTATTTGAGTAGGCAGTGTGTGTTGATCTATATTCATTATATTATTCATGATTTTATAGAGATCCATTACTTGCTTAACTATCCCTTTTCCAGGCTGAACAGCTCTTTCTTAAAACTAGGAAGGACAAGAAATTCAGACAGTGTTCAAGATAAGGACACAAATGTAGAAGTATTTGTGCTATAGAAAATAATCTACAATAATCTATAGAAAAAACTACCTTTTGTCTGTTTGTCTGGACACCAGTGGGGTTTTATTCCAAGACCAATGATCCTAAGCAATATTACAAACAAAAATAAGAATAAACATAGGTATGCTCTTACTATAAAATTGGATGGATTCAAACAAAAAGTTACTGGCAGAAAATTAGACAGGAGTTGGACACTAGATTAGAAAACTCATTCAAGCACATAGCTTCAAAAAAGCAAAATTTCTATCACAGCCAGCTGAAAGAGAAGAAACAAAATCCTGAACCATTCTTACTGTGTTTACAGTGGTTCAACTATTTACATTCAATAAATGCAGATTTCCTTGAAATTGGGAAATTTAATTTGCTAGGTTAAAGATTAATCACTAAAAATCACCAAAACAAATTCCTACCCTATCCTGAAAAAGTCAGCTTTGTGCACATCTGGGAAGTTTAGAACTTTCTTCAATCAGACAAAGAAAATTGCTTATAAGAAAAGTGTTTTTTTGTGGGTTTTTTTTTTTTTTTTCAGAGCAAGGGAAAAAAAATAAATAAATTTAGCCCTAACTAACAATAAAGCCAACAGCAGATGCTGACATTTACATTAAACAGATTCAGATGAGAAACACAACTGAAATACGTTAACATGTGATCTTACACAGACAGTATACAATGATAAAAAGCTGTTTTCCATATGAAGCATGGATCAGAATAAAATATTCATCAGTAGTTCCCTGTTTTTTCTTCTAAAAGGAACCTTTCAGAAATTATTTTTGTTTAAGAGACCATATTTTTGTTAGAGCTTTTTACTCATTCAGTTGCGAAACTTTGAGTTTCAGCAATCTAATGGCTAGGGATCGAATCCTATTTTACTAGTGTAGGCTATTAGATAAAGAAGGGTTTTCTTGGCCTGCCATTATTAAAAAAAAAATAAATAAAAACAACAATTGTTCTCAGTTGCTGTACAGTAGCAGCAACTCTCTTCCTGGTTAAGTAACAGTCTCTCTCCATCTGCCCCATAGGTCCTGTGCAGTTTTTGAGTTCTTAGATCTTTGTAGTCGCCTGGGAAAATCTCTGCTTCTGGTCTTATATCTCCCCAAAACTCACACTTATTCTGCCTGTGGAGTTTTAGCTGATATCATTATGATTTATAGATTAAGACTCTTTTCCCCAAAATAATTCATTAACATCAATGCTGAGAACAATATCACACTTTGCCCTCAAGTCAGGTGAAAGAGTAACAAGTTATTAGTGAATTTTTAATGTGCTGTGGCTGCAAGTAATGTCAACAGGTCTTGTGTATCTGTACACAAGCTACACAGCTTTCAGTATCTGTATTATGGTTCTGCAGATCAAAGATAAGTAGGAGGCAGCTTTCTTACAGGTCTTTTTAAGGGTTATATAAATACAGATTTCAATAGGACATAATCAGCTGCCTATGATTAATTGGAGCTAGGTAAAATAAGTCCCCTAATTTATGGCATTTGGATTTTGCCTCTGGTTTCAGCTTACAGCTGAAAGTTATGCCCACATATCTTTAAACATCCTTAGATTCAAGATATTTGTAAACAGAATGTTGTCTGAGGCTCATTTGAAGCAATCTAAACCATATTTGATACCATCAAAGTGAGATTATGGAGGAAAGGCATATTCTGCATACCAAGCTTCTCAGTAACCTAGTTGTGGAGGAGTTTGGAAGCCTTCTTGCCTTCTGCTTGTGAGTTACTGGACTGTCGGTATTTGCTTTTACTCAAAGATATAAACTCTGTCTGCTGTCGATTTGAAGATAAGCTTACCCACAAGTCCACAAGGTCATATTCTGTGCATTTAAACATTTTATTAAGCTATTTATATGTAATAAGATTGCTTTACTTTCAGATCAATGCTCATACATTCTAACAGTGAAGGGGGATTTAAAAGAGTTTTCATTTAATTTTAAAAACATTTTATTTTACCTTCAAAAACAACAACCAGGACATGAGCAATGTGATAAAATCTTCTGATATATTTTTTAACTCATCTGATCACCACATGAACAAGAAGTCCCCAACCTTTTAAAAGATACTTGCTAGCTAGAAATATTTCAAAAATGAAAGAATTATGAGACAGGATAGTTTTTTTTTAGATCCCTTTAATGTTCATGGAGACTTCGTCTGGGAATTTCAAATGGTCCTTATACTCTTGCCTTCTGAATTTTAACTACCTAGTATCTTGTGGATATCTCACTGAAGAACAAACCTACACGCACACACATTAAGATCCTGGAACTTGACCTAAAAACAACTGATTCATTTTGTGATCTTCTGGTAAAAGCCATGTAATTTTGCAGCTCTCTCCAGTTATTCAGTGGAAAAAAACACATCATACCACCTATAGAAAAATTTGAGTGATACTTCCAAAATAAATTGATACATTAGCAATCTGTTTTAGCTGTTTCTCCTATATATGAAATGGCAAACAGGACAATCTCTTTCCTTTATTTAAGAGGACTGCTTGTAGTTCCTGGCTTCTACAGTTTGAAACTGTATCCTCGTTTATTTCTTCTCCCTTCTTTTAAAAGCAGTCTGTTTTTTACATTCTGTCATCTTAGGCCTATGCAGTCCATTCTTTCACATTTTCCCCAGGTGCTGAAAGTATACGTATGGATAAGAAATGACCCATACAATTGTAGCAGAACATACTCTTTCTGCTTAACTGCATCTTACTTTTGTCTTTGACATGAGAATGCCAGTTATAGTCAATGAGCTGAGGAGATTTTAACAGTGTATGAACAAAACTGTGAGAAAAGTAATTGAATCTTGCAAGGCTCTTTTTGTTTGTTTTGTCTTATTTTAGCTTTGGCTCTGCCAATCCTACTAAAACCGCCACATTTAGAACTAGGTGTATAAATCCTAGAAAGAGTATAAAATTAGAGGATGGCAGTGAAAGTCAACAAAATAATTAAATAATGTGTGGGGAGACGATGTAGATATGGATGATGTAACTAGGCTAGAAGGAAGCAGAATACTTTGAAGTGTATAGATAATGCATTTAAGAAAAGACTTGTCTTTTCTTAGCAAGACACATCCTTTTTTAAGTTTTTATTTTATTTAAATGTACCTGTCAAGCAGCTTTAAAACTATAATTTAAAAAATGTTAATTCTGAAAATAACCATTACATTGGGAAAACAAAAGGAAAACATAGGACACTTTGGCACAACTTAAAAGTGTGCCAAAGTGGAGAGCACTCCAAATAATATCTGTCATATTGCTATAAAATTTGAAGCAATACATTATTTAGCATACTTTTAACACTACATTTTTAAAGGCTGTCTGGATTGCTGGAACTTTTTGTCCTAAGGCAACTCAAGTGGCCCTGGAAACATGATAGCACATTTCAAACAGGTTTACCCTGATGTATCGATGTAAGCCAGATGAACCTTGTTGAACACAAGCCTTTTCATTTAAGATAAGAAAACAATTGAATGAACTAAAGGATTTATTTTATTAAAGGATATAGTAAAAAGCATTTTCTTTGTTCCCAACTTTTGTATGGTTAGGACTTGAAATTAATCTGCCATCCCCTGATAATTCTCACTGAGACACTTCTAAGTGAGAAAGAGATTAAAAGGTTCATGATTAAGACTGTTTTTATTTAAAACAAACCATAATAACAACAACAACAACAGCAAATCCTTTCCCAAGCTTTCAAGGCTGATATGAGACACATATTTGTCATGGAAACTTTGCTGAATACATTAGGTTGAATTGCTGGCAAGTAATGTGGGTAACTTACTATAGAGAAAGAACAGGGAGATAAAAGTGATATAATTTGGGGAATTCCCTCTCTCTGAAAAGCAGAAATAATGTGGGGAGAAAAAAAAAAAAAAAAAAAAAAAAAAAAAAAGTAGGACATCACAGTCTTTGATTTTAGGTAAACATTTGGCTAGAAAGAATATCAGAGAATTTACTATAAATTATTTTGACTTCCCCAGTTTGGCAAGATGGTGAACTTTTATGCCTGTGGAAATAAGGTATCGCTTTGCTGAAGTTGCTTCCTTTACCCATCTCAATCATTATTCTTTATCTCTGAGTGTGTATGCTCTGTTCATGCTGTTGTGTTATCCAGACCTGTCCTGATTTTACAGCTTGTTGTTCAAATTGTATTACTTCTAGTAATCATATTGTCTTTTTGTCAAACCTATTCTAATTCTGGTTCCTTTAACAGTGTCCAATGTTATTCTTGATCTAGGACTGTTGTATATAAATGTAATTTGAATTTTGAATTATGTTCAAACTATGAGCATTTGACTAGAGAAAAAAAATATTGTAGATAATGCAAGACATTAAGGTAATTAAAAGTCAATACATTATTTAGAATATGTCTCATATTAGCATAGTTTTCTGTGGCTGGAAATACTGAATCATCAGAGCCTGGCATATTAAAAGTATATTTGATGTTGAAAACCTCATAATGACACATAGATATTTCATCTAAAGAAGTGATTTTGTTTGTAGGAGAAAATAGTAGAAGGGAGTAAAGGCATGGACCTTTCACCTATTACTATTACTCAACAGTGTTTATAAAAGACTTTGAGTATGCAGAAACTCTAAGTTGCTAAACAAAATTTATTTCTGAGAAGCTTCCTTTTTGAACTCAGCATACTCAAAAAGCAAATGCATTTCTTTTGCAAAGATGTTATTGGAACAAGAATTAATGTTGCTGCCTCACAGTAAATGAGTTGAGAACAGAGTTTCAAATTGTTTGTTCTTGTATATAATCCAAAGAATCTCAAAAGTAACAAATGAAACTCTCTTGTTATTTATACTTAATCACCACTAAACAGAAGCATATACTTCTATAGACCAAAATCACCTTTGTTTAAATAGCAATGAAAATCTTTATACCTCAAGTCAATGGAATTTTGACTGGAGAAATATTAATAGATAAGTAAGATTTATAACCAAATAAAAGAAAATACTTATATATGGAAAATAAAGCCAATAACATAATCAAATAATCTAAGATACTTATATATATATATATATATATATATATATATATATATATGTCAGAAATGACTGCTTGCTGACAGATTCCTCACTGCATGTTGTATCAAAGCATACAAAGAGAAAATGCAACAAAAGGATAATGTGTACATCAAATAAATGTAAGCAGAAATTAAATAACATATGGATTCCCCCCAAAATAGAGAGAGAAAAATAGAGAATGAAAAAAGCAAATTAAAAACATTGTGCATTAAAAAAAAAAAAAAAAAAAAAAAAAAAAAAATTAGAAATGCTCTAGCCTTCAGTCATTACAGAATTGAAAGCAGTGATAATGCAACAAAATACAGTATTTTTAGGATACTTACAAATTGACTGTGAAGACCAAAATCTGCTTTAAATGTTGATGAAACTCTAATAGTTAGGGTAATTCCTGGAATCAAATCCAGTGTTGCTACTGTATGCTGGTGGCTGTTTGGACCTGCCTCCCTAATCCTAAGCAAAACACTGAAAATGATAAAACTGAAACTCACTTATCTGATCTCAGTTAAACTGAGATCTCTTCAGGTAAAATGGCTATGTAGTTTTAGGAACTTTCTCATGTGCTATGGAATTTTGGATAGAATTTTATTGCTCTATAAACTAGAGTTATACTTCAAGATATTTATTGACAGTATGCTGTACTAATTAAATATGTAATATGACTGCTTAGAATCTGAAAAGCAAGTTACTTAGGTGGCCAGCTAAGTAGTGGTTTCTTTGTAAATTAAGCATTGATGAGCAATATCAGAAACATTTATCTGAAAAATTTTATCACCACTTTTTCAGTATTACTTAAGTGTTCTTGCAAAAATATATAGTTTCAAACACTTGGGAAAAGTTTCTTGTTATCTGAAACTGCAACTTGAGCTAGATGGAATATGATAGTGAGATAACCATAAACATGGAGAAGTAGCCTGAATTTGAGCTAACATACTGGGTAATTTTGGCAAGCTAGAGACAAGCTTAGAGAAAAGCTTAGCATCAGAATTAAGCCTATAGTGTAAATGGCCCCAGGAAAAGTCAATTAATCTTAGCTAAGTAATGTGAAGCTAGTATTGGCAGTAATTATGATTTTAAACTAAACAACTTCCCAAAGCCCCATTCTCCTAGTCAGTTCCATTTTCTTTAATTAGATATAAGCAGATGAAGCCCAAAGGATTTCAGCAAGAAGATAAATGTAAACTAATCAAGTCTGAAATAACATATGAGCTGTTCTTTGCCACTTGTTTATTTGAACATCTGGTCTCAGCTACTGTTACATTGTTAGTGAATAGTGACAGAAGCAAATTCAAAGCACTGACATAAACCATAGCTGGTTTGGCAATTTTATTTGTGTCTGACTGTATTTACAGAACAAGACTACCTTCACTGCATGAAGTAACCAGACTAGAGAGAAACTGGGCAATAGCCAGTAACTTTTATAATGCTATTGCAACACCAAACTTACAGTCCTCCTGTGCTTTCTTCCTGGGAACACTGATACATATCGTTCAGCAACTACAAGTATGGAAAGTATTCATCTATAAGGGTTTTAAGACTCATGAAAAGATATGCATAAATCAAGAGCTTCCTGACAGAAAGGCTAAAGACCCTTCAGATAACAGTATATTTATAATCAATCTAGAAACTGTATAAAGTCCATTTGCTCCTAGATTTCTTGATGTCTAAAACCGCAGTCCTTTCAAATAAAGCATTTGGACAAGTAACAGGGACTATTAAAATAATATATATAGGAACACTTTCTTATTGAGAAATCTATAACAACCAACTACAGAGGAAACAAATTGAACTAGATTAACTTGAGGTCAGTTGTTAAAAACCTATAGTAGAACCCACAATTAATAAGTTTGAAATCAAAAACGAAAATGTCTGCCTGTAAGTCCACCAGAATTTACTAGAAAAGCCCATGTCTTACTGTAAGGTGGTATACTCATGAAAGACCAAGCATTTTTTAGTTGCTTACATTTGCTTCAAAGAAAAGCAAAAGGTATTCTTGTCCACCCAAACAAGAGATGGCTGTCTGGATTCAGACTCCTTTGTTTAATATTTGGATATGCAAGTACATTGATGTGAACTCCCCTGCCTTCATTCCAGGCTGATTAGATTAGTTTTAATCTCCAAGCCATACAACAATACACAGTAATGTCTTAATACACAGTAATGTCTAAGATGATGACTCCTTCTGAAAGAAGGTGATCTTGTGACTCCCACTGGTTAGCATATGTTTATTGATGCAAAATAAATAAATAAATAAAACTCCTTAGCCTCTGGAGCCTAGATTTGTGATTTCTTTTCCAGAGAAATCTATGCCTTCTGTACCTGATTAAAGGCAAAAGTATGAGAGGCTTTATTGCTTCTTCATTACAGACTGTGAAATGCAGGAGGGACAGGGAGAATATACAGAATAAGAAATGTTATTACACTCTACATCTCAGTGATTCCTCTGAAAAGCATTGAGTCTCTGGTTGTGACCTTTACCTTTCCATTGCACTCTCTTTCTGTACTTTCCTTTACAATATCACTGTATAAAATAATTCCCTTTAGGAATGTAGGTTGAGAACACTGCAAGCTTCTTTGACCACTGGTCTGACATGGATCTGGTCAGCTCCTACATATTAGGTATATTAGGCACTAACATCTGAAGTCAGTGATAAAAGTAACTGCAGTCAGAGACTGTCCTTATGCCTGATCCAGTACAATTAGAAAATTTCAATGACCACTCCTTGATATCAGCACAAGTCTTCAGGTATATATGGGGTACATTTTGAGTCTTCTTAACTCCACAAAACTGTACAATTTATTGTTCTGGGCCCAGGCAGTATAATGAGATCCTGGTAGGTGCTGACCAAAAGCTCACACTCTGTCACTTCACTGTGACAGTGTCCAATCCCAGAGCAATCTGTCCTATGAAATATAAAGGTTCTTGCCTTTGCTTTATTTCACAGTGGTGCAAGCAAGGTATCAGAAGTATGAGATCATGCCAAAGGGTTTTGCACCTATTACAGGAACAGGTTTCTGTTGATTAAAAGATGACATGACTGAATCATTTAAACTGGTTAAAGTTAAACTGGATGGTCTATTTTAGGTTAGAACTAGAAAAGAGATGTTTAAATTAGGAATAAATAGACATTAAAAGAATCTATATCAATATCTTTGGTGCGATAAGTGAAATAGATTTGCTAGAGAGACGGTAGGATTGAGCAGTGAGCTGTCTTTTTTGCCATAAAAGTAATATGAACACAGTATATTTCATTAGGTAGGCCTTGGCTTGGAAACTGCTCTCTTGTAACCCAGTACTTTTTTTTTTTCTTCTTCTTCTTTTTTTTTTAGAGTATCCCAAGACTGAATATGTTTTATTGGTTTCTCATATAATTTAAGGGGACATTTTTCCCCATTTGCTAAAATGAGGATTAAAACATTAATTTATTTGTAAAATGTCTGCAAACTTAAACCTAAATATCTATTTTTCACATAAGTTCCATGCTTTTTAGTCAATAAATGATTGGAATAAGTGATATGAGTTGTTAATCATAAATTATGTTAACATATCTATCAATCAAAGTCAGCTATTCACTGTGAACAATTTGACTTACTTTCCTGCATAGACTATTGTTTGATTATTGATGATTTTATGTGAATTACATATAATTCCATGCATAAACTGGTCACTGCTATTAAAAGCAGTGGAACTTCTATTCCTAAAAATTGTGACCATAACACTTTAAAATTTCATTCTGTTCTGTTCTAGTTATATAGAATAGTTTATGCTGGGCTGAGATGCCCTATCCTGCAACTATCACTAATTCAATGTCTTTATTTTCCAAAATAAGTTATCAGAGGGGGTGCTGTTTTGCACCAGAGTGATGGTATAGCCAGGCAAGCATAAGTAAGAAAATCAAGTAATAAAACTAAAACAAACAAACAAACAAAAAATAACAACAACAACAAAAACACCACACACAAAACATAGCAGCAATGTACCAAGAAAGGCAATGTTAACTGTTAGTACATCAAATCTGGAGGAGAGCCCAAATTATTACAGAATTCAGAAGCTAAAGTTTAGTTTTGTTTCATGTACATATATATATACACACACACATATATATATGATTACATGGACTACAAGAAATTAATTTGTCTGAAGTGTCTTAGAAAAAATAATTAATTTGTAATGATAAAATTCACATGCATTTTTCTGGACATTGCACTGAAGCTGTTTTAGTGTTCTTCTGAACAACAGTAAACTGATGGAAAATAACCTTTTTCTTTCTGGTTCCACTTGCCTGTCTCTATAGTGGCTTGCTGGGGAAGATAAAAAAACATCACTAGAACCATCATGGCTGCATAACAATCATAACGATAGCTTGCTGAAAAGTGAAGCTTCCAGTTTGTGAAAGATAAAGGGGAGGCTTTTATTTATTGGTGTTCAGTGCCTCATGTTTGTTCCCACAGGAAGAAAATTCCCCAAATTGTAATTCCTTATGAATAGAAATACTAATAAAAAATGGCATAAAAACACAAGAGCTGGACATTTCTCATAAGTAATGGTCTCCCCAGGCTCTGCAGCTGACTTTCTCTTCAGAGTCATGGCTGACATGCTTTGAAAGTGACAAACATACCAATTTCACTTTGCATCAGCCTTTCCTTCTTCCCTGCTCTTCTCTCTTATCATCATGCAAAAGAAATAACAAAGGCCACATGAACCATTCAGGCTTAGATTTTGTGGGTTTCCATGATCCCAAATCATGATTCCATGATTTAATGCAGACCCATTTGACAACTTGTTCTGTATTTTTGTTCTTGTGTTTTTGTTTTGTTTGGCTTCTATGTCCCACTGTTTGTTGGCTCCATTCCAGTTAATTTGCAAGTATGTTTTCAAATATATATTAGAAATAGTGTCTTTCTTACCTCGTTTGAGAAAAAAGGATTCTTGTCTCATTTAATGTTGGT
Source organism: Heteronetta atricapilla (assembly GCA_011075105.1). Classification (NCBI taxonomy): domain Eukaryota; kingdom Metazoa; phylum Chordata; class Aves; order Anseriformes; family Anatidae; genus Heteronetta; species Heteronetta atricapilla. Next base: position 45,399,822 of record CM021735.1, read on the forward strand.
ACCAAGTCAAGGTAACTTCATTGACCTCATTAAGGTAGACTGAAAGAATTGCTCAAAATATCTGGTACAGTTTCTGTGTACTTAAGTATATTCAGCAAAGTGCTCATTATATAGATTCTTAAATATTAATACATAAATATCACTGAAAGTCCAAATTACTTTTACTCATCAGTACTACCTATTCTCTCTCAGTTAAAAATCCTTGTCTTCTGTCAGAGAAAAAGGAGAAACAAGGTTAACATGATAATGAAGTACCCTGAATGCACACAGCTTAGCAGTCCATCAGATTTGCAGTATACCTCACCTAGAATTTGCTAATGGTTTGAAAACAAAATAATTAAATGTTCCATTCTCCAGCCAAGTTGCTTTTTTTGAGTGATTGATAGCCATTTAAAACAAGCAAAATGTAGCAGTTGCACTGAAAAAAAAAAAAATATGTATTTCAATAATATTTATATACACATCAAAGTATGTTCCATGCTCTCTCTTAGTGAGGTCATCTGACTCTGGATTTGGCAAATCCATTTATGATCTGCTTCCACTGCCTGAATGAAAGTGGAAAACAGAAGGCTGGTTAGGGTCATGTCTGATCTTGATAGATCAACCCCTCTCATCCTCTGTTCTCCCTAAACTGACACAGTTGAATTCCTGATGAGGCAGCTTATTCTCTCTCCATGGTTACTTGGGGAATTGGGTACTCAAATTTAACTTATTGTGACAGGCTGTGTGCCATGTGACCTTGCGATGTTTACATCTTCATAATTGTACTGCACTAATGTTGAGCAGCCAAGAGTGAAAAGCAAATTATTCAGAAAGTTTCAAGGTTAAGAGTCTCTTGTATTATCACCTGCTCCCCCTAACATTTTCATTCCAGACCTCCTCCACCTAACAAAAAGGAAATAACAAGACAGAATTGTAATTAGGCTGAGAGAAAATATCATATTAGACCATGCTTTTAATGCACACAATATGCCAGGGCTCTTATTTCTGTTCATTCTTTTTCTTAATTTATCCCATTATCCTGTGTAAGCAGAATGAAATCTATTAAAACAGGTTCATTTCTTCTTTAACACAGGAATTCCAACCTGCAGCCACAGCCACAACACAACAGTGAACTGTACCTATATAGCTGAATTATACTCTCTTAAATATTCATTTTTTTACAAGCTTGTAGTGTCTTTTTCTTTCTTCATGTTTTTTATTCTAAGAGATTGCTTGAACTAGCTAGGGACTGACAATACAAATTCTACATATAAACCCCATTCCCAAATATTGTTCTTATTTCTGGGATAGAACCAAGTTTTCTCTAGCCTTTCTTCTGCCTAGTCTCATGATTCTTCAATTTCTGACTGTACAGGGGCTGTATTTTTTTAAGGAGTTCATCAAATCCTTTTGATCTTATAGGAATTAGTATAGTAGCCCTAAATGTTTCTTTCAGATAACTATGTCTAGAATCTCGGTCTCTAATTTCCTGGAGTTTCTAACACTTACATTTTATTTATTTATTTATTTATTTAAAAAGGTGTCCTCATCATGACATCATCAGATTGAGTTCCATGTAGGCCCAGCTTTTTATACTATGTAGGATTTAAGAACTTGGGTGACTGTCCAGTTAGACATGATTACACTAAGGGAGGACTTCCACTTATCTCTCCAGAATAGACATTTTTTTACCTAGACAACTGAAGTGAAGAACCCAAGTTAAATAAAGGGGCACCTGTTGAATAGAGACATACAGAGATAGACAGTCTGGATGGATGGAGTCATTGTCTTGGTCTTAAACTAACAGCAAAAATCTAAGTCCCAGTTTAGGTGATTTGTTATGATTTTTTAAATAATGAGACAAGTATTGACATGAATAGAAACAGGCAGTCAGTTCCAGTCAGAAAAGCAAAAGATTGACAGAATAATGAAAGTGAGGTTGGGGAGAGCTCGGATGCATTTGTACAGAGCTTGGATGCATTGGTGTGAAAATGTTTACAACACAGAGCTACCTCTGATTCAGTAAAAAAAGCCCTTAATTTGTTCACACAAGGGGAATTAATTTTAAATTGTCACCATAATGTGAATCACTGTGAATACTCAGGTCAGCACTCCACATATAAACACTTGGTTTATCCAAAAGACAAACTTACACATCTTCAGAGTTTACATCAGGTAAAAAGCTTTTGGAACTCTTAAAATTGAATTTAGTACTAAGTTAGTACTAAGGCTGTACATTAGCATCACCATACTTGTTAAATTTAGCTTGAGAAAACTATCATATTTATCAGAATTTGTATCTCTTTCATTTTCCAAGTAACTAATCATTGGTGAGCTCACAACAAGGACTGCTGATCCCACTTTGAAAATTAGAAGCAAGGAGTTAATTTTAAATTAGATTGAGAAGGAGGGGAAAGAGACTAGCTTTACTTTTGTTGGAAAAGGGAAACTTTGTTGTGACTGAAAAGAACATTTCTGAACTCTCAAAGACCAAAGAGATTAACCTTAATCAACCTAGGACTCAAATTTAGGAAATGGTAGGGAATTTGACTAAATAGTGTGAAAATAAGTAGCTGAAAAAGAAATGTGAGACAAGGAAAACATTGAAAGGGAGTCTTTTATGCATTAAGCTACATATTGATAGATTAAATTGAAACATCTGTTGTTAAGCAGTTTTGGAGCATCTCACTGTGTCTTGTCCACCAGAACAAAGGAGCTCTCTGGTATGTTTGCTGGGGCTGGGGCTGGCACTGGGGCTGGCTTTGACTTCTCAGACAAAAGAGCTCAAGACTGATTCATCACGAGGGATATGCTAGAGTTCTTAGTAAGATGTATCAGTAAGATGTATCATGGAGACAGTGTCTTGCACTGGGTGCTTGCCATTTTTGTACTTGTATCTTCTGGTAGTAAAATTCCATGTGTAAAATTATGGGTGTCTGTATTTATGTGTATGTGTTTTTAAGAGTGAGAAAGGCAGAAGCGTGCATGTGCATATAAACACATAGGTAAAATAAATGATTAACACTAGTATTGCCAGGATGATGATTTAAAAAAATGTTAACTAAAAATGCAATATAATGTATTAACAGGCATTCTAAATTAATACCTGTAGGCTGCTGCCACATGAATTAATTCATGTGTCCATTATTTTCAACATCTGTACTTAGACTTAGCCAAAATGCCCAGTAGCATGTTACCATCTTAATGTCATTTTGAATACTTGAAAGAGTAGTAAATGATCTAATATATTCACATTTTCATTAGTGGACTTTAACCCACTATAGCAGGTCTTCTGCACTCAGAATTTAAAAATCTGGAGTGGTAGAGAAGTAGGTAAGAGTTGCAGTAATCAAATAATCAAATATTATATCATACTGTAAAGGGTCAGATTCATCTTTCCACACTAAGGAATCTTATTGAAATGCTCTCTGTGAGATAATAAAGGTATCAGAAACTCATCTTTAATTATATTTTCTAGAATCTAAACATGGAAAAAGAGGTATAATTTGACACAACATTGTGAAGTAAGTCTTGCAATGCCAACAATTTCTTTAAGGGTTATTAAGACATATTTTCAAGAACTATTTATGTTCAGCCTTACAGTGGCACAATTTAGGTTTCCTACTTGATAGTGGAATTCCCAACACCTAGTTAGGTACTTTGGGCTGTACTTTGACAGTCTGTTATGGCATTTAAACTTTTGAACAGCTCAGAAAACCTGCAATCTAGAGGTGCTAAACTGGTGTTGGACAGAGTGGAAAGAAATAGGTCACACTTAGTCATTAGTCTTTGACTACACGGTCTGTGCTTGCTGTACATGCACAGCTAGGTATTGACTGACATGTTGAGCAGATAGAAGCATGTTCTGTGAGAAATGCTGAGGAAACTGTGGGAATTGTTGTGGTTTCATCACCCAAAGGAATTATCACCAATCAGGGGTGAAAAAACACCTCTCACATTTAGGATCCACAGCAAGGAAGAGTATCACAGAGTTAGCAACTCTAGCAACAGTGTGAGGTCATTTCTTTCTTAAAAACATAAAAATGTTCCAGTAGCCCTTTACCAAACATTTCAGTGGCTAGCACAGTCATCTGGAGCATGGAAAATCAGTTTCAATTTCCTCTTTGCAGATCTACAGTACGTATTTACACTCTGCTGTCTCTGAGAATTTTTTTTTTTTTCAGTGTCACTATTAAAATACTCTCAGGCAGCTCTCTGTCAGTTGCTCCCACTGAAGCTGCTTTGCTTTCTGCAACAAACTGAAGGATCACCAAAGATAGAATTTAAACCTAACTATTCCTCATTCATGCCTTTACTGCAAGCTACACTATTGTTCATTGCCTTCTCCATCACCTATTGAATATTTAAAATCTTGGGCAAAGCAGATTTGTTTCAATGGGGAAGAAAGAGAGGAAGAAACACATGCCAGGATCCCAGCTGCTCAAATATTTGAGAACATTCCTGAAAACACTGAAAAGCCAAACTTAAATTATTCCTTCATATCATAAGCTAGAACTTTGATCTCATAGAATTGAATAAACTGTGCAAACCAAACTTTCTTTGCCCATTGTCAGATGTTCTCACAGTATAGCTACTGGATTGGATCTGGCAGGGAAATACCTGCTTTGAAAATTATGCCAGGACGTAATGCATGTCTTAAATGATTCACAGTTCTGTACATAGCCAGCAGCAGAAATGCAGGTGCTTAGGGAAGTAATATCTTTTGAGACTGTAATATAGGGGGCATTTTGGCTTTCACATAGATAGTTTAGTGTCTAAATTCCCTTTGATAATCTGTCTCAAGTATTGTGCTTTTCCTCTATATCAGCATAATCTTTTCATATACTTTCAAAGATTGCTGTGGAGAAGTGTTTGAATTTTGTGATTTTTTCATCAAGGGAGGCAGCTTTTTGTGAGGAATAAAGATGATGAATTTCATACAGTCCTTACAGTCTCCTGCCACCTCAGTTTCTGCTGAGCAATCTGGCACATTTGCAGTTTAGTTTGCTAGTGACACAATCTTTACTGACAGGCTATGAACACTAATGGATTTCTCTCCTTGTGCAGTGAAATTAAATAGCATCTCCAACTCCATCAGGAACACTGACAGTACCATCTACATAAGAAAACAGGCCAGACAACATCACCAACATGACAAATATTCACAAAGGTTTATCATACATTAAGTCTTTGCAGGGTGGCTGGGGGCTGCCAGTAGAATTCTCTGAGCAGGACATAGCTGTCATCTTCACTTGATTAACACTCCATCATGGATAAAGAGTAGAAAATATAATAGCTAAAGTACCCCTAACTTCTCACAAGCAACATAAATTGGCAGGAAAAAAAAAAAAAAGCAACATAGACGCAACATAGATTGCCACTGCACAGCCTGAGGTATCACAGCCCCAGTGTGAGCAAAGTGAAATGCCCAATGGCCCATCTTAGAGATAGACAGATAGTCAGTCCAATTAGGTATTCTTCTGTCTGTGTAATGGCCTGGTAGCCTTCACAATCACATCTGCTGAGCTGATTTTGTACATGCATTGGTTTCTGTTCAACAAGGCCAACAGGGAAAAGTATTGATCTCCTAAAACACATCCTTTCTTAAGGGAATGCTGCAGAGACTTTTTAGAATCATAAACTCATCAGAGAGAGACTCTTTGCACTGCTAGAACTGTAGATGCTGTGTAAAATGCACAGCAGGTAGTTGTTAGCTTTTAAGACTCCTTTAGTGTCTTTTCCACCTTGAGCAAGAAATAGAAAGTACTTTTAAACTCATGAGAATTTTTAATTTTTTTTTTTTTTTTTAACAAAAACAACATGGACTTCTGGAAATAAATGACAAAAAGCTCATTGCAATTTGATAGTGTTTCTTTCCTTAGCCAATGTTTAGAGGAAGTTCAGTTCAGCTGACCTGAACTTAAAAAAACAGAAGCTGCCCAAAGAGAAGAAGGTAACATTATGAAAAAAAGAATTATCCTTAAATATCTTCTTAGACTTGTCAGACAGATATATTTTACTTGTGTCATATCTCCAGAAAGAGGACATATTTACAAATGTTCATATTCTGTAGAGGAAATATATATACTGTGTGTTGTGTATTTATATGTCTGAATAGGATGTGGTGAAGCTGAATCTGTCATCAGGCCTGATGGATTATTTCTGGTGGCCACATCAGAATAAAGGGTTGCATAACAATAACAGTGTGCCAGCAAGAAGTCTGTCATCAGCTGGTAGGAGAAGGTAGTGCTATTTCAACCCCCAACATTTCAAAATGACTCTGGTATTCCAGAAATAAGGTACTACTTTTTTGCTCTTGTTGCTTTTTTATTTATTTATTTTTAATAAAGGAAGCTCATAGAATAAAAAAGTTTACTATCACTTTAGCATGGCTGAAGAAATATTTTATGCCTAATTTTGTTTTATTCTATGAAGTAACCCAGCATTATCTCAGCTTAAATTCTTGGTTAACTTTTCTCCCTTCTTGTATATTTCTTTTTCTGCTGCCTTGAGCACTCTCTGTACCATGGTAAGAGGTCCCTGATTTGTGATACAGAGGACAAAATTCTGAAGTTGATGAAAAACTCCCACTGAGTTCCACAGTGTCAAGGTGAGAACCTCACATATATCCTTCTAGCTGTTGTTTCAAGTCACTTTTCAATTTGTTCCTCTTGACTTTAAAAACTTTAATGCACTTGTTCCATATTGCTTTGTTGTGTCTTTATTTCTTTCTTAAGTTTCATGCTATCTGAAAACCTCCTTCCTGTTTCTCTGCCTCATTGACTTACCATTCCATTGCAATTCTCAAAGGAAACTACATAGTTTCTCTGTTACCTAACCAGGGTCTGAGTCTAATCTCTGAGTAATTCTGTATTGGTGAAAAGAATATTGATTTCAGTGGTGTTAGTTTCAATTTACACCACTGAAAGAAGTATGTGACTATGGACATAATTTCTCTGTTTCTGTTATATAATTATCTTACTATGGAAGAGTATTATCTACCTCTGTAAAACCTTTGGGAAGCAATTTGTATGAACCACACTATACATAATAAAGCTGAATTGTTATGTTTTGACTTGCTTTAAAGATAAAGCACTAGATTTTCATCCCAGTCTTAACTAGATCTCTCCCTTTGTATTGATTTCTTTAAGCAGCCAAGTGTGAAGAATGTGGGAGACATCTATAATAGTTTATTAATATTATGTGGTCTCTTTGTTTGTCTGATTATTATAGTTGTGTTTTTTCCTGCAGATTACAAGGTGGTTAATTCTAGCAGAGAATTCCTTTGGGCCATAGAATTCATTCCCAAACTTAAAGAGAGACTACAGATACTACAAAGCATGGAATTTACCTGTAACTACTCACATTTCCCAATCTGGTTTATAAAATGCAGACCTTCCCTAAATTCTAGGGCCACTCAGCTATTACAGAAGGAATTTGTTTCGTTGGTGTTGTTTTATTATTATTTTATTTGATTGTTTGTTTTGCTGATTTTTTTGGCTTATTTTGGCTCTTTTTTTTTTTTTTCTTTATATTACAAATTTTGTTCCTCTCCCTTCTTTATGATGAAATGCAAGGCTTATTACATCATAACTCCTGGAAAAATATTCTGTAAGGGAAGGAGTCCTATTAGATTTATTAAATTCTGCTGTGTACCACTACAGTACTGGGACCAACTGAAAGCAGTAGAATAATTCCGTTCTACTACAGAGTAGAGGAATTAGAATCTACAGTCAGAGAGCATGGGGAAGACAGAATCACAGAATCATCTAGGTTGGAAGAGACCTCAAGATCATCGAGTCCAACCTCTGACCTAACACTAACAAGTCCTCCACTAAACCATATCACTAAGCTCTACGTCTAAACGTCTTTTAAAGACCTCCAGTGATGTGACCACTTTTAAAGACCTCAGGTGACCTCAACCACTTCCCTGGGCAGCCCATTCCAATGCCTAACAACCCTTTCAGTAAAGAAGCTCTTCCTAATATCAAACCTAAACCTCCCCTGGTGCAACTTTAGCCCATTCCCCCTCATCCTATCACCAGGCACATGGGAGAATAGACCAACCCCCACCTTGCTACAGCCTCCTTTAAGGTATCTGTAGAGTATGATAAGGACGCCCCTGAGCCTCCTCTTCTAACGGCTGAACAATCTCAGCTCCCTCAGCCGCTCCTCGTAAGACTTGTTCTCCAGATCCCTCACCAGCTTTGTCACCCTTCTCTGGACTCGCTCAAGCACCTCGATGTCCTTCTTGTAGCGAGGGGCCCAAAACTGAACACAGTACTCGAGGTGCAGCCTCACCAGCACCGAGTACAGGGGGACAATCATTTCCCTGGGCCTGCTGGCCACGCTGCTTCTTATACAAGCCAGGATGCCGTTGGCCTTCTTGGCCACCTGAGCACACTGCTGGCTCATATTCAGCCAACTATCAGCCAATATTCCCAGGTCCTTCTCTACCAGGCAGCTTTCTAACCACTCATCTCCCAGCCTGTAGTGCTGCCTGGGGTTGTTGTGCCCCAGGTGCAGGGCTTGGCCTTGTTGAACTTCATGCAGCTGACCTCAGCCCATCAGTCCAGCCTATCTAGATCCTCCTGCAGAGCCTTCCTACCCTCGAGCAGATTGACACACGCACCTAACTTGGTGTCGTCTGCAAACTTACTGAGGGTGCACTCAATGCCTTCATCCAGATAATCGATGAAGATATTAAAGAGGACTGGCCCTAGTACTGAGCCTTGGGGGATGCCACTAGTGACCGGCCTCCAACTGGATTTAACTCCATTCACCACAACTCTTTGGGCCTGGCTATCCAGCCAGTTTTTAACCCAACAAAGTGTATGCCAGTCCAAGCCATGAGCAGCCAGTTTCCTGAGGAAAATGCTGTGGGGAACCATGTCAAAAGCCTTACTGAAGTCAAGGTAGACCACATCCACAGCCTTTCCCTCATCCACTAAGCATGTCACTTTGTCATAGAAGGAGATCAGGTTAGTAAAGCACAACCTGCCTTTCATTAACCTATGCTGGGTTAATGGGCCTGATGACCTGGTAGCCCTGCAAGTGCTATGTGATGACACTCAAGATAATCTGCTCCATGAGCTTCCCTGGCACTGAGGTCAAACTAACAGGCCTATGTCCTGTGTCTACCTTCTGTTCCTTCTTGTAGAGGGGTGTCATGTTTTCTAGCCACCAGTCAACTGGGACCTCCCTCGATAGCCAGGACTGCTGATAAATGATGGAAAGTGGAGTGGCCAGCTCTTCCACCAATTCTCTCAGTATCCTTGGGTGGATCCCATAAGCTGAAAGCAGATCTGATTTTAGGTGTGCAAAAGGTAACCAGAAATTGTTGAAATTATTATTATTGGTATTACAAATTATAATTAATATTAAATATATTAATTATAAAATCAATATATTAATTTACATTAATATATTAATAGTGAATTCTTCATAAGCTGATTTGGACTTTTTTTCTATTATCTTTGTCATTCAGGGATACTCACTGAGAGGTATGAAGGAACAATTTTCACTGGAGCTCATTTCTAAACTGCTGGCTTTGTGTATACATTGCTTTGTATTTGCTGTTCATAGCATGCAATAGATCACCTAAGCTTAATGGTGTTGTTTCTGCTCCCTGACTAGATGACTAAAAATTTATAAGACTAACTAATGCTGTATAATTAACTTTATATGAGATTTTCATACTAAGCTAAATCAATCCAAAATTCAAAAAACTTTCAATGCATTATCCATGAATACAAGATAGATGTCCAGTTACTGGATAAAAATGAAAAAGAGACCTACATTGAACTACAGTCAGAACTGTACATATAACCTCTTGAAATAACAATGTGCTTTATTATCAAAAAGGCTCTTTTGTAACTTAAATTTTGTAATTTAATTTCAGCTCAAAATTACTGATATTAAAAGGAACACTGTTTTAAAATCTGGCAAAGACATTAGGAAATAAATTTATGTGCATTATATGGTACCTCTACTTATCAGTCTTTAATATTTATTTTAATGGACTTCTGATTTTAAATAACAACAAAAAGACTTTATTTGGCTTTTTCAGTGTCTGTACCCTATCTATTGTCTTTTACATACAATACAAAATCATCAAACTAAAACATAAAAGCAGAAAGTATAAAATATAAAATCAGAAAGTCAAAATATAAAACCAGAAAAATAATGTGTTGTGCAGAAGACATTTAGAATTGGATTTTTTAAAAATCCTCTCAAATGGAGTTTAATCCGATGAAGTAGGATATCTAAAGTCAAGAAGGCTGACATGCAATTAAAGTAGTCAGAATTAAAATTTTAATGGTACTCTCCTTCCCACATCTCTAAAATGCTCATGGATCACTTATAGTATAATTCTCTTATTCCAGACTCTTAACTAAATGCCAGACCTCATAAATATGAAGTCTTTTCCTTTCTACATAAATTTATTCTAGTAGGTAGCAGGCATGAGATTTTACAAGATAAAGACTTTGAGCCTTGTTTCACTGAAGTAAATGGAAAATTTTCTGTTCAATTCTGTAATCTCTGACAGTAAAATAGTATCTCAGATGCTGGAACTTTAATGACAGCCTTGAAAATGCATACATTTAAGATTCTGTGTGGTAAAACTGTGGATGAAAATTTGTGAATGTTTTTTATTTATACAGCTGGTGGAAACAAATTCTATTAATATTGGAAACAAAAATGGCTGGAAAAAGTTGGACTTTATATGATATCTAGCAATTATATTTTGAATTACCAATAAAGACAACCTTTAAAAAAGATTTCCTAATAGTTCAGTTTGGGCTTTATAGTGCACTTTTTTGCTGAAGGTAAGAATCTAATGCTGGTTACCTAAAGATATTGGTATTTCCTGTTAATAACACTCATTTAGGGTAAAGCCCTACAGAATATAGTATAGATTAAGCCAAACTAACATTGCAAAAATTAGTAGACTATTACAGAAATAATTTATAATTCATATATATATTCAAATGTAATTTATATTTACTGAAAAATAAGCCCCTTTAAAATGATTTAAAAAAAAAATTCTTCATAATTTCAGATTAGGGCTATGACTTTTATCTTAATATTTTAGGCTGGCTAAAATTCTTTATTTGTTATTATTTGTGTAGTTAAATTCTACAGAACTATTCAATGCAAAGAGTTGAGTAAAAAGTTTATCACAAAACATTCATTTACTCCAAACTATTTTCAATACAATGTGACAATTGAACATTTTGTAGCTAGTAGGATATCTGCTTTAAAAACAAACAAGTAATGAACTAATGTTAATCAATCTTACATTTTTCTTCCGGTGATGTGTGCAGTATTTTAAGGTATATTATATCACAATTACTTGAAGCAGCCTGGAGCAGTATCAGAGATTATTCTTTCTAGGGAGCAGCCTTGCTTTCTACCTATATCTGGTTTGACATTTTGATGGATACATTTTAGACAACCACTGCTGGTCAATAATTTCATTTATCCACAGGCTGTTTCAACCATGGCTAATTTATTATTTTGCACATCTGTGTAGATGCTGTCTTCCTCTGCTCTCAGTCCCCTCACATAAGTAGTTCTGGGTGAATTATAAATAATGAGGACAACATAAATATTTTAATGGACATTTTTTGAGTGATTGTAATATCAGCCTTATTGCTCAGTTCAGTCAAGCTTGTTCCTACATAAGAAAGAAGTTGAAAGGTGCAAGGGGCTAATGTCTATCCTGCTTAAAATGCCCATACACTATAATAAGTGCTTTAATATACCTAAAATCCCTCCTTCTGTGAACCAGAGAAATATTACCTTCACCTGGAAGATGAGAACCTCTGTTTGTGCAAGATCAGATATGAAATCTGTTGCTCAGCCACGAGCCATAAATGGAATTCTTGTATCTTAGAGTACCATTCAAGTACCTGGATGACTGCCTGCCTCTCTTTAGGTATATTACTCTTCTTCCAACATACGTAATTGATTATTATGTATTAAGTCAAATGTTTTCTGTGCAGCAAGGTTTAAGTACCACTTTTTTATTTTATTTATTATTTTTTTCAGAGACTCCACAGATCAGTAAGGCTATGTGATAGGTACAGTAGAAATTCTAAGTACTGAGCAGTATGATAGAGAGAAATCTAAAGTCATAACTGACATTCAGAAGTGATGGGTAACATAGCTTTAACAGTTTGTGGACAATTTAGGCCAGAGTGAGCAACGGTGAAAGAGGTGTTTTCTTCCACTCAGTCCTTAGAGCCACAATGGGACAATTCCAACTCTGTACTTTTGCAAAACCCTATTCAGCATTGAAAGAATTTGAAATACATGTGGAAAAAAAATTAGAGAAACAGTTTGTACCTCTCAAATATCACTTTGATTCTAAGGTATGAGACATAAATATTTTCCAAATATGTAAGTCACCCCCAAGTTGCAGTAAATACAAAACTGACACTAACACTTGATTTCATGATAACTAAGTATAAAGTAAACTTGAACTAAAATAAAGGTTTTTTTTTTTTGTTTGTTTGATTGATTTTAATGCTTTAACCCTACAAAGGAAAAAAAATGTATTGGCTTTACAAAGTTTGTAAATCTTCTAGTTTTCAAGCCTCTACAAAATCTCTTTTCATTCCACCACTGTGTCTTTTATTTTTTTGTTGTGTCTCCCAGAAATTACTAAAGTAGATACAATTTCTTAAACATGACTTGATGAGGTGTAAGAACATTACTGTCTTTTTAAAAACTCATGAGCAAGCAGAACTGTGCTCTAGAAGACATATCTGATAAAGCACCTTCCCAGATAAAATAATTTGATAACTGATTTTCTAGACAAGTGGAATGAGGTAGATCTAATCGTGAACTTCAGAAAGGCTTTTTGTATATATTTGATGGACAGCAGAACTGGACACCAAAAATAGTAAATATATATATATATATATATATATACATGCATATATATGCATATATATATATATTTCCACTCACTCACACATGTTTTTTAAACTTATAAGTAGACTTTAATTACTTCTGTGGATATCACCAGACCGAGATAATTATAATACTGATGTCTTCATGTGTGTAATTAAAGGAACACACAATAGGTTTTTTGTTTTATTGTTTTTTTTTTTTTTTTTTTTTTTTTTCTCTCTAGGCACTAAAGGATTTATTCCCTCTTAATTAAATTCCCTGTATTCAAGACAAGAACTGAAGTTTATGAACATTTTAGTTGAGAAACTAATAATGTGTCACCTTCAAAAACACTTTGAAATATATGTAGAAGACACAGGAAAAAATAATTCATCAACAGTCATAGTTCTGCTTTGGAAATGTTTCTGATAAAGCAGCTTTTACTTCACTACACTTAAAGGGTCTCCCTGGTCTAAAAACAAACAAACAAACAAACAAAAACACATATTTTTTTTTTTTGTCCCAACCAAAATATCAATCAGTCTGATTTAAAAGAATATATATAATATGTATATATATATATATAATATATAATATAATATATATATGTATATATATAAACAGTTATATATATATAACTGTTATATATATATGTAATATATATATATATATATATATTGCCCTTACACAGTTCTATTTCATTCATACTGTTCTATTTCATTCTGTTCAATTGCTTGGCATGATACACTGTTCTTTCAACAGTTCTTGTACATACATAATTACTACTTGAGCTCCAGGCTAGTGCAATATATTTTTTTATGCCACCATGATCAGAGCCAATACCACTTTGCATCCTCTTACCCCATATTGAGTAAAATGCGAAGTTGAAATGTACAGAATTCAGATCTAAGGAACTGGTTCTACGTTTTAATCCCCTATTAAAGAATAATCTAAAGTACAGGTCTTTTGTAGTTCTGAGTCATCTGTAATAGATCCTACTGGCAGCCATATTTATTAGACATCTATCTGTGTTTGATAATTGTATTAATCCATTTTATTGTCCCGCCACTACCTAAGGTTCCCTCTGTGCAGGAATATGAACCCAGAGCAGACTGAAAAGGTCAAAAAGGCAGAAAGAAAGTTATCCTAGAATAAGAATGAGATGCAGAAGGCCCAGGATGAGAAGGGGGAGTGCCTGTGAGTTGAAAGGAAGTGCATAGGCCCAGTACTGTACTATGATGACAGCAGGTCCAGAGAAAGACCCTGTCACAAGAGTAGATGGAAGAGTAAGGAAATTGTACAGTCTCCCTTTGTTTTCATGGTTAATAATTAGACACAAATCTATATACCACCAGTGGGTTCATGTGTACTGGATCTGGCTGGGATGTTAACTTTCCCTGCAGCAGCCCATACAGTACTGCACTCTGCACTAGTAGCTACAACAGCAGTGGTATCACACCAGTGTTGTGTCTGCTGCTGAGAAGTGCTGGCACAGCATCAAGACTTGCTCTAACCCTCGTAGGGGGTGGGCAAAAAAGTGAGGAAGAAACATCATCAGGACAGCTGACCTAAACCAACCAAAGGGATATTCCATACCATATGATGTCACACTCAGCAATAAAAGGTAGAAAAAGGAAGAAGAGGGGAGGGGTGGGCTCTCATTTCAAAAATGTCTGTCCTCCTCCTGAACACCGGCTACGTGCGTCGAGGCCCTGCTTCAAGGACGTGGTCAAGCATCGCTCACTGGTGGGAAGTAGAGAGTAATTTCTTTCCTCTGCACTTCCACATAGCCTTTACTTGTTTTTTTTTTTTTTTTTTTTTTTTTTTTTTTCCCTTTCCCCCTCCCTCTTCCCCCTTCCCTTTTTTCCCTTTAGTTGAATTGTTTGAATTGTTTAATTAATAATAATATTTCCTTTTTTTTTTTTTTTTTTTTTTTTCTCTCTTTAATTAAATTATCCTTATCTCAACCCATGAGTTGTTCTTTGCTTTACTTCTTCCCCTCCTCATCTGAGGAGGGGGAGTGAGAGAACAGTTGTGGTGTTCAGCTGCCTAGCATGGTAAAACCACCACACCATGCCAGTGAGCAGTGAGGGCTGGTTGCTCTGCAAGTGAAAGTGAGCTGTGAGTCAAGAGTGATCTTGGTTCCAGTGGAAGCAGTGACATCCAGTGACCAGCCAAGGGGCAGGATACAGAGCAGCAAGTCTGGGTGAGAATCGAGTCCAAAGACTGATCAGGGTCAGACACAGTGCAGTGATCACCCAGCAAGTATGTAATGGTGAAGTAGCTCTGAAACAAACCCAGGAAGCAAAAAGAGCAGGTCTGGACCAAGCATAGGACCAAGGACTCATGGACCAAGCATAGACATAGCTGCTGCACAGATGTGGTGTAGCACAGCCAGAGGCAGTGCCAAAATCTCAGCTTAAAAGCAGTTTAAAAGGGAAAGGATGGAAGTGCTCTCACTTCTAGATTTCTTCACAACAGCTCTTATCAGCAAAGGGCCAATCTTGAATTGAGCTGAATTCTGTAACTTCACCAGCTGAACTCCTATAGGGTGGACACACTCAAAGATCTGACAGTCAGAATGCAGAAAGATTTGGAAATGATCACAAGACAACTATGAGACTAAGATAATTCTAGGAAACAGGTAATGTCATCTAAAAGTCTGAAAAATGTAGCACTTCCTCCACAGAGTATACAAAATTTCCAAACATAACCTGTGCCAATGTTATAACTGCTTTGTTAAGGTAATGGTCCATCACAGTGAAAGCTTATTGTAAGGAAAGAGAATAATATAATGGTGAGAGGAAACAGTAAAATATTAGTGGATAAAGGTTTTGATCACAAGAAAAGGCTGCCCATTTGCAATAGAAAGATGATGAAACAAAAACCACAGGAATGCACAAGTGGAACAAGATGCACATGTGAGAGTTAGAACCATGAGCTGGGAGTGTTTGGTTAACAATAGGCTACCATCTACAAGGAAAGAAAGGGAACATACAGGTTTTTTGCTTTGGGCCTTAGAGATTTTAAAAGGAGTAGAATGGATATTAGCAGAAGCTTTTTTTAATAGGATTGAGATAGCAGAAAAACACTAGTTACTATTAAATTATGACAGTGAAAAACAAAAACAAAACAAAAAAACATATTTCACGGCTTATCTTTAAACTACAATTAAGACTGGTAACTCCTCCTGAAAAGAAATATATCCATTCCTCTAATACAGGACATTTGCCAGACTAAATTTAACCTTTTTATACAATAGTATTTCTGACAAATAGAGACAGACTATTTATTCAATATGTGTGCTTGAATATCTGTTACCTTCTGCCACCAAACTGGTCTTAATACCAGTTTGCAATGTTAAAGGCACAGGTCTCCAGCTGCAACTCCCTGAGTTCTTGGAAAGGCAAAGGGGAATTTTGGGGATGTCTGCAACTGCTCCTGACTCTCACCTCCAAACTCCTTTGTGTTAGAAAAAAAAAAAAAAAAAAAACAGTTGGTGCAGGTCCTCTCAAGCATTTGTTTCCTCTACACCCTTTACTTCTCCTCCTTAATAAATGCAAAGAAATTAAGATAGAAAAACCTCACTGCAATAAAGTTATTCAGAGAAATGAAACAAAACTTGAACAGGAGTTTTCATCCCCTTCTTTCATTCCTTCCCATCTTTGTTCATATGATATTCATTATTTTTTTCTGAAAGATAAGTGGAAACATCACTCTCATATATAGTATGAAAGAAAGCTTTCAAAAGGCTAATGAAACAGAGAAATTACTTCAGATCAGTTTGCTCATGAAAAAAAAAATAATAATAATAATAAAAAAAATGGACCACCACAGTGCTAAAGCCAGTGAAATGAGTGACCTGCTGCAGAAGTTAGCTTCACTGTTCAAAAATTCTTCATGGTCTGTTTTATTAATTTTGCAGAAGCTATCATTAGATATGCTGGTCACAGCTATATGGAATTACAGGAACTGCTACACAGATTGTTCTTCAGGACTGTACTGTGTCATTGAAGTGGTCTTGAAGTACTTCTGTGCCTGCCCAGAAGTCTGTCTGCATCAACCTCTCAGCCAGACAACAGAACATTATCATGCTCTGCTTATTGTGGTTTACAAAATCCATGAAAAAAAAAAAAAAAAAAAAAAAAAAAGCTTTCTTCAAAATCAAAATTCTTGGAACATGAAGACTGAAACAATTTCCTTCCTGTAGGTACATATTTCTCTAGCAATAGAAAAGAGATTGTTTTCTTCTTCACCTTCATGAGCAGGATATACTTACAGAGGAAAGAGTCAACACAGTGACTGGAGTAAAACAAACAGGGGAAGATTTCCTGAAGTTACCTTAGGGGGACTGTCAGCACCTGAAGGGAGAGCGTCCGGTCTCCCTGTGGGCCATGGAGAATGCCCACAGTGGGGAATCCAGGGCCCATTCCACCTCCTCAGCAACGGAGAAGCAGAGGGCACTTGGACACCCTAATGCAAGGCACCAGGCACTTCCCTGGGAACTGGGATAGGGATTGATTAGGCCAAGGAGGGATGTGGGCCTGAAGATGGGCCTGGCTTGGCAGGAGCCATGGATATTTTGTGGGAATACACATCAGGAACAAGCAGAGATACAGACAAAGAAAACTTCTTTGTAAAACTGAGTATCTGTGGAAGATGACAGATAATAAAAACAAGATGTATATAGTAAGTTTTGAAGTTAAGAACAGAAGTCAGGAAAATGTGATACTTTAAAATTTTGAATGTTCAAAAGACATTATACTGAGATATGACACATGGTTGTGATATTAGTTATATTTGAATACATCAAATCAAATTTATACATGTCATAGGTATCTTTAGGGCTGACTAGAGACTATATGGTTGCTTTAATAGTTCAGCACTTCATAAAGGAACCAGTGTAAGTGAAAGGTAATTAAATATCTGTAGCACAAGTAATACATCATTAAGTTACTAAGTAATATCTCTGTAAGTTCAATACAGAGGAAAGCACACATGCTTAAGCACACTGTCCTACCAAAACAGCATCTGGGGGTTTGACCTGTGTAAAGGAGACTGGAATATAAGGGATTGATGTAACATGAAGCAAGCAAACAGTTTTATGATGAAAAGTCACGCAATACGAAGATGGAAAAAAAAAAAAAAAAAAAAAGATAGAACCACATGCAAGGAATTTTAGTTGCATTAGACTACTGGTTGCTTTGTTAGCAACTGCGAGTTCTTCCATATTTTAAGATAATAATATTTTTGTCATGATTGGATAGCTCAAAGGAAAAAAGAATAATGGGGAAACTTGCTAAATATATTACCTATCTGTATATTAGTGCAAAGTATATCAAGAACAAATGGCAATGACTAAAATCTTAGTGCATAAACAAACCTTAATTAGCCTCTCAGAGTCTTAGAAGCCTATATCTGAGGTACAAAAAGATGGGTAGGAAGAAAAGAAGGCTTTTACAGTATAACAAATATCTTTATGTTTTCTCTAAAGCTCAGAAAGATGTGAGAAAAAGACCTATTAAAAGCCTGTAAATAAAGACAAAAGGGGGGATAGAACAAATTAGTATTATAGTAAGGGAGAATAAGACTGATGCACCTAATTTCAGATGTCTAATACATGAAAGACATGGCTTACTGGTAAAAGGCAAATGAGCATTATGAACAGGCACAGTATATCAGTAAGTTTTGGAAGAAATTTTGAATTTTTTAAAAAGAACACTAAAAAAACACCTTAGGCTGTGCTATCTGCAAGATGCTTCTGAGTCAAGTGAAGCAAACATTTGTAATTGGGTAAGAGTGTCAAAAATATCAAATTAATAATTCTTTGTAAATTAAAGTGGAGCAAAATAATAGCAATGGATTAAAAATACAAATTTCAGCCAGGCAGATGGGCTGCATGGAAAGAACTTCTAATGAGAGGAAGGAAGTAATATTAAGTTCAGAATAAGTATGCAACTCAGAAGGATTTATTCTTCAAGTGGTATGTGGTTTTATAGAATCATAGAATCATAGAATATCCTGAGTTGGAAGGGACCCTTAAGGATCATCAAGTCCAACTCTTGACACCACACAGGTCTACCCAAAAATTCAGACCATGTGACTAAGTGCACAGTCCAATCTCTTCTTAAATTCAGTCAGGCTCGGTGCAGTGACCACTTCCCTGGGGAGCCTGTTCCAGTGTGCAACCACCCTCTCTGTGAAGAATCCCCTCCTGATGTCAAGCCTAAATTTCCCCTGCCTCAGCTTAACCCCGTTCCCGCGGGTCCTATCACTGGTGTTAATGGAGAAAAGGTCTCCTGCCTCTCGACACCCCCTTACGAGGAAGTTGTAGACTGCGATGAGGTCTCCCCTCAGCCTCCTCTTCTCCAGGCTGAACAGGCCCAGTGCCCTCAGCCGTTCTTCGTACGTCTTCCCCTCCAGGCCTTTCACCATCTTCGTAGCCCTCCTCTGGACACTCTCCAACAGTTTCATGTCCTTTTTATACTGTGGTGCCCAGAACTGCACACAGTACTCGAGGTGAGGCCGCACCAGCGCAGAGTAGAGCGGGACAATCACCTCCCTTGACCTGACTAGCGATGCCGTGCTTGATGCACCCCAGGACACGGTTGGCCCTCCTGGCTGCCAGGGCACACTGCTGGCTCATATTCAACTTGCTGTCTACCATGACCCCCAGATCTCTCTCTTCTAGGCTGCTCTCCAGCGTCTCATCGCCCAGTCTGTATGTGCAGCCAGGGTTTCCCCGTC
This sequence comes from Heteronetta atricapilla, assembly GCA_011075105.1. Lineage (NCBI taxonomy): Eukaryota > Metazoa > Chordata > Aves > Anseriformes > Anatidae > Heteronetta > Heteronetta atricapilla. The sequence goes on from CM021735.1 coordinate 45,419,451, forward strand.
CCAGGTGCAGGACCCGGCACTTGCTCTTATTGAACTTCATGCGGTTGGTGATCGCCCAGCTCTCCAACCTATCCAGATCCCTCTGCAAGGCCTTTCCACCCTCATTTGAGTCCACAACTCCTCCAAGTTTGGTGTCATCAGCAAACTTGCTCAAAATACCTTCTATTCCTACATCCAGATCGTTTATAAAAATATTGAAAAGTACCGGCCCATATGCTTGTTATGAAAACAAGCATATATACTGGAAAAAATGCAGAGGAGAAAAGCAAGAGTGATGAATGACTTTAAATGATTTGGATATTAGGAAAAGCTTTTTCACAGAAAGGGTGGGCCAGCACTGAACAGGCTCCCCAGGAAAGTGGTCATGACACCAAGCCTGATGGAGTTCAAGAATCATTTGGACAGTGCTCTCAGAAATATAGTTTAATTTTTAGGTAGTCCTGTGTGAAGCCAGGATTTGGACACAATGATCTTTGTGGGTCCCTTCTAATTCAGGATATTTTATATTCTATTCTGTATTCCAAATAAATCCAACATGTCTCAGTCCCTTGCATATCATAGAATCATAGAATCATAGAATCACAGAATCATAAAATGGCTTGGCTTGGAAAGGACTTTAAAGATCATCTAACTCCAACCCCCCTGCCATAGGCAGGGATGCTACCCAGTTGATCAGATTTTCCAAGGTCTCATCCAACCTGGCCTTGAACATCTCTGGGGATGGGGCATCCACAACTTCTCTTGGCAACCTGTTCCAGTGCCTCACTACCCTTACAGTGACGAATTTCCACATAATGTCTAGTCTTAATCTATCCTCATTTTGTTTAAGACCATTCCCCTTTATCCTATCATTATGTACCCGAGTAAAGAGTCTTTCTCCATCTTTGTTATAAGACCCCTTTAAGTATTTATAGGTCACAATGAGATCTCCCTGGAGCCTTCTTTTCTCCAGGCTGAACATCCCCAGCTCTTTCAGCCTTTCTTTGTAGGGGGGATGCTCCATTCCTCTGTTTATCTTTGTAGCCCACCTCTGGACCCTAACAGGTCAACATCCTTCTTGTGCTGAGGGCCCCACACTGCAGTACTCCGAGTGGGGCCTCACAGGGGCAGATTAGAGGGGGACAATCACCTCCCTCAACCTGATGGTCACACCTTTTTTGTTGCAGCCCAGGCTGCAGCTGGCCTGCACTGCAAGCATGCACCTCTGGCTTATGTGGAGACTTTCATCCACCAGAAACTCCTAGTCTCTCTCCACAGGGCTGCTCTCAGTGCATTCTTCTCCCAGTCTATATCCTGTCTGGGGTTGCCCTGACCCAGATGCAGCACCTTGCACTTGGACTTGTTGAACTTCATGCAGTTTACATGGACCCACATCTCCAGCCTCTCAAGGGGCCTTTGAATGACATCTCTTCCTTCAGTTGTATCAACAGCACCACTCAGCTTGATGTCATCTGTAAACCTGTTGAAGGTGCATTCAATCCTATTGTCTAAGTCACTGATGAAGATATCCCTCTTTTCCTTTTCTTTCCATGTCTCATTTTTTCTCTGTCTTTCACATGCATATGCACACCCATGCCATCTCTTTCTGTTTGGCTCACTCTTAGCGTTATATATTTCTGGCATCAAGGTCATTTTTGAATGGAAAATGAATCAACAAGGCAGTTTGAACCATGTGGGTCTATACCCACACTTCAACTACCCAGAGTTATAAATTGTCATCACACTGAGAATACTTTCTAGAATTAAATGCAGAGGAAATTACAACATAAAATGTGACATAGCTGTATTTATCAGGGTCCTTAAGCAGGAGAATTACACTGATGATAGCATTTTACATGAATTCCTGTCTTCCAATCATAAACATCAGAGAGTGGATGAAGTCTTGAATGTTGTCTTATTTGATTTTATTTCTGTAAAACTATGTGTGTAAGATTTATTTTATTTCTGCTTTGTTTCTACATATATAAGCAATGCCTATTCTCAATGCTTAGCTTTTTCTAAATAGTTTTTAAGATGGATTTTAACATCATATCTTTCAGTGCTTCTTTTTTTCCAAAGAAGATTGTGTTTTTATTCCTCATGATTCACAGATCAGAAAGTGATTCACAGATCAGAAAATGAATTGTGATGAACCTTTCTTGTGATTCATAGTGAATTAAACAGAATAAAAAAAAAGGGGTCCCATAAGACTATTCTGAAAATGAAGTATTCCTAATTAGATTCATCTCATTGTGAAGGAATTTGGTAAACATTCTCATGATTTTGTTCCTATGTAAAATTTTCTGATTATTTTTTTTGTATTCCTAGAGAGTTATCAACACTAGCAGCCTCACTTAAGATTTAAAACACTTTGCCTTGCATTATGCTGTAAAAATAATTAAACATGGAAACAGAAAAAAACTGACAGCTACTCTTCCAGTCTAAACTGTAACATACAACTCTCATTTTAGTTTTTCCTGTAGAACTACAAGTAGTATATCCACAGAAGTGCTAGGAGTTCTTGATGGCTTGTATGATTTCTAAAAATAAGTTCTGTTGAGGAAGAACTCATTTGTAAGGGTCTTACTTTATCATTTTTGGACTCGATGATCTTGAGGTCTCTTCCAACCTAGAAATTCTGTAAATTCAAATTTACATCAAATCATCAAATATTTATTGAAAAATTTGTGCTGCAGGTAAATAATATTTCCAGAGATCCCATATTTATTAATATAAATAATTATCTCAGAAAGTAACTATATTCCAAAATCCTTTATCAGATATAAATTCAATGAGATATAGACATCTGGGTTAGTCTGACATTTATGTAGTTATCCCAATCTGCCAATCATATGTCAAGATGACTTTCAAAACTATTCAGCATATTCTGAAAATTTTGGTAAAATTCACTTAGCTGGGTAATTCTGTAATGAGACTCAAAGATAAGGAAAATTATTGAAAAATGCTTCCCTCAAAGTATTCTGGAAAGGCAACTTTTTTTTTTTTTTTTTTCCAGATTAATTACAATTAAAACAACAACAACAAAAAACAACAAAAATAACCAAACACTCCCCTTTGAAAAAAAGTTTTCTTCTTTAGATTCCAAGATGTTTTGGTTTGCAGAAATGTCTACTTTTCTAGCTGATGAAATTGGATCTAAACACAGAACTGATTTTAGGTATAATTCAAATTACAATCTCAAATTCTCAGATTTATCCACCTTCTTATGATGCTTGTATAGATTTTCTTTCTAAATTGGTGTAATTCCTTCAGACAGACCTCCCTTTCTAGATATGTTGACATGAATTAGATTAATTTCCTCCTATTTCTGTTACTGGTATTACTATATCACTTATCCTGTATTCAGTGTTAGATCCCTATTTCAGTTTACCTCCTTCAAGGCTTGTCTGAAAGCCCTGTTGCATTTCATATAGAGGAAAACAAGGTAAAGGAAAACACAGTAAAGTTCAGAGCAACTTTTCTCTACTAGCTGTGAAGAGATGACCACCTGACTAACCACAAGAAGAGTCTTTGAACCATCCTACTGGAACACTAATTCCATTTGAAGAAACATTTTTTTAAACAAAGTGACACACAAAACAAAACAAATATGTTCATCTATAGATAAAAATCAAGGCTCCTTTTAGTGCCTAAATGATGAGCTATATAGTTTGACAATAGTGTAAGTAGTACAAAGTACAAAGTACAAAGTAGTTAAAATGAAAACAAAAATATGAAGGCATATATAGTAGAAGAAAAAGACAATGCTGAAAATATCTTGCACATTCTGTCTGTTGTTAAACCTAGAGCTTTAGGAGCTAGCCATTTCAGCCTTGATAAGGACTAATAGAAGTAAAATGATTTCATACTTATTTTCTGAATTAGTTGTGGTAAGAATAAATTAGAGTATGTTCAAACCAAAAAATATATTTCTTTGGAAAAAAAAAAAAAAAAAAAAAAAAAAGAAATTGTAAACTTTTACCTTATCCTCACTTTTATTTCTTTTCTTCAAAATGGGGTGTTTGAAGGTAATAAATACTTTGACAGGTGTTAAATTACTAGTCAATGCCACAGTGCTAGAAACCTTGTGAAAGCACTTGTCAAAGGAGGATTCCAGCCCAATTTTGTCACTCAAAGTAATTAGCAAAATTTGACTATATATATATATATTTTTTCCTAAAATTCAACATCAAAATATGTCTGAAAGTACATGAGTCAATGAGTCTCTTGTTGCCCCTTACTGTTCAATTGATTCTTCAATTTATCTCTCTTTTTGTTTTTTCTTTTTTTTTTTTTTTTCCAAAGAATGACGAAGTTCACCAGAAAATCTTTAGATACTCATGCTTTTTCATGAGATTTTCCAATTAATAAAATGTTATGCATTCATTTATATGATCAACTTTAAGATTTTGCATGGTTTGTACCAACAAATACTTTTAAAATGTGAAAAGTCTAGAAATCTAGAAAACTAGTAAGGACCTAGAGAAAAAAAATAAAATACAATGGAATTGACTATATATCTCTAAGAAAGATATGGGTTCAAGACTTTTGGGTTTAGTTAGATTGGAAAATGTTTATATAAAAGTCCATTGCCTTTGGAATCATTCGTTCAACTCCTTTTTCTTGAAAATCTTGTTCCTATATTGAGCAAGAGAAACCCTCTAATCCTCTAATCAAAACTTGCTTTTAAATAACTATTTTTAACTAGTATTAGCTGATCAATTGCAGGTTGACATATGTTAATTAAAATACATGTATGCATTAAGGAGAATCTCCATCATAAGGAGAATCTCCATCCTTTACTGGATGCAGGGGGAAACTTAGTTACAAGAGATGAGGAAAATGTGGAGGTGCTTAATGCCTTCTTTGCCTCAGTCTTTAGCGGCAATACCGCTTGTTCTCTGGATACCCAGTTCCCCGAACTGGTGGAAGGGTATGGGGAGCAGGATGTGGCCCTCACTATCCACGAAGAAATGGTTGGTGACCTGCTACGGCACTTGGATGTGCACAAGTCGATGGGGCCGGATGGGATCCACCCAAGGGTACTGAGAGAACTGGCAGAGGAGCTGGCCAAGCCCCTATCCATCATTTATCAGCAGTCCTGGCTATTGGGGGAGGTCCCAGTTGACTGGTGGCTAGCAAACGTGACTCCCATCTACAAGAAGGGCCGGAGGGCAGACCCGGGAAACTACAGGCCTGTCAGTTTGACCTCAGTGCCAGGGAAGCTCATGGAGCAGATTATCTTGAGAGTCATCACGCAGCACTTGCAGGGCAAGCAGGCAATCAGGCCCAGTCAGCATGGGTTTATGAAGGGCAGGTTCTGCTTGATGAACCTGAACTCCTTCAATGACAAAGTGACGCACTGGGTGGATGACAGAAAGGCTGTGGATGTGGTCTACCTTGACTTCAGCAAGGCTTTTGACACCGTCTCCCACAGCATTCTCCTCAAGAAACTGGCTGCTCTTGGCTTAGACTGGAGCACACTTCGTTGGGTTAGAAACTGGCTGGATAGCCGGGCCCAAAGAGTCGTGGTAAATGGAGTCAAATCCAGTCACTAGTGGCGTTCCCCAGGGCTCGGTGCTGGGGCCAGTCCTCTTTAATATCTTCATCGATGATCTGGATGAGGGCATTGAGTGCACCCTCAGTAAGTTTGCAGATGATACCAAGTTAGGTGTGTGTGTCAATCTGCTCGAGGGTATGAAGGCTGTGCAGGAGGATCTGGATAGGCTGCACCGATGGGCTGAGGTCAACTGCATGAAGTTCAACAAGGCCAAGTGCCGGGTTCTCCACCTGGGGTGCAATAACCCCAAGCAGAGGAGGTACAGGCTGGGAGATGAGTGGCTGGAGAGCTGCCAGGCAGAGAAGGACCTGGGAGTGATGGTTGATAGTCGGCTGAATATGAGCCAGCAGTGTGCTCAGGTGGCCAAGAAGGCCAACGGCATCCTGGCTTGTATAAGAAGCAGTGTTGCCAGCAGGGCTGGGGAGGTGATTGTCCCCCTGTACTCGGCTATGGTGAGGCCGCACCTCGAGTACAGTTTTGGGCCCCTCGCTACAAGAAGGACATTGAGGTGTTCAAGCAAGTTCAGAGAAGGGCAACGAAGCTGGTGAGGGGCCTGGAGAACAAGTCCTATGAGGAGCGGCTGAGGGAGCTGGGATTGTTCAGCCTGGAGAAAAGGAGGCTCAGGGGTGACCTTGTCGCTCTCTACAGGTACCTCAAAGGAGGCTGTAAAGAGGTGGAGATTGGTCTATTGGTCTATTCTCCCACGTGCCTGGTGACAGGACGAGGGGGAATGGGCTTAAGTTGCGCCGGGGAGTTTTAGGTTGGATGTTAGGAAGAACTTCTTTACCGAAAGGGTTGTTAGACATTGGAATGGGCTGCCCAGGGAAGTGATGTAGTCACCATCCCTGGAGGTCTTTAAAAGACGTTTAGATGTAGAGCTTAGGGATATGGTTTAGTGGGGACTTGTTAGTGTTAGGTCAGAGGTTGGACTCGATGTTCTTGAGGTCTCTTCCAACCTAGAAATTCTGTGATTATGTGATTGTATACAGCTATGTATGCTTTTATTACATATACAGATAATGATGAATTTTTCTACTTCTCTATGTTAGGAGGAAAAAAAAGAGGGGTATTAGCTTCCATAAAAGTATATTTATACAATAGTAGTACAATTGATAAACTCAGAAGTATTGGCTTACACATTTTTTTATTATTATTATTTTTTTTTGAGTATGAACATTCCATTCACCTTTTGGTGAACTATTGTGATAACTTTCCCTGGGTACTCTTGCTGTGGTAACACAATCAAACTAATCACAGTTCTTGGGAAGGCCAACAACCACAGATAGATGCAAACAGGTATGAGGACTTTTCATAAAGGGATTGAAAAATGAAGTGATTCTGAACTACTGATAAGTGTCTGTTCGAAGAGCTGTTTGTTCAATTAACATTGCAATTTTATGTCCCAAAGGAATATTCTAAGAGGAGAACAGAAAAACAAAACAAAACAAACCAACAACAACAACAAACACAACGTTTTAATTTAATGGTAAAACAGAATAATTTATATAATAATTTTTGAATAACCTCTTAGAAATGTATTACCTTGATGGCAATTTAATTCTATTAAGTTGGTACTAGTGTTTCTTTCCTAACTCCTGAGTGAATGGATTAGTCCTATTATGTCTGACCACCTCCTACATAGAAATAAATGGCAGGATGTTTTTGTAAGGATACTTAGAATCTGGTTAACTTTTTCTTGGAAAAGGGGGTCTTTGGGTCAGAGGTGTCTAGATGTGTAATTTCCTAGTTGCTTGATACTAGTGTCAGCACAGGAGCTTGTGTTTAGAAAAAAAAAAAAAGAAAAAAAAAAAAAAAAGAAAAATAATAATATTAAGTTCTGGATTTTTTTTTTTCCAGCTTCCATGTCTGCCAGGGTGAGATAAAGTAACTCGAGAGATAAAAGTAACTCAAGAATGTATTTATTCTCTCTTTGTTATGCACCTGGGTAAGAGCTATATTTCTTCCTTCAGTGAGGTGGATAAATGAACATATAGATAAATCAATTTTTGATATATGTTAATATAAAGTAATGGTGTTCAAATGTGTAATAACTTAGAAATCATGTTGCTTAATCTTTTGATCTCAATAGCAAATGTCAAACGAGTGGAATTTTAAACAAAGGTTTAACTGTCTTATGTTCCTTGCAGAAATGTAGTGTGTATAATTCCGATGTGCCAAAGTGTCAGTTAGGTTTTGTGCTCTGAGGAGGCATGAATGCATACTTCTGTCCTTTTTCTCCCCTTTTTGTTAATTAATAACTTTGCTATGATATAATATAGGAAAGGCTGATGACTGTTACAAGGAAGGTTTGGTCAAGATTAAATAATTTTATTAAAATATCTTCATAGCATCACAGGAGTTTTTTAAAAGAAAAACAAGCCCCAAATCTACTGGCATCTATAGCTGTCTTAGTCTTCCAAACACATCAAACATGCCAAACATTAGACAAACTCTTGTAGGCATCATTCCTTTAAAAATATATATAGAGAGAGAGAGAGAGAGAGAGAACGATTCTGTTGTTCTTCTTGTTCTTGTGAATAAAATGACAACAGTATATGTAGTATGTATATTACTTAGTTCATAGGTGTCCTCCAATATGAGGCAGGATAACTTTATTATCTTTCAGGAAAATTACAATTTTCTTTTTTTTTCTGTGTTGATGACTACAACAGAACTGGAGTTTTCTGGTCTACCAACATATCTGAAAAGTCAGAGCTTACAATGGCAAGGCTATAAGCGTACACTTCTGTAGCCTGCAGGGAGAAGGAAAGAAGAAGAGAGGGCAAGCAGTGAGAAGAAGGCAGTGCAGCATGCCAAGCATATGACAGGGAAGAAATGTTTGTCCAGATCCAAAGCAGGGACTGCATTCCTCTCATGAATCCCTGATTTATCTCAGTGATATACCTATACTATCTCCCTTGGGATTCTAGACAGTTTTCCCATTATCCACTCAGTTTATACAGCCTTGCTAATGTGCTTCTGCTGTTAGCTGTCATTGAATTTCTGATGTGCAAGTTGCAGAATTTTCACAGCAAATCCTAAACGTGAATGTTTAGGTAAACACTTTATTTTTCCATAACATGGAGACAGAATCTCCACATCATGTAACTGCCGCAAGATCTGCTCAGACTGCAGATTCTGGTGGCAAGAAGGAATGACAGAAGTCCCCCACACACCCTGACAAGTTCCTCTCTAGAGATTTTTGCCACTGCCCTACCCCCTCCCCTTTGCTTGTAAATAGAAAAAATATCATTGTGTCTCTGCATTTAGAGTTTGTGTCTCTGCATATAGCATGTTTGCCCTGTGATCACTAGGTTGTTTTAATCTCATTTATTTAATGAGAAATGGGAGATACAAGAAGCAAGCCCTTTCTAACTCAGGAAGTGTTAAAACATATTCTCTTTTTTATTTACTTGTTTAACTTATGATAGGAACTTATGATTGACGATATTTTCCTGAATATGTTAAAAGCAACACAACTACTTGAAAATCACAGTTACAAGTATGTGCCCTGTTATTATTTGTCATTAGAACAGAGAATTAAAGGTAATATAAAAATAACAGGTTTTATTATATGTGTCACAAGAATCCATAGAAGAAAGCAATATTTAATTAGTTTTACTCTGGCCCTCCATTTTGCTTCTATTTTGGTGTTCCTCTCTAATTATTCAGAACAGGCTCTGTTTCTTCAGGCTTACTCTCCAGAAAGAAAGCAAAATTAATTAAACACCAGGTACTTTTAGACTCCTGTCTGGCTTAGTAGAGCAGAATGGATTTTAAACTGAACAGACATCCCATGTTTCCACTTGATCAATTACTGAGAATTCATCTAACAAACTGTTCATAAACAAAAGACAGTCACAGAGAGCTGATTCTGTGCTGAGGGCTCTCATCCAGTGTTTCCCTTCTGACTAGAAAGAAAGAAATATCTCTGACCATTTCTGGTGGTTCTCTTTTTCACATGAGTAAAACATATTCTTATACTCAAATCTCAGAAACTGATTGTACAATTTTGCCCCTGATCTCAGCAAACTCTTCGGTCTCTCAGTGAAGAGAAAAAACACTAGGTGTTGAAGAAATGCAGCCTCCATATGTACTGGAAGCTGTTCACTTAAAACAAACAAACAACAAACAAAAAATGAAAAGAAAACCCAAATCTTACACAGTGTAGATATTAGGGAATTTTCCATTTGAATGGAAATTCAAATTCCATTCATGCCAGATCTGGCATGAATGGAAATTCCAATTCCATTCATGCCAGATATATCAGGCATACACTGAATGTTTTCATCTAATACTTGTCCCTAAAGTGAGCCTTATGGTTTCGAACTGGGTATTTCACCAGAACTAGGTAGTTGCTCTTGTGGCAGCAATTCAAAAAATTATTTTGATCTGCAGAACAGTTGATCTGACACATCCTACAAACATAGGATGACTTTAACCTTTTCTTAAATGGTTCAATATTATTGTAACCTTTGAGTACTTAATATTTCACCTTTGCATGCTGTACAGAAAGGGCTACAGAAAAGTCATACTGTCTGGACAGACATTTGACGTTTTCACACCATCCTCTTTCCACATTATTCAAAGTAGTTGATATCTACTGATCTTCAGAAGGTTTATTCACTAACAGCATTTTCAGCTTGAGTGAGCTGTAGATTGTGTGGAATTATCACCTTTTCTACAGTTGAATGGAACAGCAGAGGAGGAGATGAGAAGACTTCAATTATTGTTCAACCTTTGCTTTTTTTACCCAAGTATGCACTACAACTCTGCTACAGATTTTCCAAGGGTGATGAAAAACATTTGTAAACAGATTTAACTGCTGAGGATGTGACTATCCACACATGGGTCAGGAGATCAATTTTCTATAATTAGTGGGGGAGAAACTGGAATTTAACTGGAATTTTCTCTCACAAAAGATTATTTATTGAAAGTTTTTGTCAGCACACTGTATTTTCAGTACAGACTTGAACATTTTATGGTGAATAAATGGGGATTTCTTGTTTTGTTTCATTTTGTCGGTATCTTTCTTCTATGAATATATATAATATTCATATATTCTATGAATATATATAATATAATTATATACATAATATAATTAATTACCTTTTGGCTGAGGAACAATTGACCATTCCTGCTGTGCTTTTCTGTACAGAATTTGGAAATGAGAAGAAAAAAATAACATTTTATGATGAATTATAAAGATTTTCCTCATTAACATAATGATGATAATCTAAATGGATTTTAATGCATTGATTTGCAAGATACTTACACCATTTTCTTGTGCCTCCAGTAGCTGACAGTGCCCTGACTGATTTGTAAACTTGACTTCAAGAAACTGATAAAGGTTTAGGATAAGAATGGAAAGGGTCACTGCAAGAGTAGAGAAGACAGTCAATGCTGTTACAGGATAAAGAATAGTGCAATGACATTTAGGGTATGATAACACTTCATTATTGAAATGAGTATTGGCAAAGTTACAGGCCTGAAAATTATTGCTTAGCTCTTACAACTGGAATTGCCAAGTCCTCCTTCTTTCCATAGTTCTTTATTTTCACTGGTGAAATTTTCCCAGAAAGCTAACTTTCTAGGCAAAAGATTTCTATTTTTACCTTCCTGTGTGAATATTTAAAATTGTATTTTTTAGAATTTTCTAACATTTCCAGGCTTCCTAGCCAAACTGAGAAGAAAAAAAAATATGATTTTTTTTTTTTTTTTTTTTTAGTAAAAGCAGTCATAGTTCAAAAATCAGGACAATTTTAATAGGGCTTTAATATACAGTTTCAATTTGATATAAGATTGAAGTATTGGCTTAGATTACAGAATCATAGAATTGTAGGGGTTAGAAGGAACCACAAGAGATCATCGGGTCCAACGCTCCTGCCAAAATAGGTTCCCTAGAGCAGGTTGCACAGGTAGTCATCCAGATGGGTCTTGAGTATCTCCAGAGAAGGACACACCACAACCTCCCTGGGCAGCCTGTTCCAGTGCTCAGTCACCCTCACCATGAAGAAGTACTTTTGCATATTAGTTACATTATTGCTTTACAGAAGCAGAAATAATGATACCTTATTTTCTCATTTCTGATGTAGGATGAAATTTCAGAATGTTACCTCTCCTAGAACATATAAGAATCATAAGATTTATTAACACAGCTCTGTCATAAGAGAATAAGAAACTGATGATGCCCAAAACAGAGGAGACAATAAGATGAAGCAACACTTATGAAGCGTCCACTTTACAAACTCCTTTGAAACATTACTGCAAATTAGTGCTTTCCCTAAGAAGACATCTTGATTTAAAAAGTTTCCTAACGTGAAACAAAATACATTATTTTGATTTAACTGTTGGAGATAAATAAGACTTTGCAGAAAAGACATCTTTCATAAGTGAACACCTTCCAATGCAAATTTTCCAAGCAATTCAAGATGCAGTTAAGGTAAGAAGACAGCAATCACATCAGATGAATTGAAATTTTGGTTTTAATTTTTATAATGAAAAGAAGTGCACAAGAAATTCTTGGTTACTAAAGTCCATGTTTTATTTTTGATCCCTTGTAAGTATAACTGCTACTAATATTTTCCCTGACAGATTCTCTGGGCAGGAAACTGCATTTTCTCTGAGTATTGAAGACTTACAGAAAATGTATGAGAGTATTTGAATCCTCATGTTCCACCTCTCAGGAGCAGCCCCAAAATAGCGGTTTTCTTTGGAATAAGTGTCCAAACTAGAGTGTTTTGTTCATGTTTTTCTATGATAAACACTTAATTAGTCCCTGAAATTGGGACTAAAATACAGGCCTCCCAAATGAGAATTGTAGCTTTATATGAATTAAAAAAAAAAATAATAATAATGTTTATTCTGTCTTCCAAATGACAATTTATATATTGCAGATTATGGATGAATAACATTAAATTAGGATTAGAATTAAATTAGGATTAGAATTATTTGAACAGTTAATACTTTCAGGTTGGAACAAGCATAAGTCTCTCAATCAACTTCACAGTAGCAGCAACAGCACAGAACCAGACCAGGCTGCTCATGGCTATGTCCAGCCGTGTACTTAAAGGAAAGGGACAGCACTACGTTTCTGTGCATCCAATTCCAATATTTATGCAATTATTAATAGCAGTATTTTTTTTTTATTTTTTTTTTTCATTTTTCTTTTTCTTTTTTCATTTCCCTTTTTCCTTTTTCCTTCTTCCTTTCCTGATTTCTATTTTCCTTTCATGTCTTATAAATAAATTTTCTGTGGACTGCTGACTGTTAAGGTCTTTTGTAAGATCAGACATGAGAGTTCAGTTTTCTTAAGACAGAACAAGATTTCAGGTGACTCAGGCAAGAACTTAGATGAATGATTAATGTATGTTATAAAAAGGAATTTCCTTATCTTTTCTGAATCTACAACTAAGTTCACAAACAGAAAAAAATAAATAAATAAAGTTGAAAAAAAGGTTGATGAGACTGCAGAATGCATTTATGCCATTGGAAGTATGGAAAGAAATCTTGCTGCATTTCCTGTACTTGTCTGCAACCATCTGGAAATATTATGAAAATATCATTCAACTGGTGACAGGGATGTATGCATTCTCCCAATCCTTATTAGTAGTTACCTAACAAACTGAATAGAGGACAGTTTGGAAACTATTTTTGGATAAACTTCTACAGTGTTTTAATATAATGAATTAAATGTATTACAAATGTACATAAACATTTGCCTTATTGATTCAAATGGATTACTTGTGTAAGTATATTACTGGTACAGCTCTTGTTGACTAAAGGCTTTTAATATTCTTTTGACCTCAATAATGACTCTTTACTTTGAGAGGAGAGAATTTGTTCTAAATAAGTACTTACCCACAACAGAAAATCTGTAGAAAATATTTTGTTATATTGGATTTGCAATAAAAAGAAAATTCTTTATGCATAGAAATTGCATTTTTATTTTCTTTCATTGATAATATTAATTACTAAAACAAAAAATGGGGAAAAAGAATCAAGTCTAGTTCTTACTGGCAACTTGCTCCCATTTTGAAGCTCCAGATAAAATAATTAGTGAAATGATTAAATGCTTTGAGCAAAGTAAAAATATTTTAATTATTTGCCCTGTACTGTTTTTTAATTGACAGTCACAGAAGAGCAATTATTGTTTTCCCTTGGCACTTGTAGTACTGCCTGTGCATTTTTAGATTTCTCAACAAAGAAGTATGAATATAAAGTACAGTACACCACAAATGCTGGAGATTTGATTCAATGCAAAAGCTAAACCAGACAAACAAAACATTTTGTGGGTAACATGGAGAAGTGGGTGTGTCTTGACTCACACTCCAGTCCCAGTTTCCGTTTTTCCAAATAACAACATGAAAGGCACTCTCTGGGCAATATCATCATCCTGTAGAAAGGGTAATGAAATTGACAAGAGTAATCAGTAAGTGGCCATCAGCAGTGATTGGAAAAGAAAAAAAAAAAAAAAAAAAGATTTGACTCCCTTTCAAGAGACAATTGCAAGAAATGCACATTTAGTAGGATTCATGCTAAATGTAGTTATTTAAAATACTTCCTCATATAGTTTGCTTCTGTTTTAGAGCTGAAAATCCTTGAAAATCCTGAAATCATCTCTCCTTTCCTACTTTCTCTATGGAGTTGGTTTTTATTGTATTGTATTTTATTGTGTTGTGTTGTATTGTATTTTTAGTACATTTTTTATTTTATTTTATTTTGAATTATTATATTAGTGAAAGAAGAAAATCCAAAATACATAGAATGTAGCTCTTGCATAACTGCCATCCCATTTTCTTTATTTTGTCTGGGCTGACTCCATTAGACTAAACATATTTAGAAGTGTTAGTAAAAGTTTCTTCTTTTGGAACAAAGATTTGGATTGCAGTAATACTCTTTTGGTATATTCCCTTGCTGTTATGAGACAATCATATCTGATAACTTTTTATCATCAACAAACCTAAAATACAATGTTTCTTTTCCTATTTCATAGCAAATGCTTCTGGAAGGCAGACTACAGAAGACTTGTTTTTCTTATAAAATACTTTTTCAGTGGGTCAGGTAATTATGTTTGCAGTATTTTCCACGCTTCTGAAAAGCAGCTATAATTGGACAATGCTATCCTTAAATGCCATTCATAATAATGCAGTGAAACCTGTAGTGCAGTTTTGCCCTATGTGTAAGTTTTTGAACTTTTGTCCCCTCCCAGCTCTTGCTGCACCCCTAACCTGCCTGCTGGCAGGACAGAGTGAGAAGCTGAAAAGTCCTTGGCTTAGTGTAAGCACTGCTCTGCAACAAGCAAAACATCAGTGTGTTATCAACATTAGTCTCATCCTAAATCCAAAACATAGCACCCTATCAGCTAGTGGGAGGAAAATTAACTCTATCCAAAATAAAACCAGGACAAAAGGAAAAACATATATATATATATATATATATATATATATATATATAT
>CM021735.1:45434546-45454747 GCA_011075105.1 Heteronetta atricapilla
GCTATAAATAAATAAATAAATAAATAAATAAATAAAATTATTCAGACTTAAGACAACATGAATAGTAAAATGTTATGCTGTAGAGATCCCAGATTCATTATTTTTCAATGAAGCATATGTATTCCACTGAATATGATCCACTGTGAAATCAAGCTAAAGAAGAGTAAAAACCATTTGACTGACCCCCAAGTACTTGTGAAAATGCTAAACACGTTACAACAGTTTGGTGTCATTGTAGCCCATTGACCTGATTTTCTGACGAGATCCCTATTTAAAATCACTAGAATATGAACTCATTTTTGAAATGGTACCACTTATATGAATAAATTTTGAAAGATCTTTGGGAAAATTACTCATATTTTTTTATGTTGTATTATTTTCTTTTTCTTTTTTTTCTTTGTTATTTTTATGTTCAAAATGGCTATGTCTGTATTAAAAAAAAAAAAAAAAAAAAAAAAAAAAAAAAAAAGCTGACATCCTGACATGAAGTTAATGAGATTATGCAATGCAGTCTAGGAATAGTATGAACTGCTCATATACATTCTGTAGAATGAAAATTATTTACATAAGCTATTGAATGATCAATTAATTTATACACAATATATAGAGTGAGCTAAAGACTTTAAAAAAACACCTATGTTTGGAGGACAAAAAACCTATGGAGTATTGATCCACTAAATTAAGCAGTAGATTTATTACCACTATACCAGAGTGGTAATATATATACCAGACTATACCACTCATCTGATCAGGTCTGAATTCAGCCAGTAGAGTGCAGTAGTTTTCACATTAACTGTATCCAACTATATCCAATTTGCTCATTCCAAAATTTTTTTTATTCGTGCTCATATAACATTAATTAATTTCAGTAATACTCCAAGCTATGTTCCTACTTCATGATCACCTTGCTTAGATAATTCATACCAAAATTATCCTTTGCCAGGGCAATACAATCAGACTATAGACAACAATGTCCCAGGAAACACTGGTCTACACAACACTGGGCCTGCTGTTGTCTGATGGGATGCACTTTTCTCAGAGGGAAAAAAAAAAAAAGTATTTTTGTGCAGATGTTAGCTGGGCTGATTGATAGATCTTTAAACTAGATTTTAAGGGGGAAATAGGTTAAAACCAGGGTTGCTGGTGAACAGCTGTGGAACAGCAAAACAAAATTTGAGATCCTTCAGTCTTCTCTAAGAAGGTTCTGGGTTCAATGAAACACATTTGAAATGTTTTTACACCAATGCATACAGCATGAGAAACAAGAAAGAGGAGATAGAAGCCTTGTCTCAGTTCCCAAGCTATGATATCATGGGCATAAGTGAAACCCGGTGGGAAGAGTCTTGTGACTGGTGTGTTGTGACGGATGGTTATAGGTTCTTCAGAAGGTGTAGAGCAGGTGAAGTAGGGGAGGGAAGGGGTGGCGTAGGGACTAATGGGGGGTCTGGATTGTAAGGAGCTTGCAGTTGGCAATGACACAGGTCAGACTATGGGTAAGGTTAAGCAATTAAAGTGGACATCATTGTGGGAGTCTACTACTGACCACCCATCCAGGATGATGACACTGATGAATTATTCTTTAAGGAACCAAGAGATAACTTTAGATCAACCACCCTTGTCTTTCTGAGGGACATCAGCTTGCCAGATATAAACTGGAAATACCACAGAATTGATACAAACAGTTCCAGGAGATTCCTAAAACTCCTTGATATCTTCTTAGTACAGATACTAAGGGATCTGACTAAGAATAGGATCCCTCCTAGATTTTTTTGCTTGTATGCAGAGATGTTTTCATGGGTGAAGTGTCAAGTGGTGACTGTCCTGGCTGTAGTGACCATGAAGTAGCTGAATTTATAACTTTTAGTTATAGGAGGAAAACTGCCACCAAAACTTCAACTCTGGATATGGGAAGAGAAGACTTCAGGCTGCTTGGGGAACTAGTTTGTATGGTCCCCTGGGAAACTGCTTTTGAAGACATTGGGGTCTATCAGTGATGGCCTTTTTCTTCTCTTAAGAACACAAGAATAGACAATTCCAAAATGCCAGAAGTCAAGCAAGTGTGGAAGAAAGTCAAGTAAGTGTGGCTTGGCTAAGCAGAGAACTTCTTCCAGGGTTTGGGCAGAATTAGCAAGTGTAGACAACTGGAAGCAAGGCTGAGCAACAAGGAAGGACTATGGAGATGCAGTTTTTCTATTGTAGGAACAAAATCTGCTTGGCAAAAGCCCAATTAGAGGTGAAACTGGCCAATATTTTGAGGAACAATTAAAAAAGAGTTTTGTTTGTTTGTTTGTTTTAATATGATAACAGCCAAAGGAGGATCAGAGATAACATTGGTCCATTACTTGATGACGATGATCGCTTCAAAAATACAGACAGAGACAAAGCAGAGATGTTTAATACATTTTTCATCTCTGTCTTCAACACTGATGATGGACTCTGGGACCCTGAGTTGGAGGACCATGACTGTGGGAATAATAAACTTCCAGCCAACCCTGAACTTGTGCTGCTCCAGCTTCTTGCATATAAGTCTATGAGGCCCAATGGGTTAAATCCTAGGGTACTCAGTGACCTGGCTGGTACCATCATGAGACCTCTCTCAATTATTTTATTATTTTCAAGAAGTGCAAGAAAGAAGACCCTGGTAATTACAAGCCTGTAAGTCTCACTTCAGTGCCTGGTAAAATTATGGAGAATATTATTCTGAGAGTGATTGAAAAACACCTGAAAGACAATGCAGTCATTGTTCATAGCCAACATGGGTTAACAAGGGTAAAGTCCTGTTTAACAAATATAATTTCATTCTATGACAAGGTCACCTGCCTAATTGACCAAGGAAAGCCAGCTGATGTAATATTTTTTTGGATTTCAGCAAAAACTTCAATGCTGTTTCTCACAATATCCTTCTGGACAAAACATGGCATGCAACAAGGTAAATACATAACAGTTAGCTGATGGGTTGGGCTCAAAGGGGGGTTACATCAGGCTGGCATCCAGTTGCTATTGGGGTTTTCAGGCCTTCAATTTTAGGACCAGTTATCTTTAGTGTTTTCATAAATCACTTGTAAGCAGGACTTGAAGGTGTACCAAGTTTGCAGATGTCCCTAAATTGGGAGCAGCTGTTAACTCTGTCAAGGGTAGAGAGACCTTGCAGAGAGATCTTGACAAAATAGAGGACTTGACAATTATCAACAATATCAAATTTAACAAGGGCAAGTGCCATATTCTGCACCTGGGTTAGGGCAACTCTAGCTGTACATACAGATGTGGAATGAGATGCTGTAGAGCAGCCCCACAGAAAGGGATCTGGGAGTTTTGGTGGACAGAAAGTTGAATATGAGTCAACAGTGTGCCCTTGCAGCCAAAAGGGTCAATGGTATCCTCAGGATATTCTGTGATTCTATGTTTAATATTCTTATTTCTTTTGTCAAACAGTGCAGAATGACTAAAATACTCAAAGTTTTCATGCACAATGTCAGTACTTGATAGCAATCTCCCCATAGACAAGCTTATCAATCTTCTAATAGGACACTGGTAACTACAGAGCATTTCATTGTATGTACTTATAATTGCTATTGGCAAGCTGAATATTATTTTCATGAACAGAAATTGAAGCTCTTTACAAAAAATGTCAACATCATTAATTCATTTTGAATGTAAATAAATGCCAGTCAATACTCAGGAAAAGTGTCCTGCCATGGTGACAGAGAAACTGCATACAGGACTGGAATGAGTTGTCTGGAGTCTGGGTCCTTCCTACAGAGAGCACAAAATTCTACTTATTTCTTGTATTTTCACTGACTTTTTTGGCTAGGAGATATGTATGTTTATTGAACCACAGTTACTTCTAGAAAGAGAAATTAGTCCAGAAGGAGAAACTTTATCCCAAAATAGTCAAGATGACAGCTGGAATGCAATCTACCCATTCATGTTTCCTGATGATAATCTGTTTAACATGTGAGCACATCATTTTTAAAAGACCTATTTATGGAACTATTTATTTCTGCAAGTGTTTCGAGACCAGCACAATCAATCAGTCCCACACTTCAGTGTTACTTCCAGAAATGCTGAGCCTGAACTGTTGGGCTTGAGAATGGCTTATCTGGAAATTATTATTGTGAGGTGAATAGAACTAAATTAATACCATCATCACTACTTGGAAAGAATGTGGCAGTGCTTAATAACTGCAGAAGTGCCTTCCAAATTCTCTCACAAATTGTTCCAACCAGTAGCTGTTACCATTATTATAATTGCAAAATAGCTTCACTGTTACATTAGTGGTATTTCAATGTCACTTTGGAATGACATGAAATGGCATAACATAGAATGAGTGAGTAACATTATTTTATTGATTTTAACACAGCCTATTTTTCCTCACAGTAACATAATAAAGAATTAGGAGACATGAGTGAGATCCTCTGAATTATATTTAACAGCAGAAGGGTTAGAGATTATAAACATTCTTTAAATATATCACTGTAGCTACTGAATTTGATCCATATTTACTGATAATCTTGGAACAAGCTGAGTGTAAGTTTGACTTAAATCTCTAGTATCCAACCACAAAATGAAAAAGGCATGATGGAAACAGCACTAGAGTACTGGGGTTGTGGGAGTGGAGGTAACAAGTACATGTAACAGTCACTGTCACAGTTCTAGTTCTGTTAAGAGTCTTTCTGGGAGCAGTCAGTATCTTGGAAAGACATACATTTTGTGTAAATAAGATCAGATAGGTTACTGAACTAAGTAAACTTTCTAGATCTGGCTTGAAGCAGTAGTGTTCACTTGCATTTCTCCATCAACAATAGTGTGAGATAAAGATAATTTCTCACAGAAGATTAGATAACAAGGAGCTGAAGGTTGTTAATATCTTCAGACAGTATAGGTATTTACAGAATGAACATCTGCTTAGAGCCTCATCTTTCAAAAAATTCCCAGTAATAAAGAAACTGGTAAATTGTTGTTAGCATGATTTTAGACATCAGGAAAAGCAAATCTAAGCTTCTTTTAAAATCAGGAGGATGCCCCTGTTGTTCTAACTGAGGGAGAGTTTTCAGAAAGACACTGAATTCTTGAATTTATTTTTTTGTAGCTGTGAGGTTCACCTTTTCATGATCCAGCTGTATTTGTAGGTAAACCTGGACTTGTTAATTTTCTTTCTAATTTATTTGTAGATGAAAACCAACATTGATTGTGAAACAGCTTTTTATTTATGTTGAATTATGCTCTTTATTATTATTATTATTTAATTGCATAGTATGTCCTGATTTCAGTCTCCTGGAACAACTCAGAGTGCTTTCTGAAGGGAGCAATAGGTACATCACAGGTACATCATGTAGTCTTGATGGGAATAAAATACAACCTGCACTTAATGTATTGATGTCACTTTACTGAAGAACCTGGAATCTTGATAGAAATTATAAAGGCTTCCTTAAGAAAATGATGCATCTACAAAATAACTGATATCTCATGGAAAAATAAAGTAAATATTCAGAGGAACGTCTCAGAATTTAATCATACAGATCACTTGTATTTCAAAGCCTACTGAAATCAGAATAGAAGAATGTTTGAATATGTTGACCATTTGTCATGACTGTGAGTCAGAGTGCGACTCTCACCCTTCACTGTCTAAAGCTTGCTGACAAATGTATATGTTCAAAACAGATGGGTCTCTGTATTATGGAAAATATTAGTTACTGACTTATCTTTTCCTTTTTTTCTTTTTTTTCTTTTGGGAGGATGGAGAATTTTTTTTTTTTTTTTTTTTTCCCCTTTTAGTAGATATTTTATCTTAAAGGAGATGCAGTTCCTTTCATTCCAACCAATGAGCTGATATAGTCATTTCATTATCATCATGTATTTTGGCTTTATTAGTATTCCTTTCTACAAAATAATTTTGGGTTGCTTTATTAACAAAAACTCTTTAGAACAAAAGTTTTCATTATCAGTTAATTAATTAATTAATTAATTTATAGATAACTCATCTATGGGTCAGCTTGAAATGCAATTCTAACATGTAACAAATACATAAAAAGAAACCACTGGCTAGCTTAAAAAAACTGCTTTTAGATTTTCTCTTTCCTTGATCCAAGCATTTTACATTAATAACTTTATATTTCTACAACCTTCTTTGAAGAAGTGTCTGATGTTCTTAATTGAAAAGCCCATGGATATTCAAACTGTTGTTATGAGGTCATCCTCATGCAGATTGTCCCTCAGAGGTGGGCAGAACTGGTTTTTCCATTCTTGGTCTTTGGCTTCTGTTTAACTGTAATGTAAAGGATCAGTTTTTGCATTGATTCTCTTTTTCTTCACTTTTGGCAAACAGAGCTAAGATTTATGGTACACATATGAGATCATTTATTGAGTGTTATGAGAAGTACATTCTGCATGTAATTTGAAACCAGGACTACTATGTAGATACATTTTGATTTTAAGTGGTAAATAATATGGTAAAATTCACATAACTTGCCAGTGAGTAAGCTAAGTTGCTTGGGAACTAGAGAAGGATACACACTGGACTATTCAGTTACTCTTATTATTTTTTAATTGAATGGGTAAATCAGCAAGTGAAAATACACATTGTCAGTGTAGGAGTTAAATTTACTTGAGAACTAGTCTATGTTACACACTGGGCTATTTAAGTTATTTTTAAAAATTGTTTTGGTAATGGATAATTCTATTTTGTACATTGGAGCTGTTGACTCCTTATCCTGTGGACTTTGGCCCCTTTCCTCTCACACCAACCCAGGCTGTGCAATGAAGGAGCTAGCATTCTGTCAAGAAAAATGAATTCTAAAAGGGGTATTCTTAGACTTTTCAAGAAAAAATAGTATGCTTGTCCCCTCATCTGAAGTTGAAGGAGACCTGAAGAAAGAATTACATTCAACCTCTTTTTGCATAAGAAAATTTGAGGAAGAATCCTGTGTATCTTCATCTATCTCATTTCTTCGTCTTCAGAATTTGTTTTTTTCATATTAAATTAATTGGTAGGTATGCTTTCTTTATGTTTGTTTTTTTTTTAATTATTATTTTTATTTTATCTGTTCTTTCATCAAAATAAAATTTTTGTATATATGATTAAAAAATTACACTCTTAATACAACATGAGTGCACTTTAATAAGAGGTTTAATTTCCTTTGACTGGGCTTTGAGTTTTTAAATCTACTGAAAACTCTTCCTTTTATTAAGAAGCTATTCCCTTTTATTTTTTCTCTTCTTCTTCTGCTTCTTCTTCTGCTGCTTCTTCTTCTGCTGCTGCTTCTTCTGCTTCTGCTTCTTCTGCTTCTTTTCACCTTAAATCATTATGAAATGGCTGACTACTTTTCTTGGTTGCTTTAGTCAGTTTTCTTTCAGAAATTTTATGTATTTCTTTTCCTTGCAACCCTGTTTGAGAATATAGGTGTGGATCTGAACAGATGGTGGGGGTATTCTGGATATGCTGAAGTTACTGAGTGGGCGACTATGGACTCTATATCACAATTGGTGTGTTTAGCATACCCAAGATGCCCACAGAGAGTGCCTGTTTCCTCATGACTTTGATACATCTGTTGTTTTCACTAGATCTGCTGATGCTTTCTGCTGGACTGTGAGATACTGGAAAATCTGGCCAAATTCTCTCTTTACCAGACACACAAAATTGTCAGGCCCAAGACAGGAAATAGTCAAGATAGCCTGGATACATAGTTACACAGTTTGAGATGTCAGATGTGGGCACAGATCTAGCACTCTGAAGGATCAGTGATGTGAGAAAGCTGCGTGTTGCAGAAACAAATGCCATATTGCTATTCTCTTCTTATCTCATCTGATAAAAATATTTTATTTTTTTTACTCATTAAATATATATTACTCCTAGTCTAACTTTGACACTGCATTGTTGTAGAAGTGTCTTTGATTTCTTGCCCTCCTCCCCCTGGTTTTTTCAGCTTTCAAAGTTACACTATATGCAATATCCCCTAGTGATGTCTAGAGAAGGCTAGAAAGTTTCAAAAACCTCTTTTTCTTTTTGTAGAACTCACACAGAATAATCTTGCTGATGATGAGATGAACCCATGTCAATTCAACACATGGTATTTTGTTATCTGTTCCAGGTTCATGGTGTTTGAGGGAAGACTTGTTGAAATCGTAATGAAGACACACAGCTACGCACCCTGCTCTTCACAAGGAAACTACCTTCTTCTCCTTTTCCTCTTATTTTGGTGTGTATCCTGTGAACTTGAAACCAAGTCATCTTCTGACTTTGTTTAGAGTCTGGCAAAATCTTCTATTTTCTTACATTTGCACAATCAATGTGCTTCTCAGCCTAAGTTTAAAGAATCCTATTAGTCCTGACAAATGTGGCAAGTAGTATTTACTCATTTATTTCCTCATTCATCCATTACTTTGTATGTATATACTGCAGAACTGCAGATGGTCTTAGTCCAAAGAACTTACTAGAAGTAAATACAAAGTAGATGGTATTCAATTGTTGAGGTAGGTTGGTGGATTATTTTTGTTGGATAGTAGAGTCATAGAGTTTGCATCAGTTCAGGTTTCTAATGTGAATGCTTTCATTTATGAGCTTTTAATTTCTGTACCTACAGCTTCTTTTGAAACCTATCAGTAGGAATATAAAAGCTTATTTTCACAGAACTGTCTTGATGAAACTCTAAATGAAGTGTTTTTAAAGACAGCTTTGCTACATTTCTGGAACTTTTTTTCAGAAGTCAATGTAAATATGAGCTCGTTTTTTATTATATTTTTATTGCACAGAGAATTCAGAAGTATTCCCTTATTGTTGGCTCATTGTGTCTCAGAATTGCTGACTCTATTCACTCATTTTCTACCTTGTGGGCACTTTTTAAAGAACAATATAAATAAAACATAAAACATTAGCATGTCAGAGATAAACCAAACAATTTTCATGTACAAATTTCTACAAACATTCAAATTTCAGCTGCAGTGAATTAACATCATATAAAATAGTGGAAATTTGTCTCCTATATATATACACATATATTTTGCTTGTCTGTTTGATTGTTTTTCAGTGCAAGCCCTCTGGTGATTCTCCTTGCATCTTGTTGTGCATTTCTAAGCCCTAGTAATGCCAATGCATGGGACAAATGATTCCCTTTGGACTAGTGACACCCCATTCCTTTTGACTTTTTAAATTGTACTTTCCATCATTTCTGTCCCCTTGTACCAATTATATTTGGCACTTACATAGCCAGTTGTCTGTGGCTAAACTACCCCTGTGGGACCTCAGAATCTGCCTCATGGTCTGCCCTTAGAACTGTCCACTGTTGTAGGGGGGAGGTCGACAGAGAAATGAGCTGCACAGTAACTGGTAGATAGTAGACTGGGAAGAAGTATTTGAGTAAAGACTGTGTTACCAGGCTAACCTTGACCCTTTGTTTCAGTTCCTTACATGTTAAGTACACAATGTTACTTATCACCTTTGCAAGTCTCGTTGAAAGCTATATATAAAACGTTTCATTCTCTTACTGTGAATATAAAAAAAAAATAAATAAATAAATTGGCCAAAGATAATGCCAACATTTAAAAATGGCCAACTATATCCCTTAAAAAAATAAATAAATAATAATTTTAAAAAAGTAACTTTTTTTTCCCCTGCTTATTGGAAGAGGAAGGGGAAACTCAGGCAAGGAGGAGAGTCAGAAGAATGTGCTAAACAGAACAAAACGACTCATATGTAGTAAAAGCCCATTTGCAGTAAAACCTTTCATTTTTTCTCCAAGCAAAACACCAAACTCCCCATAAATAATCCTTTAACAGCAGCCAGCTCCATTTTTCCCTCTTCTCCCATTGAGTGCTGTTCTTCCAATTTCACTCATAAAAATATTATTATAGTAAAGTGTAAAATCAGTTCCAATTTCAAGGTTTCTAGTTCCAAGGCTGAAAAGACTAACTGAATATTACATGTTTCTGTTTAATCTAAATATCCACTTTTTTTTTTTTTTTTTTTTTTTTTTTTTTTGTTCCTACCCTCTGTCTGAGATTAATGAAATCATAAAACAAGAGAAAGAAGAATCCAGGAGAAAAAAATAAATAAATAAAACTAGAGTAATCTTCTTATTAACTTTTCCCATGGAATGCCGTGACAGGGAATCATATATGCCCATAACACTTAGATGTTAGTAGTGTTCCTGATATACATATATATATATATTGCTATATTTTTTAGTATTATCTACACTACATTTAGTCTGACAAATAAAATGTTACCACCATGTGAGCTTGAGACTCTAGTTTCAGTAGAGGGGAGTGATGGCATAAATATTGAGAATAAACCCACAGATTAAGTTATAGCTTTTATCTAAAGTCTAATCTAGCAGTTTACATGTGTGTATATATACACATGTGTATGTGCACAGGGTATTTATATAGACATATACACATGTATAAAAATGTAGTAATCAGCTGTCACCCCCTGCTGTTTAACACGTATCATTAAGAAAATTTTCTCATTACTACACATAGTTCTAATATGTGATCACAGTTATGACATTTTAAAATCATAAAGAGAAACTCTAATGAGAATAGTACTAAATGGCCTTTTTGGAATTCTTAAAGCTAAAAATAACCCACAAGAGATCATGGTAGGGGTAAAAAATGAAAAATTAATTTTGAAGTATTCAGACTGATCTATTACCAAGATGGAGGAATTATGCATGCTTTATTAGAGAAATATATTTTTTATTAAAGATAGATTATTTTTAAAAATTCTTTTTGAAATAATTGATGGGAGATAAAGTTCAGTGGAATTTTGTTCTGACAGAGGAACTGGAGAACTAGAATGGCTATAGAATTTCAATCTGAAGAGTAGAACAATAGGCCAGGAATATTATTTCCCCCCCACCAAAAAAAAAAAAAAAAGTGTTTTGGGTAGGTGATCATACTTGCTACATTATAATAGATCATAATTTGCTAGGTTAATCTTGCAACTGAAAGCTGACCAAATGGATCCAGAGGGGTTAGGCAGTATAAATCACCCTTTTACAACATCCTGACCTTATCCTGACACTATCACTAGCTGGCAGTTAAGTGATGGCTGAAGTTTATGTTTCAGTTTTTGCTGTAACATTTGACTAAAACAAGCACAAGATATATATATATATACATATATATTGGAAGACACCAACCATTTTTTTATAAGTATAAATGAACATTTAATTATCACAATTAAAAAATTAAGTTAACCAACCTTAATTAATAGCTCCCCAATGTGTACATCTGTGAGGTCAGAAACAGACATATTTTACCACCATAAGACCAGGTTTTGCTAAAAAAAAAAAAAAAAAAAAAAAAAAAAAAAAGTTGGCTGGAATTTAAAGTGGAAGTTTTAAAAACTGCATTCTCTACATGGCAGGAAAATTAGATTATTACTCATATATATAGGTAATAGGAAGAAGAAGAAGAAAAAAAAAGTTTACCAAAGTTTAATTCTTGGTGGATTTTCTCATTCATATTTAATAAATAATTGTTTGTCATATGAAAAACTGGAAAACCTGTGATACACAGTCAATGTGAAATGGGTGGAAACTGCAACAAATCTCTCCCCATTTCCTAATGCAAATGAAATTGACAAAGTCCCTGGGAAAAATAAATAAATAAATAAACATGTAAAATTGGTGCTCATGAAACAAACTAGTTTATTAATCTGACAATTAATCTATTTTTACATATAACAAAAAACTGGGTTCTAACATTTTCTCTGAATCAAAGTGTGTAATTTATGGCTATAAACTAACAGGCATTGAGCACCTAAGGGACATTTGACTGCTAAGTCCAAAGAAGAGATATCCCCATTATCATCAAAGTCAATATATCTGTTAGTTAAGCTCTTCTCTGACTGAGTAGAGAATGTTTTTCTAAAACACAAAACTATGATTCTATGATTCTGTAGCCATCAAAGTATAAATGAGACAAGTCTCCTTCTTATGTGTGATTTCCCATTAAAACACACTCTGTTAATCTTCTCTGTCACTCAATTACTCAGTTGAGAAATAATAAGCAGAAAGAAACCTCACAGATGAAACAAAAGGCCAGTGTTTGCACCTGCTGAAATGCTGTTTAATTCTAGTGGGAAATTGCTGATTCTTTATCTATTGAATTGTCTCATAAAACAAATGCACAACCACAAATATTCATAACATAACATCATTTGTGCCTCTAATTTATTTATTAAAAAGCTTTTTAGTAAATACTGTCAAATGAATCCAGACTGTTGTTTACATCTCTGAAGAGTAATAAACAGGAGACAATTAACTGCTAATTATTTCCACCTGGTGAACTCTATTTTGAGAAGTTTTGATTAATTAACAGTGGGAATCTATCATCATCATTTACTAGTGAGGAGGGAAAAAATAACAATTTACATCAAATTAACATTAATCTGAAGTGAGGTCTTTGTCCATTTTCTGGGTCATTGCCACTAAACTCATTATAGAAATAATTGGAAAATGCAGCCACTCTTAATCAATATAACAATATGATTTTCTTTATGAAGCTGATGGCAACTATGAGGAAGTCTGAAAGGAAATTTTGAAGAAGTAGGGAAGTACTTTCTTTAGCCATTAATATGTCCATACTTTCAGCAAAATGCAGAACAGAAACCAAACCAACCAACCAACCAAATAAACAAACAAAACCAAAACCAAACAAACAAAAAAAAAAAAAACACAGGCTTTTCTTTGTTTTCAAAGGAAAAACAAACAAACAAAGAAAACCAACCTTTTCATTTAAAGAAAAATCTGAAAACACTGAGGGTGTTATTTCAGTGTTGCTTATTTCCTCTTAACCTGGTGTCTACTCATTTCACTGAAAAAGTCCTGTAAAACGATTTTAGACTATGGTATTTCTCTGATCTTCCAGATGGCATCCAAGACCAATGCCTAAAAGCAAAGTCTTGTGGCTTTTTTTTTTTTTTAATTGGTTGGAAACAGCAGTGCTGAGGTACTAACAGCCCAACTCCTGTTCTTACCCCTGCCGTCAGAGTGGTTCCAAAGAGTGTTTATCAATACGGTGATAGGCGCTTTATATAAATAAATATAAATATATATATATAAAAAACACTTGTACTGGGGGTTCATTTGTCAACATGCAATAATCTAAGCTAGTAACACATGTTAAACACCCAATAACACATTTTACCCACCCTATATTTTCCTCAGCACCTGCCTTACACTTTTTCCAGAGATCACAAAGAGATGTATGTCAGGCAGCCCCACAGGACTGCTTGAATTCTCAGGGTGATTTTTTTCAGGAGGTTAATTAATTTGTTTGTTGCATTTACACTGCTGAGTAGTGAGTTTATTTGAACATAGGGATAATTGATAGAAAGGGTAGTTAGTATATATTTAATTAGGCTGAGAGTGCCCAGGGCATTGGATTAACATGCTTTTATAGCAGAGCAGTAAAAATCAATACAACATCATAGCATAATAAGTTTAATGTGTTAAATATTTTTTTTTTAAATATTGTATCTAGAACATTGTAGCTACAACAAAAAGCTAGAACAGTGTTCTTTTATAAATATGATAAGATGCAATGATGATTACATTTAAAAATGCATTAAATCATTTTACCATCTGTAGCTAGTTACCTGCTGTGATATACTACTTATATGAGAATATAAACATTGCCTTTATATTTGTGCAATCCAAGTGCAAGGTTCTGTATCTGGGCCAGGGCAATCCCAAGCATAAATACAGGCTGAGAAGAGAATGGATTGAAAGCAGCCCTCATGAGAAGGACCTGGTTGTATTGCTTGGCAAGAAGTTCAAATGCGTGCAATGCGTGCTTGCAGCCCAGAAAGCCAACCATATCCTGGGCTGCATTGACAGAAGTGTGACCAGCAGGACAAGGGAGGTGGTTGTCCCCATCTACTCTATTCTTGTGAGACCCCCACCTGGAGTACTGCATTCAGCTCTCAGGCCTCCAATATAAGAAGGATATAGAAGTATTAGAATGAGTCCAGATGAGGGTCACAAAGATGACCAAGGGGCTGGAACACCTCTCATTAAGACAAGCCTCAGGAGTTGCAGTTGTTCAGCCTGGAGGAGAGAAGGGAGACCTCATTGCAGCCTTCTAGTACCCAAGAAGCCCACAGGTCAACTGTAAAGGGATCTGTCAGGGAATGTATTGATAAAACAAGGAGTAATGGCATTAAACTAAAAGAGGATAGGTTTAGATTAGATATAAGGAAATAATTCTTCCTTATGAGGGTGGTGAGGCAGTGGAACAGGTTGCCCAGAGAAACTCTGGATGCCCCGTCCCTGGAAGTGTTCAAGGCCAGGTTGGATGTGACTTTGAGCAACCTGATCTTGTGGGAGGTTGGAACTATGTGATGTTTAAGGTCCCTTCCAACCCAAACCATTCTATTATTCTCTGATTTGCTATTTTTCTGATGTGTTACTGAAATTGTTCTGAAATTTCAGTCTAATCACAAAGACATGCCTTATACAAACAATTAAAAAAAAAAAAAAGAACAAAAAAACACGTATTTATCTTCTTTACCATATATTGAAAATATCTCAGACTATGTTGATAACTGTATTTTCTGTTTTTTTCTGGATGAAGACATGAAGACTAATGTATTCTTTTTTTTTTTTTTTTTTTTTTATTCCAACATCTATTTGAATGTTAAAAAATACAGTATTATCTAAAAATTACATCACCTCTAAAGCTGAGATAGAGAAGACTGAGGTACTAAATCAGATTTTTCATGGTTTGTTAGTGCCTTTAAGACACTTAAATCCACCAATTTTATTTCTTTGAGGATTATATTCAACAAAGAAGAACTTTATCACTTAGCACTCAGGATCAAGACCTGGAACCACTGGTAAAATTCTCAAGTCAGACCTGTTAATATGCATATTAGTTTTTGTCATGAATAATGATGTATAGTCCCACTTAATTTCAACGTGTCTTTAGCCTCATTCCTATTGATCTCATAACACCCACAGAAAGTGCTGGTAGTGAAAGAAGGAACAGCGTACATGGAGTGACGATTGTCACAACACACACACAGTGTAGCTAACAGAAGAGTTGGAATAAGGTTTTGCTGCTGTTCTTAGAGAGCTAGTGAACATACACTCCATGTTAAGATAAAGTTCCTGTCTCACATTGATGTAGGAAAAGAAGGCAGAGATAGAGAGATATCAGTCCTAAGTCAACTTATATGACTAAGATGAAGAACTAATGAGAGAAATGTGACTGCACTTTCTGCAACTAAAGTTAATTCCTCTTTATGAGCAAATGACTCAGAGACAGCATTTCAAGGCAAGAAAAGATTGAAAAGAAGGCATGTGAAATTTTTTCACTGATCTTATAATGTACCTTTACCACCCTCACTCCCCTTCCCGCTCTTCCCCCACGGTTAATCTCTTCAGCTCAGTTCTTTAAGAAAAAAATATTTGGGGCCAGGTACTCATTTTCACTTTCATGATTTCAGAAAGGTAAAACACCAAAGGAATCTATCTTTTCCTCTTGCCTACGGCAGAAGATTTCCTAGTGTTTAATAACACAAAATTCAAACTGTGCAGCTACTAATGAAGAAGGGATTAGATCAACCACATGTTGGGTGGAATTCAGCAGCTATTTGCCAAAACACAGCGACTCTATGCAACATGCTAGGAAAGAAAATTAAGAGAACAGTCTCTATCTGAAACTGTGGGGGGAATTTAGGGAGGCAGTATGTAATTAACCTAATTGAAATTTCTCAGTATACAGGATTTTTCTGGAGCCTTACTGCCCAGAATACATTTATCATGAAACAAATAAAACACTGTCACTTTCACTTTTAGCAAAGCAGTAGTTTTGATCTTTTGATTATTCTACACTAAACTCCAAAGACTATTCATTCACTGAGCATTCAAGCCTCTGTTCTGTTTGTTCCTGGCAAACAAACTATAAAATCCAGTTGGTGTAACAGAACATCTTGAACAGACAGTCTATAATTGTAAACATTTTCACTGGTGACATAAATTAGAGAAAGTGATGATTTCAGGGGTCTTAAGAAACTGGAGAAGGTATTAACATTGTTGCTGTAAAGCAGAAAAGAGAAAAAAAAATCTATATTTACTTAAGCTGAATTGTTTTAATTTGGGTAATTATTGGACTGGAAAGATCATTGCTGCAGCACCTTTTGGATACTTGACACTTCCTTTCAACCTCACTCTTCCCCAGTAGAAAAAGTGTGGGAATATACACTGGTAGTTAGGTGGATAAACTGAAATGGATGAGTGACTTCTAAAATTCATATAGCAGTCCAGCAGCAAAGCCCAGTATGCTGAAGCTTTAACTACTTTCTGCACTAGTTTCCTAGATGGTCAGTACAGAATTATGCAATTCAAATTTAAAAAAAAAAAAAAAGACAAGTCAACTACTTTTTCTACTTTTTGAATAGTTTCAGCCCTAATTTCTCCAGCTGCACATGAAGTTCATAGATTTATCTGCAATATCTTCCAGGACTATTTTCTGAGCTATGGACAGAACAATACTGTAGCTCTATCTAACACATTCTCTGTTTCTATTCCTTGCCCTCAGGCTAGTCGTTCTATTTGTACTACATTTTCTACTTACTGGTCTAGCCACCTTACTAGAAAAATAATTATATATATATATATATAAATAAGATAAACCTCACTGACTCTAGTTGCATTGTTCTTTGCTTTGTAATACATCTTTGGTCTTGGTATTATTGGAACTCTAGTATCTTAGAGAGGGAGGAAAAAAATTCCACTGTTATTGCATACACAGGTTGCCATAAGAGACTTGCCTGCATTCTATAGCTTTGCTATCCAATAAAGTTTGATCTCTAAGGCATACAGTGGAATCCTTCATGTCACACTGTGAGAAAGAATGGGTAGGAAATCAGCAGGAAAGTGCTCTTTTACTTTGGAAAATAATGTTTTCACTAGAAACTTTGCAATGGTAGGATCAATACCCCTACAAATGTAAGCTAATGTCTTCAAAGAAGGTGAGAGAATTACTGTAATCCAGAAGGCAGCCAACGTGTCCTGCTGATACAATGGCGATTTGTGGTCAAAGGATTGTGGTCCTTTGTGGTCAAAGGATTATTTAATGGAAAGATTTACAAAACAGGAAAAGGAAAGGAAGTCTTTAGAAAGAAAATTTCCATCCATCAATTATCTCATAGTGCTGCCCATATACATTTCTGCAGAAGTTAATGGTATGCACAAATAAAACCAACCAAACAAAAAACAATGTGATAAACCCTGGGTCTGAGAACAATCTTGGACTACGGCTTGAATTATATGAAGAAAAAGAACCTTTATTGGTTCTGCAATATAAATATTACAAAGTATATGAGATTGATTCATCAGTTTTGGAAAGTGGGTGAAGATGAAACCAGAAAAGAATCAATTAAAGAGAAGAATTTCATTTCCAGAATAAACAACACAATGTTTCCTAATACCAGGTTACAGAATTACAGAATACATTGTGTGTTTTTTTCTCTTAGAATTTAGAAAACACTGTTTTTATTCTTTTTTTTTCTTTTTTTCTTTTTTTTTGAAGAATGTTTCCAGTAAATTCTTCTAGGCTCTCATGCTTGAGAAACTAAATTCTGTGTCATAATATCATTTCATCATTTTTTTTTTCTTAATCTCTAATCTGAGTTTCCCAAAAATATGCTCTATAGCCTTTCTTCCATTTTTTCTGTCTCTCTCACTCATTTTCTTTTCTGTTTTCTCCAGGAGTTCAAGATTTCCTCTATAAAAAGAGGAGTTTATCAAGCTTTGATCATTCCCATTATATTTCTGACCCCACAAGCACAGCTAGGTTAGTTTTTCACAGCAGATCACCCAACTAAGATTGATTCATGCTCAAATTAGTGGGAAAGTCAAAATGCTGAAAATAAGCTGTCTGCTCTGCTAATGCATTCTGTATGAGAGAACCAGAATGAAAATGGAAGCTGATAGTCCTATATATAACCTGGTGATTTTTCCAAAGTGTTACTCCTATACAATCCAGACTGATAAATGTCAGCTAGTAAATTCCCAAGTTTTCTGAAAAGTGTCTATATAAATAGCTTGTAGTGGCAACCATTTGATTTCAGAAGCCATCTCTAAGAACTTATGAAACCATTTTTTAAACACAGAACTCTAAAATAACTCTTTGATGTCATCTGCACAACAAAAGTTATTTGTATCCTCTTTATCCACCAAAACAACTATATATCTTTTTAACTGGAAAATAGTGATAACAGATGAAAGGTGATGGGGCAGCTAATGCTTATGAATGTATTTTATCAATATCTGCAAGGAATAAATATGTATAGACATATGCATATATTCAAAAATAAACCATATTAGTAGAATGCTGTTAAGGCTACAAATCTGTTTAAATTAAGCATCCTAATGATTGCTCTGTGAACAATAAGTTTCCCTCTATAAGTTTGTTTGGCAGTCATGAAGTCTTCTGTTACATAATCATCCAGTCCATTATATTTGTTATAATGCACTAGTAAATTAAATTTGAAGCTTGGACCTTTGAAATTCAGTGTACAAGTGTACCCCAAATTTATATAAATTTAAATAACTAATTATTAGAGTTGGCTATAAACTGCTATCCACAGTGCACCAGTTGCTAGTCATAATGCATGGAAATAGTGGATTGCATATGCATACATATCACAGGTCAAGGGACCAAAAGCGCTGATTTCAGAGATGACTTAGAGGCAGTGTAGTTAGGAGAAGTCAACTGATGTCTGTTATCTTAGATCATGAGCATGTTATCTTGGTTTTTGCTAATGTATAAATCTTTGATGTACAAAAATGTCAATAATAAATATTAATGCAATATTGAAGACATGGTTTGATGCATTTTCCCTAATCTGAAACTAGTTGGGAAATAGTTGACAGTTGTTAAATTAGTTTGTCTATGCATTTTAGGGAAATTCATTTGCATGCCCTGCAGAAATGAGTTTTCCAAAGCATGATCAATTTTTGTTGAGCAAAGAGTAATTTTAGCAACATTTCTAGCTAACTGTGTCAACCAAGAAATTTAAATGAGAGAGGTCTGATGGTTGTAAAAATATGAGTGGCTTTTCATAAATTGTTTCTCTGACCTCTCTGTAAAATCTGAAGATATTCTGAAAGTGATTAAAATATTGTTTTAAAGGTGACCAGGCAGAATGAACAACCACAAAATAAATACTGAAAGATAGAGAACAACAGCTTTATTTTCACGACCATTACCATGATCCCTTGTTTTTAGTAACACTTCACTGATGCTAGTACTTTAGTGATAGAAGGTCATCTGTGAAAGTATAATGTGTGCTATATCTATAAAATTAAAATTAATAAGGTACATAAAGTTTTCTTTTTGGAAGCAATAATATTTGATTGTTTAAATCCTCTTGTTTAAACAGTCTATTGTGTATTCATTCAGTCTATGAAAAATTTTGTGTGAGGCACTTGGAACTTCCTGCTTTGGGAGAGGAAGACCTCTAACATTTAAAAAAAATCTTTTTCCTTATTTGAAGATTGAAGTCCTATGTTGAAGTAATTTTTAACCTGAAAAGTCTTGCTTTCTTATGTCACTTGTTTGACGTTTAAAGTTTTTGATGAATAAACTGACTAAGATGGATACATATTACTACAGAGCAGGAACATTAATTTGTAAATGAAATACTAAATCATTAAATACTAAGGAAAACAGTCTACTCTTGTGGCTTTACGGATTATGAGATGTCATATCCTCTATTGTTTCTGTTTCTGACTCATAAAGAATGGAGAAACAGTGAAACAGAGAATTGAGCTTAATTTCTAATGTTAACACAAAAGTTAACATTAGAACACAAATGTTCTAATGTTAACAGTAGAACACAACTAATTTCATTTATGGAGGTAGAAGAAATTCTCATCCATATAGATTTTAGGTAAAGCTGATACACCACAAAATCATGATTTTATTTTTATTTTTTAAAGATCATAAAGATTATATCTATAACATAGTTCTATTTCAAAATATCAGGAAACAAACTGAGGAACAGCTATTCTATTTTTGCTTCAGAGAATCTCCTTTTTCCCCCTTTAAACAAAACAGGCAGAGTTTCTGGGAGAGAAGAAAAAGGGAGCACATTTGATGTTTTCTTCATGCATTTACATCACTGAAATTAATCCAGAAAAGCAGACCCCTATTATTTCTTCCTGACTGATATTTTTTGTTGTTGTTGT
>CM021735.1:45465154-45488849 GCA_011075105.1 Heteronetta atricapilla
CATAAAACTTTCAAGTCTACATTTAAACCCTGGCCGTGCCATTTTCTTATTTTACCTCTATTTATTTTTTTTCAATAACTTATTTATTTTTTTTAATTTTTTTTTTTTTTTTTTTTTTTTTTTTCCACTGAATGTGTTGTGAGGCATTGGAACAGCCTGCCCAGAGAAGTAGTTAAGTTGTCAACCCTAGAGGTATTCAAAAAACATGTAGATGTGGTCTTTAGGAACATGGTAGGGACATGGTTTAACTGTAGACTTGACAGTGTTAGGTTAACAGTTGGACTTGAGGTCTATTGCAACCTAAATTATTCTACAATTCTCTAATGTGTTATAAGGTGAAAATGACATAACTTGCATCCTATTTTACCCATTTCTTTTCAGTTCTTTCAAAAGAGTAAATTGAAGATACTATAACAATTCCAATTAATTTGTTAATATCACATAATGTTCTTTTTTAAAAAAAAAGAAAGAAAGAAAAGAAAAAAGATAATTAAAATGGAAAATAGAAAGATATTCAGAATCAGATGAGACTTTCCTAATATATTGTAAGCTATATTTGACTTTTATTATTATTATTATTATTTTGGTATTAAAGATTTTTCTTCTGAAACAACCAAGGATGATGTGGCAGTATTTCTGCCTCCTTAAGCTTGATGAAAATTAGTGTCTGATCTGCACTTGTTTCTTTGAAATCCAGAGCACTCCAGCTCTGCTAGAAAGTTCAGCTAAGAAGTGCCATCTGCTTGCTGGGACTTTGAATATTCTGGCCCATGTCATTTCTATAGAAATTCTATTGCCAGAAATTCTGCACTGTGTGAAAGGTTAAGCAAAACTCAGCAAAGATTCAGGGTGTAAAAGACAAGAATTGAGAAAGAAATTGCCTTTGTGTAAAGCATAGCTTTTTTTAAATTATTATTAAAAAAAAAAAAAAAGAAAAAGATAGGACAAAAGTTGAAAGATTCTGTTGTTGGTTCTGGTAATGTACTGTAGAATTTTTGAATACTTAGCGTGTGATTTATTTATTTATTTATTTTCCTTGGGGGAGAGAGAGGTAGGGAAGTGAATTTGTGTGGCTTTATTTTCCAGCTATATAGAAATATATTTAATTCCTTTTCCCACTGCAAGTTAATTTACTGTGATCAAATAACTTCTCAGTTCCTTTTCAGCATTTGACTACAAGTAATTTTCAGTAGATTTAGGTAATTTTTAATATCTTCCTTCCACTTCAGAAAACTTTTAAAACCTGGGAATCAGAATTAGATGTTCCAGTTTGGATTTAAAAAAATTTTATAGAGAGAATTAAATCATTGTCTTCATACAAGATTCACATTAACTTATTTTAGCTACTGCATGGGCTGGAAATTATTGCTTTCTTGTCAAATGCAGAGCAACATCTGTTCAAGGATATTAAGACAAAAATGTTCATGATAAATGAATTAACTGGATATTTTTAATATTTTGTTTATATAATCATGCTTCATTTTTGTTAAAATACAATTTGTCTAGCTTAGATAATTGTATTATATAGATTATGTAGTATGACTTCCTTTCTGTTACTGTTTTTCATGACAGAAAGTCTGTATTTCATCAATTGGACAAATGTTTTAGTTGTAATATATTGTGATATTTTTTAATAAAATGTTGTCCTAAATCAAGTATCAAAATATTAGTACAATTATTTATGTTTATAATTTAAACTTGTAGCCCCACACAGCATGAAATCAGAACTGTTTGAATACATTAATTACTTAAAAAGCACATGTTAATTATCATTAACTATGTAACTGTATTTCAATTTGTTTTATTGTATTTTCTAATACTTTGACTCCATTTTAATTCTGTTCAGCCCTATAAGTACTCAGTCTGTTCAGACCCTGTAAACCAGAGCTCTATTCTGAAGTTTTAACTATGATTTGTTGTCGTCTTCTTCAAGGTGCTCCTGACAGCAACTTGAGGCAATCACTTTGCATGGTCTAGAAGGTTTGCACACAACAAACAGGAAATACAGATGATCTCAGAGGGAGTTATCTGTGAGGGAATCAGCTGTGTATCAACAATAACTATTGCAAATTGCTCAAACCTGATGAATTCAGTGTGTGTATAATTGTTAGATGTTTGAGCTCGCCTCAGCTAATAGAGGATAGGAAAACAGTCCATCATCATATGACTAAAGAATGCAAGAAAATCCATCTGTTGAATGTATCTTTCTGTCCTGAATATTAATATTTATCAATTTTACCATTTAAAATGCTGCTCCATTGCTGTTTTGTCTTGCTCTTTTCTTCTTTGCTGTTCTTTGAATGTCCATGTACAGTGTTTTTCTGGTTCTGTTTCGTTTTGTTCCCCCCCACCTCCCACCTCCTACCCCACCCCCCACTGGATACTGTGGCCTTCTCTTATGTATTTTCTGTATTTTATAAAGTCCCTATTTTAAGTTTAATGTCTCTCTTGGTTTGCTTCCTAGTTCTAATCACTATCTTCTGCTCATCACTAAATCTACTAAATCTAGATTAGTTTTAATGGTTATTTTTCTTGATGAAGAAATCATGGCTTTGGTCAGCTAAAAAATGTTTCTCCCTGATTTCTATTTATTTTTCTGACACAATCAATTTTTTTCATAATCTCATTTAGCTTTGAGATTTTGCACTCTGATACAATACATTTTTATAAAATCATAAAAATATTAAAATATTTGGGGACCTATTTTTTTCTTATTAATATAATTGATTCTTTACTTATTGGCTCCTGTTTCTAGCTCCACACTGCCTGATCTTTATTAATAATTCAATCCAAAATAAAATTATATATTATTAGTTTATTTTTTTGTTTGTAAAAGTATCAGAAGCTTCAGTAACACTTGATTACTAGTTACAGAAGAATTCTACTTATTTTATTCAAATTTTCAAATGTCTTCAGAATTTTTGTCTGTATACACTCATTATTTGTAGATTGTCTTCCATTTATTTTTGTCCTAATGACCAAAATTCTACTGTTAAAATTCTTATGACTGATTATTTTTCCACACAATTTAGATCCAGAAACAGTGAATATGAAACATGAAAGAAGGGTTTGTGTTCAAATTAGGCCATATTTTTTCTATAGAGTGTATGTCCACGAGAATGGAATGTTACTGGCTCTGCATTCAGATAAAGGCTGGAGACTCGCACAGTGGAAGCTCATGCACACAATGTTTAAAACTAAAGGACTGGTTAAGAGCTGACCTGTGCCACTTACCATCACCTAGGTGCTGGAGTCCTTAAATAGTTCATACTGGTCTATAAATATTTGCCTTGGGTGTCTGTTCTGGATAACCATCACAGAACTATATCTGCTATTTTGTTTGTATACAAAGCTCAAAGTACTCATAGCAACAGATGCCAAACGCAGCTCATTAAAGATCAAAGAAAATAACTTGTCTGGATTAAGTCATAAAACAAGTTGCAGCTAAATAGGAAGGTGCTGAAGCATAATGACCCCAAAACAACTTTGAGAAATATTGTCCTCAAAATGTGTCTGAAGAGTTCAACCAAAATTGCAGTTACATTGAAGAAAGCAAATAAAATAGAAGGACACAATTCTGGAGCAGTGATCAACAATGTAGTTGTAAGCTAATATATTAAATGACATGGGATGATTAGTTTTCCATCTAGAATACATAGTATTACAAAATAGATGATGGCATGTTAGACAGCACATGATTAGAGTCAATAGCTAAGAAAATAGATCAGGTTCAAAGATAATGGTTTCAGGTGTGAAAAAAAAGCTCTGCTGCCCAATTTTTATTTATTTAAGTAGCATCTGATGGTGCAGCAGTTGACAATCAGAAAGATCACACATGTAGTGAAATCAATGTCTGTAT
Organism: Heteronetta atricapilla; assembly: GCA_011075105.1. NCBI lineage: Eukaryota > Metazoa > Chordata > Aves > Anseriformes > Anatidae > Heteronetta > Heteronetta atricapilla. The sequence goes on from CM021735.1 coordinate 45,469,014, forward strand.
TCAACAGTGGCTAAGATCAACTTCAAAGACAGCACACAAAAAGCAGAGACTAGAGCCTGCCCTCAATGGGAAGTAGACAGTACATGGATGCTCAAAAGCATCCATGAGAGGACTGCGTGAAGAGTCAGTCACACACATGTGTGCATGAACACACACACACACAAAGTTACTTCTCCAGTGCATGAACACAGTCCATTATATGTAGAAACATATGGACATGTAACATTCAGGCAAGGACTCTGTGGTGGCTTACCAGGCACTCATCCTCTGCTTCTGCACTGTGGAAGGCATCTGCCTAACAATGTTCTGCCCTGTTGCTGTTACTGAGGGTTTTGAAGCCAGATCTCTTCACTGACTGCCAATCTAATCAGTGCACCATGATATCACTTAATTAACTCTCCATCAGGTGCAGGTATTGTTCTCTGTCAGCTGCTGATCTGTGGTACGTAGTGAGGCTCCCAGGTCTCAGTTGGACCATCAAGCCATGGCTCACTGCATGAAGCTATTCAGCTCTTGATCAGGGCATGGTCATGGTGCTCCCACAACACAATCCAAGCTTGCTTTCTCCCAAGTTAACAGGTTACAATGACATTCCTTTTTCTCCCTTTTTGGCTTTTGTTCATTTTGTGTTTTTCTGCACAGATTAGATAGGGGAAGAGAAGGTTTTTCTCTTCTTCCTTGTCTCTTCCACATACACAAACACATGAACAATATCTGCAATAGTATTTTGAGAGGATCATCATCTATCAATGAAGCATAAGAATGTGTGAGTGCACCTTAACTGGATTAAGATGTGCAGAGGGATGAAGAAAAAGAATTTCCAAATAGTGATTATATTGAGGTGTACCAAGCCGCTAAGACTGATGACAAGTATGCAGTGAGCTGTGTCAAAAGTTAAGTATTTGCAGAAGCAGTCAGGTGAGGTGTTTTCTAGGCAGTTTAGGAGTTTTGGGAGTTGAACAGAATCTGGATGTATGTTACTAGGTGATATTTTATGACTTACGTACTTAATCTCCTTTTTCAAACTAAATCTGTTGATTGACAAATAATTAAGGCTACATGTAACTAGTACATACTGAGCAAATTTGCTGATGATACTAAAGTTGGAGGAGTTGTTGACTCTGTTGAGGGTAGAAAGGCCTTGCAGAAAGATCTGGACAGACTGGAGATCTGGGCAATCACAAACTGCATGAAGTTTAGCAAGAGCAAGTGCTGGGTCCTGCACCTGGGATGGGGCAACCCTGGCTATATGTACAGATTGGGCAATAAGACACTGGACAGCAGCCTTGCAGAGAGGAATCTGGAGGTTTTTGTTGATAGCAAGCTGAATATGAGCCAGAAGTGTGACCTGGCAGCCAGGAGGGCCAACATGATCCTGGGGTGCATCAAGCATGTCAGTGCTAGTCAGTCGAAGGAAGTGATTATCCCCCTCTGCTCTGTACTAGTGCGGCCTCACCTTGAGTACTGTGTGCAGTTCTGGGCACCACAGCACAAAAAGGATGTGAAACTGTTGGAGAGCATCCAGAGAAAGGCTACAAAGACAGTGAAGGGCCTAGAGGGGAAGATGTATGAGGAGCAGCTGGGGTTACTTGGCCTGTTTAACCTGGAGAAGAGGAGTCTGAGGGGAGACCTCATCACAGCCTACAGCTTCCTCACGAGGGGGAGTGGAGGGGCAGGTGCCAATCTATTCTCTTTAGTGACCAGTGATAGGACCCAAGGAAATGGAGTCAAGCTGCAACAGCTTGGGCTGGATATCAGAAAGAGGTTCTTCACTGAGAGGGTGATCACACACTGGAATAGGCTGCCCAGGGATGTAGTCACAGCACCTGTTGGAGTTTAAGAAGTGTTTGGACTATGCTCTTAGTCCTATGCTCTTGAATATTTGGATAGACCTGTGTGGAGCCAGGAGCTGGACTCAATGATCCTTACAGGTCCCTTCCAACTCAGGATATTCTACAATTCTATGACACTTTATGTCTCTTCTAATTGGAGGGTCTTCACAAGTATTCTCACTTCAATTTAGCAAGATGCTCAAACTCTTGCTTATTTTTCAAGTGGTCAATTAAGAACTATTCTCATCTTTAAAATAATGGATTTTTTAATTACTTTCTAAGCAGGGTTTTCAATCATTACATTAAGCTTTCTGCTTAAATCTGACAGTCATATTCTCCTATACATTTAGGTTTCAAAAAATCAGATCTTGCTTTGGGTTCTCCAGTACTGACCTATAATGCCTTTCTTCATTCTGGTGCACAGCAGCTTTATCAGCTGATAAATGACAACAGATATTTCTTATGTAGAGAAAGTAAGAGCTGGAATCTGAGAAAAGACTGTTAAAAACAATTATGAAAATTAATATAAAGAGTTGAACTTTTATTTCAATTTTATTTTTCTCCAGGTGACATAGAAGGAGATCTAGAGTATAGGCATAATTGTGTTTTGGTTTCATTTATTCATTTCAAAATACATATATTGTTTACTGAATATGTCTCCTAATACACTGCAGAGGGCACTTTAAAAAGGCACTTCAAGAAATGGAGATGCCTTACCTAATGGATTTACCCATCTTAAAGATCTGAACAAATAGTAGATACAAATGCTGGGTTTTAACATGGGGAGAATATCAGTATAGGCTGTAACATCCATTGTTATTCAGCTTTTTAAGCATCTGTTTCAAATGGTTTCAGTTCCAGAAGGGTTTCTCAATTTTAAATAAAATTCATCTTATTATTTTAGTGTTAATAAACACAATATAATTTGCAGAGAATAAAACATATTCGTACAGGAATCTAAATTAGTTATTCTGAAAAAAAATCCCTTTTTTTCAGAAAGGCACATAAAAAGTTGAGAATCATTGGAACTGAAAGAAAAGCAATCTACAGAATATTCTGTCATGAATCCATAGTACCCATACTAAATATTGTGGTTGTACGGAACAGATTTTAGTAAAGCTAAACAGTAATAAGTGAAAAAAAAAATAAAAAAAAATAAAATGATTGGAGAATATACAAAGCAGGTGGGGCTTTTCAAACTCAAAAAGAGGTTTGAGAGGAATATAGCAAAGCTCTAGAATAATAATAGAATAATTTGAAAGAACATATTTCACTTATTTATAAAACAAAAACTACAAATTACTATGCAGAACATTTCAGCAAAAAGTAATATTTTTCTATGTTATACATATTTAACTAACAGCAATCTATTCCAATATTTTTTCAATATAGATGTATGTTCAGAAAGAGATTGACTAAGCTGACTCTTTGACTTTTGTATTTGTACATATCTTCTATTGTGACACACTACTGTAATTCTGTTATAGGCAATATCATACAGAGATTTTATACCTGCCTCTCATTCTAACTTTTTACTTGTTTTATAATAATTTACTTTTATACTTGACATGTTTGAAACACTTATTTCTATTGCATCCCCACCTATGGTGTATTTCATTTAAACAACTATTTCTAATCCAATAGTAATGTCATTACACTAGTTTCATAGATTTTCACTTAGCAGCAAAGTTTACACTGTGATCCATATAAATGTATAATTTTATCAATATCCATATTTGTGATGAAGGCACATCTTTTAACTCCCTTTCTGACACTGTTGTTAGTTCTGATTTATTTCCTATATACAGAAGATTCTATTTGTTTACTTCACTAGTGGTACATATCAACATTTTTGTTACCCCCTTTCACAGTATAACAACTTAATTTTATCATGAAATTGTTAGTCTGGTAACCAAAAATTGTCTATAACTTTCACTGCCATTGAAATGTCAGTGATGTTTTTTTTAATTTTGAGAACTAAATTATTTCATCCTGTTACATAGTTAAACATTCAAATTTAAGCATATAATTAAAATTTTCAATTCTTTAATCACGTTTCTAACACAAAACCTTGACTTGAGGTAATATTTTGTTTTCTACAAATTCTTACATTGCAGCATAACATTTCTGTAGCTATTTTGTATGTAACTGATATGTCTTTATCACTTCCTCCAAATATATCTAAAGTCAACGTAAAGAAAAAATATTTATTTAGAAATTCATTGTCTTGTTTCCTGATGACTTAGGAACCAAAGTATTTGATCAATGTCAATTCAGATTGATATGGAATAGTAACACTACGCATTTAACAATTATTTTTGTTATGTAGCCCTGTAAAGCTACTGTCTTCATTCCTTAAGATGGATGTTAACATTGCTTCTAGTCAGCTGAAAACTCTTACATATACCTTTGTAAAATCTGAAGCTTTTATGTCTGCTGTTTTTTCTCAACTTAACCTGCCATTTCCCATCACATTCATGGCTTAAATACTATATATATATTTTATATATATATATATATATATAAGTAATAATAATTTTATATATAATATTTTATATATATATATATATATATATATATAAGTAATAATAATTTTTGAGTTAATATAAGGGGCCGTCCTTTTATCTTCCTGGGAGAGATGAAGCATTTACAGCAGGACTAAACAAGCACATGCACTTATACAGTTACTGAACCACATGGCAGCCACATTAAAATGAGTCACGGAAGCATAGAGTCCTTAAAAGGGACCTTTCAGGGTCACTTTTTTTTTGCATGTTATGCTCAACTGAATTTAATGTGATCTCAGGAAAGAAACCAGAGTGGTACAAAGGAATAAGTGGTAGACTTTAAACAGTGAAAATATTAATGTATGCTGTTACTATGAATGGTTTTTGACAATTATTTCTTTTGAGGTCATAGTGGTGGAATTAGAGGGGTGGTTACAGTCTTGTATATCCAGCAGTCTTTAGTCAGTGAACTTGCACTTTTAAACCCTTGGACCTGTAAAATACCCATAAATTTACAGGAGTTATAATTGTTTACTAGAGTATATTGATATTTTCCTGCATAAAGAACTGACTGTGGAAAAAACACCATTTGCTGATAATTACTTTAGAACCATATCATTTCCCAAACATTTTTTTCCCCATTTTGAAGAAAAGATGGTATACACAGCTACAGATGCTAAGAAACCTCATGTTGACAAAAGGCAATGATGTAATATCCTCAGACACCTATATGTCTGATACAATACCCATATGTAGCTGAAGGTGTGCTGCAGATTGGAGGAGATGATGGGATGTATAAAGAGTGGAAACCTTTTGTACCTGACTAGAGGTAATGCAACAATTTTAAAGGATTATCTTGAAAAAAAAAAAAAATAGTTTCAAGCTAAAAAGAAGCTATCAGCTGAGAGATATAATTAATACTGTAGTCTCAGAAATTCCATTTGTGGCATTTGCATGAGAGAAGACTTGTAAAGAGCAGAATGGAAGGCAGGAGAGAATCAATGTAAAATCATCACAACAAGGTATGACAAAAATCCAAAACTATATTTCCACTAAATAAATAAGCTACAGCCGAACTATAAAAATGGAGGGGGGCAATGTTGTTTTAAAGCTCTGTAGAGCAAACTATCCTGAAGAAGGAATTAAATGTAATGTTAAATATAGTGCATCTGTTCTCCCCAGTAAAGTGAGAGAGTTAACGTACATACAGGAAGGAGGAAACCTGAGGGTGAGGTATGGTGCATAGGTGTGATGGTTTTAATTTAAATTTAAATTTTTATTTTTTGTTTCTATGGGGTTAAGAGGGTGAGAACTGTAATTAATTAATTAACCCTTTCTTTTCTATTTTATAGCAAAGAAACTTTGACCAACATACAAGTTACTAAGCCTAGAAGCAGATTTTGATACATTTTTTTCTGGTTCCTTTCCACCTTCCATAGGCATTTCCATTGCATGCATTTCACAACATGTGACACTAAAGCTGGTTGTATGTTGAGATGGGAGAAAAAACATACTTCTATAGATATGTAGGTTTGGCTCTTGATGTACTAAAGAAAATAAGACAGATTATGGGAAAAATGCAAGTAGCATATAAATGTTAACCAGCATTTATATAAAATAGTGAGTTACAGTTCAAAATATATAGTTTCACTTATTTGTAACCCTCTTGAAAGGAGAATGGAAAACTGGAGTTGAAACAGATAGGGGCTCATTGACTTTGGCACTCATATCTGAATCTAATACAAAATCTGTCTATGGACAAGGAGGAGATAAGTCAAAACTGGAAAAGGACAAAAAACATAAAAGCAATTTGAATTCAAATGAAGACTTTTTTTTAAAAAAAAAATTCTTAACATCATCAAATAAATTCCTCCTTTCGTAGTTGTCCTAAAGAATGTATTTTTATTGTTCTATTGTTCTATAATTTCTGTTATATTTAGCTTCATTAAAATTACATGACTTTCAAAGAATAAAATTAATTTGAACTCATATATTTCAAAGTTTCACAATACCAATTAATAGAACAGAGTAAAAAGTCTATTTTTGAAAGGAGATCTATTTAATTAAACACTCATAAATATATGCCTATTGTCTATTTTAACATTCCTTTCAATCAGTCTAGTTGGTTGTCTCTTTCACTGAAGATGCTGAGTGTATTAAAGATGTTGGATGAAAAGATGTAAGAAGTGGAAATTTGTGCAGAAGTATAAGAAATATGTAGTGTTCTTTTTTTTTTTTTTTTTTTTTTAAGTGAAAATTAGGAAACAAGTTTCCTTGGAAACAAGGAATTCAGTTAACTAAGTTTTCTCCTACCATTGAAAGCCAAAGCTCTTGTTTAATAACATTGTAATTCATTCATGACATTGTAGAAACTACATATAAAGAGAAATCTACTTATTTTTTAGTTATATATCTTCAGCAAACTGAAGTTCTGGAAGTTTCTCTCTTCAAAAATATGGATTATACATTGGAATCCACTTTGGAAATACTGTCTGGAAATAACATTCTTCGAAATAATTAGACATTCTATTTCATGGTTTTCCTGAAGGCATAAATGCTATTACAGTGCTGCCCTAGAATACAATTTCTCTGCTTACAAGACTGTCTACACACTAGCTTGCCCTTTAAGCCCACTCTGGTATTGCCACCTTAAGGTATAACATAAATCCACTGCATACTTGGATCATCCTCTTCCATGAAATACAGATACAAATCTGACAGCCTGGCTCCCACTGATTTTCCCTCTATCTTTCCTTCAGAAATTTATTTCTGCCAGCCAAAAATCAATACATACATATTTCACCTCTCTTCATCACTATGTGTAAAACTTTATATGAGAAAATGACAAAAGTTTTTAGCATGTTGCTTTGTCACCCTGGCAGGAAGTCTCATGATTAAGACATTAACAGGAACACAGGCACTACTGAATATTTCTGGGTTCACAGGTTTCCAAAAGGTTGTAAATACAATCACTGTCAATTTAAATAGTCTAAAATCAGAAACCAGTCTTCAAGTGCTGAATGTCATGCATACCAAAATTATAAATAATATAATATATAAAATATATAGATAGAAAGCAATCTTCCAGCTTTGGTGTTTTATCAGCTTTTATGGTCAAAATCAATATTCCAGATATATTAGTCAGAGCCAAATTTCAGTATCTTTGGCCAATGAGGCAGGAAAAGAGAAATTGGACAAGACCAGACTTTAAAAGATTGAATAGGCTGATTGCTGAGTATTTATTGCATGGTTGTGCTATGTATGTTAATACATAGCACATACAGTGATCTGATACAGGAAACAAGGAGATATTACTGGCTGTAGATGACACATACCATCAGATGTAGACTTTGAGATAAGCAAAAAAGTTAAAAATCAGCACAGCCTGTCTCTCATTCAGAGCTGCACACAAGCAAGATCCAATACTGTTGTGTACTGCTGGTTTGCAGCTGTTCTTAATACAGATCTGTCAATTCTATATGACCATCACAGAAAAAGAACAGTCTGAGTATTTCTACTTACATACAGAGGAGCGAAGGCCTTCCCAGACATCTATACCCAATCGTGAACATAGCTGCTGATTAATTAGACCGAACACTGTAGCAGAAATTTCAAAAGGATTTAGACATATCGTGAATGCAACACAATTGATCTTTTTGTAACCAAGTACTCTGTTGGAATTGTTCAATTTTCTGATATGACATTGGTGTTTTATTGATACTTCTTCCACTTAAAGACTTACTTAGAAAGCATAAATGAGACAGTGCACAAAATGGCTATACCAGTCCCGCTCATCAGCCTGTTTTTTTTTTTTTTAAATTATTTTTTTTATTTTTATTTTTATTGCTCCTTCTACTCAAACCCTTGGAAATCTATCCCTTCTAAATCAGACTGATAAGTCATTGTAGTACTTTTGTGTGAGTAGTGTGATTGTTTCTTTCTGTAGTTGTAGGGGATGTATTACAAAAGTATTACAAAATCTGTCCTGTATATCAAAACTCTCTCTGAATAAATCACATGATAGATCTGGATAAGAAATAAGTATTTCCATGGAGATTTCTTCTAATGGTGTCTTGATACATGGCACGGGGAAAAAGTACCACTTATTTTCTTTCAGATGCAAATACAAAGCTGTGTTTTCAAGATTCCCATGCTGAGTTTTCAAGATTTAATGGCTTTTTTAATTACCAGATAAAGACCCCACTCACTCATTGGAGATAAATATCCATGGTGGCCTACAAAATCACCTAACAATTAAAATTAGCACTTTGTACAGGGACAGTTTAGAAAGAAAATAAAATAAACCAACAAAACATGTAGTAATACCTTTGCATGAGCCTCCTCTCTCTTCTTACAGCAACTTCCTTGTTTGTATCTGAAGTTCAAAAACATTTTAGACCTTTTATATATCATTTGCCTTCTGTTCCTGAAGTGACCAAACCTGTATTTTGTTTTCCCTCTTTGAAGGGGGGAAGGGGGGCGGGTGGCAGGAACAGGGAAAGGGTGGAAGAGACAAATTGTTTACTCCTGGAAGGGAGACTTGTAATGAAAAAGGTTCTTGTAGCCTGAAAATGTATGTAAGGCAAACCAATAGGAATGGATATATACAGCAAAGCAGTTGATGTAGAGAGCCTAGTACCGAAAGATTTTGTGCTTTGACATAGTTCTTGTCTGTTCTGAACTTCTCACTTAAGTTAAAGTTCAGCAGGCATGCTAATGGTTGTGTTTTCCTCTTTACTCTCTTCTGAAAGGCATCCAGCCATGCCTTTGAGACAACCCCCAGTGCAAACCAAATTATCATACATTTGTTCAATTCATTGACCAGGAGATTCATTTCAAAAACACATTCCCTGATCAGAACTATAATGTTGATGTCAATGTAACTGCAGTGTTGTCAGCTGAGAGCCCAAACGTGGAGGGAGAAGTGAGAAACATTAACCTTAATTTCTTACCTATTTTTCTTTTTTGTCTCACCTGATTCTCAGTAATGGAAGTTCCAAATTATAACCTTCCTTTTTCTACTTTCTTCTCTCCACCATTTCACTCCCCTTCCAGAAGGAAAAGAAGAAAGGAAGAAAAGGAAAGGAAGAGAGGAAGAGAAAGAGAGAAAGGAAGGAAGAGACAGTAAGGATGGGGGGGTGGAAGAGAGGGGAGAGAGAGAAAGAGAGGAAGGAGGAGAAAGAGAAAGAAAGAGAGAGAGGGGGGAGAGGGAAGAGAAAGAGAGAAGGGAGAGGGAAGAGAAAGAAGAAGAGAGAGGTGGGGGGGGAGAAGGAAGGGGGAGAGGGAAGGGGGAGGAGAAGAGAGGGGAGGGAGAAGGAGATCAAAGGGGAGGAAGAGGGAGAGAAAGAGAGAGGTGTGGAGAGAGAAAGAAAGTGAGGGAGAGGAAGAGAGGGGATAGGGAGAGGGAGGGGGAGAGAGGGAGAGGCAGGGTGGAAAAGGCGGAGAGAGGCAGGGCTGGCAGAGGGGGAGAAAGTGAGAGAGGTGGGGAGGATGAGGGAGAGAGGGAAGGGGGAGGGGGAAGAGGGAAGAGAAGAGAGTGGAGGGTGAAAGAGAGAAAGAGGGAAAGAGAGAGAAAAGGGAAGAGAAAAAAAAAGAGAGAGAAAGAGAAAGAGGAAAAAGAGAGAGGAGAGGAGAGGAAGGAAGGAAGGAGGGAAGGAAGGAAGGAAGGAAGGAAGGAAGGAAGGAAGGAAGGAAGGAAGGAAGGAAGGAAGGAAGGAGGGAGAGAAAAGGGAGAGAAATAGAGAGTAATAGAGAGAAAGAGAAAGGAAGAGAGAAAGAGAAAGAGAAAGAGAGAGAGAGAGAGAGAGGGAGAGAGAGAGAGAGAGAGAAAGAAAGAAAGAAAGAAAGAAAGAAAGAAAGAAAGAAAGAAAGAAAGAAAGAAAGAAAGAAAGAAAGAAAGAAAGAAAGAAAGAAGCTAATCAGTCTTCCAAGACTGGGAAACCTGTCAGCACTTGCACGTTTTGTTGTTATGATAGGACTCTAGATAATGTAATATCTCTTCTACATTAATAATGCTTATTTTTAAATCATAAAATCTTTCAGCATCTGTGCTATAAAAATCAGGGTGAGATTAGAGTAGTAAAGGAAAAGGCACTCTTTAGAAGAGTGGAAGAAGATGCTATGTAATCTGCTGTGAGAACATATTAATCTGTGAGCTCTCAGTTGGCCCTTTATTGAATAGAATATTCCCTGAGACAAACAATTCTTTTTAAGCATGGAAGTTTCAGAGCTGTCTAGCAACATGAGGACTTGCTGTGAGTTCTGTTTTTAATAGCCTCAGAAGAATGGTGTCATTTAAATCAGCTTTTAACCTGTTTTTAAATTACAATTTTATTACTTTTGGTGACATTCTAGAGGCATGAAATTACCAAATCACATTAAGAAAAAATGGTAGGTGGAGGGAGGAAGATAGTTAAATAACACTAGAAAAAAAATATAAATAAATAAAAATAAAATAAAATAAAATAAAATAAAATAAATAAAATAAAATAAAAGAGAGTCCTCATAATAGCCATGTCAACGACATGGCTATAAAAACAAAACAAAACAAAACCACTAATTTTTTAAACACTGTAAATGCAAATAACTGCAGACTCTCTGATGACAAAATAATTTATAGAGAGAGACTGAAGTTTTGCTTGCTTTTTTTTGTGTACATATATACATACCAAAAATAAATAAATGTAGATATATGTACATGTGAAAAAATATAGTAAAGATTTTACACATGTAGGGGAATGACTTTTCAAAATATGCTTAATGAATGCTATAAAAAGAAAGGGATTTGGTAGATAAGCCTTCTTTTTCCTTGCATTTAAGCAGTAAATCTGTTTGATTTACAGTACTTGTACATGTAGTGCATAGTGTAATAATTTCTTAGTCATTTTACTAGCAACACAAATACCATTGCTAAGGACAGTGGCTTTTTCAAACATGCTCAACATTGGTATAAATCTCTGCCCTCTGAATTCCACCAGCATATCCTCAATAACTAAAATCAGAACTTTTCTGAAAAAGTATGGAAATTTCAGCTACGTAAAGATGGTACACACCCAGACCGACTACCCCTTCAAAAATGCAGCAGTTCAAGTCACCAGATGCAGGGAGTGTCTGAGCCTGTTGCTGCCATCAGCAGGAGGCATAGAAATTATGTGTGTGAGGTGTGAGCAGGTGGATGACCTGATGTGCATGGTGGCGGAGCTCAAGAAGGAGGTGGAGAGGCTGAGGGATATCAGGGAGTGCGAGCGGGAGATAGACTGGTGGAGCAACTCCCTGCAGGGCCTCAAGGAGAGGTACCGGGATGAGACACCCCAAATGGGGGTGGACCCCCGGCCCTGTCGCCATCGGGCAGAGAGTAGGGACCTGGGAGTTGAGGAGGAATGGAGACAGGTCCCTGCTCGACATCGCAGGTGATGCCCTCCCCCACCAGCCCCACCTTCCCAGGTGCCCTTACACAACAGGTTTGAGGCCCTGGAGACTGAGAGACCCGTGGCTGAGGAAAAGGTAGAAAGTGTACCCAGGAGGATGCCTAGGGCGAGGAAGTCAACTCCATGCCTCAGGACTACCTCCACCAAGAAAGAAATAAAGGTTATTGTTGTGGGAAACTCTCTCCTCAGGGGAACAGAGGTCCCTATTTGTCAGCCTGACCCTACCTGTAGGGAAGTCTGCTGCCTACCTGGGGCCAGGGTCAGGGTCGTTGCCAGGAAGCTTCCCAGCCTGGTTCGCCCCTCTGACTATTATCCTCTTTTGATAGTCCAGGCGGGCTGTGATGACATCGAAGACAGAAGCCTCAAGGCTATCAAACAAGACTTTAGGGGGCTGGGGCGATTAGTGGAGGGAGCGGGAGTACAGGTGGTGTTTTTGGCTATCCCTACAGTGGCAGGGAGTGGTACTGACAGGACACGAAAAGCTCACCTGATAAACACGTGACTCAGGGGCTGGTGCCAGCACAGAAATCTTGGTTTTAGACCATGGGGCGCTTTACTCGGCACCTGGCCTGATGGCTGCAGACGGGTCCCTGTCTCTAAGGGGAAAAAGGATCCTGGGCCAGGAGCTGGTGGGGCTCATTGAGAGGGCTTTAAACTAGGTATGATGGGGGATGGGGCTGAAACAAGGCTTGTTGGAGATGTGCCGGAGGAACAATGGCAAGGCTGGGGGAGAAGGCAATGGCCCAGCTGAAGTGCATTTACACTAATGCATGCAGCATGGGTAACAAACAGGAGGAGCTGGAAGCCACCATGCAGCAGGCAGGCTATGACTTGGTTGCCATCACGGAGACATGGTGGGACCACTCTCATGACTGGAGTGCTGCAATGATTGGCGATAAGCTCTTCAGAAGGGACAAGCAGCATAAAAGGGGTAATGGTGTGGCTCTCTATATTAAAGAGTCTTTCGATGTTGTGGAACTCGAGGCTGGGAATGACAAGGTTGAGTCCCTTTGGGTTAGGATCAGCGGGAAGGCCAACAAGGCTAGTGTCCTGGTTGGGGTCTGTTATAGACAGCCGAACCAGGACGAGGAGACGGATGAGGAGTTTTACAGGCAGCTAACAGAAGTTGTGAAGTTGTCTGTGCTTGTTCTTGTGGGGGACTTCAACTTCCCTGACATGTCCTGGAAGCACAACACAGCCCAGAGAAAGCAGTCTAGGAGGTTTCTGGAGAGCGTGGAAGATAGCTTCCTGACACAGTTGGTTAGTGAGCCTACCAGGGGTGGTGCCCCGCTAGACCTTCTCTTCACAAACAGAGAAGGACTGGTGGGAGATGTGGTGGTAAGAAGCTGTCTTGAGCAGAGTGACCATGAAATGGTGGAGTTCTCTATTCTTGGCAAGGCCAGGAAGGGGACCAGCAAAACCGCTGTATTGGACTTCCAGAGGGCTGACTTTGAGCTACTCAGGACTCTGGTTGGTAGAGTCCCTGCGGAGGTGGTTCTGAAGAGCAAAGGAGTCCAGGAAGGCTAGGCGCTCTTCAAGAAGGAAATCTTAACAGCGCAGGAGCGGTCTATCCCCACGTGCCCAAAGATGAGCCGACATGGACGAAGATCGGCCTGGCTGCAACAGAGAGTTGCAGCTTGAGCTTAGGAGGCAAAAGAGGGTTTATAATGTTTGGAAAAGAGGGCAGGCCACTGAGGAGGACTATAAGGATGTTAAGAGGCTGTGCAGGGACAAAATTAGAAAGGCCAAAGCTCATCTGGAGCTCAATCTGGCTACTGCCGTTAAAGACAACATAAAATCTTTTTACAAATGCATCAATGCAAAACAGAGGACTAAGGAAAATCTCCATCCTTAACTGGATGTGGGGGGAAACCTTGTTACAAAAGATGAGGAAAAGGCTGAGGTGCTTAATGCCTTCTTCGCCTCAATCTTTAGCGGCAATACCAGTTGTTCTCTGGATACCCAGTACCCTGAACTGGTGGAAGGGGATGGGGAGAGAGATGTGGCCCTCACTATCCACGAAGAAATGGTTGGTGACCTGCTACGGCACTTGGATGTGCGCAAGTCAATGGGGCCAGATGGGATCCACCCGAGGGTACTGAGAGAACTGGCGGAGGAGCTGGCCAAGCCCCTTTCCAACATTTATCAGCAGTCCTGGCTATCGGGGGAGATCCCAGTTGACTGGTGGCTAGCAAACGTGACGTCCATCTACAAGAAGGGCCGGAGAGCAGACCCGGGGAACTATAGGCCTGTCAGTTTGACCTCAGTGCCAGGGAAGCTCATGGAGCAGATTATCTTGAGAATCATCACGCGGCACTTGCAGGGTAAGCAGGTGATCAGGCCCAGTCAGCATGAGTTTAAGAAGTGCAGGTCCTGCTTGACGAACCTGATCTCCTTCTATGACAAAGTGATGTGCTTGGTGGATAAGGGAAAGGCTGTGGATGTGGTCTACTTTGACTTCAGCAAGGCTTTTGACACCGTTTCCCACAGCATTCTCCTCAAGAAACTGGCTGCTCTTGGCTTGGACTGGCATACACTTCGTTGGGTTAGAAACTGGCTGGATAGCCGGGCTCAAAGAGTCATGGTGAATGGAGTCAAATCCAGTTGGAGGCTGGTCACTAGTGGTGTTCCCCAGGGCTCGGTGCTGGGGCCAGTCCTCTTTAATATCTTCATCGATGATCTGGATGAGGGCATTGAGTGCACCCTCAGTAAGTTCGCAGATGACACCAAGTTAGGTGCGTGTGTCGATCTGCTTGAGGGTAGGAAGGCTCTGCAGGAGGATCTGGATAGGCTGCACCGATGGGCTGAGGTCAACTGCATGAAGTTCAACAAGGCCAAGTGCCGGGTCCTGCACCTGGGGCACAACAACCCCAAGCAAAGCTACAGACTGGGAGAGGAATGGTTGGAGAGCTGCCAGGCGGAGAAGGACCTGGGAGTATTGGTTGATAGTCGGCTGAATATGAGCCAGCAGTGTGCTCAGGTGGCCAAGAAGGCCAACGGCATCCTGGCTTGTATAAGAAGCAGTGTGACCAGCAGGGCTAGGGAGGTGATTGTCCCCCTGTACTCGGCTCTGGTGAGGCCGCACCTCGAGTACTGTGTTCAGTTTTGGGCCCCTCGCTACAAGAAGGACATCGAGGTGCTTGAGTGAGTCCAGAGAAGGGTGACAAAGCTGGTGAGGGGTCTGGAGAACAAGTCCTATGAGGAGCAGCTGAGGGAGCTGGGCTTGTTCAGCCTGGAGAAAAGGAGGCTCAGGGGCGACCTTATTGCACTCTACAAGTACTTTAGAGGAGGCTGTAGCGAGGTGGGGGTTGGTCTGTTCTCCCACGTGCCTGGTGACAGGACGAGGGGGAATGGGCTAAAGTTACGCCAGGGGAGTTTTAGTTTGGATGTTAGGAAGAGCTTCTTTACCGAAAGGGTTGTTAGACATTGGAACGGGCTGCCCAGGGAAATGGTGGAGTCACCATCCCTGGAGGTCTTTAAAAGACTTTTAGATGTAGAGCTTAGTGATATGGTTTAGTGGAGGACTGTTAGTGTTAGGTCAGAGGTTGGACTCGATGATCTTGAGGTCTCTTCCAACCTAGAAATTCTGTGATTCTGTGATTCTGTAACAATAGCAGAGATGGATCTTGCAATAAGTTACTTGAAGATAAATCATCAAGTCATGGTCAAGTTCTTAGTCTGTAAAATGACTCCAAGATTCTTGGTTTTAAGTAATATCAAGGAAATTTGTTGTTGAGCAAAACTTGATGACGATATAGGAAAAAAATAATAAACATTAAAGCAAGTTGCAGAAAAGACAGTTCCTACAGTGGAAAGGTACTAGAATTTTTCTCCAAATAGCAACTTCAGTAAGATTGTAGGGAATAATAACAAAGTTGATAGAAAATAAAATGATCTTGAGATTTCCTTTGAGATTCCCCCAAGCACATAGAAACAATTATATCAGATTATTTTACAAGGCATCAGATGCCGTAATGCTTGACAGTATTCATACGCTTGGAAGTGCAGAAAGCCACCACCTGTTGTCTTAACAAAAAGATTAAATTCATATATTATAAAGACTCAGCAACTAGAAAGTATGATGCAAGTTCAAGATGAGTTGTAAGTAGTATATACTTGACAATGTGCTGTAATCACTGGTAATCCTGAATTAGGCTCTCCTCAATTTCTAGTTGTTTATGTGCCTCTGTTTTTTTTTTCTCTTTTTCATCTCTATCAATGCAAATCACAGTTGTTGTAACACTAAACTGCTATAAGAAAATTAAGATGGTTTATTTTGAAACAAACTATTTTAATTGAAGAACACATACAGTATGATAAGTCACAGCTCATCAACTCTGACTGCTCTTAAAGAATAACATCACTCATTTAGCAGGCTTGTGTACCATTCCCTACAATTAAAATCAGCATCTCTTTTTAAGAACACTTTCAGTATGCTTTAGGTTTCCACAATATCCTTGGATTAATCAATAGAAATTGCCAGTATGTTACTAAATCTGTAGCTACAACATAATTAATTTTGAAGGAGAAATGATTTTTTTAAGTGTTGCTGAGTGTTATACCCACACTGTGCAAGGGTACATAGAGTAAACACTCATTTCCAAGTTCCAAACCTTGAGATGTCTCCTCAGAATTACTAGGTTTTGTTAATGTAAATTTATTATACCTTTATTGTGCATTCTGTTCAAGAAAGATTTACATCTTACAAGCTGCAATGTTATTGAGAAAGAACAAGGAGGGATGCAGAAGGCTGGCCAAGAAGAGGTATAAAACTGGATGAAAAATATACAGTGATAATGCAAGGAATAAAATTCCTATTTTTCTCTCTCTCTCTCTTTTTTTTTTTTTTTTTTTGTTTGTTTGTTTGTTTCTTGGTTTGCTTGCTTGCTTCCTTTGCTTCACCCTCCCCCCCCTTCCCCTCCCAGCCCCAGTCTTCATTAATTTTATATAGAGGGACATTAAAGATTATGTTGAATGTCAACCAACATTGTTTCTGTAGAAGTGTCCCAGTGTTCTTGAAGAAGGTATGTTTTCCAGAGAAAATTATATATTACCTAGTGATGAAATAAGCCATAATAAATAAATAAATAAATAAATAAATAAAAGAGTTCCCTAAGTGCTATGTCCACTCTTTGGAATAAGAGGAATATAAGACTTATTTGTAGATTGCATCAGATTGCATGTATATTGTTAATAACAACAATTTCTGTTGAGTACTTTATTGAAATGGATATTAAGTTCTATTTACATAATAATCTATTTACATAACAAAATTAGCAATAGAAGTTTATTCTCTAAGATTTTTTAGCTTTTGGGAACTGTAATGATAGAATACCATGGAGTTTCCATCCACCAAACTGTCTTGTTTGCAGGAACTGTCATTAATCCTGTATAATCTCTGTATAATTTCTATTTTTCAAGCTAAGTTATACCTGGATATAAAACACGAACACATTTTATGGAAAACTCCATAAATGTAGAAGCAATGATTTGTGAAGAATGGATGTTTATATTCAGATCTCAATTTTTCAATCTTAATTCAAAGTAATTAAAACTGGATCATAGACATTTCTCCTCACCATAGACGGTTTGGATGCCAAATGAAATCTCAACTTTCTATTAACAGACTTTCTAGCTATAAAGCTGCTCAATAAAATATTTTATATCAGAATAGTATTTTTACATCGACAAATATATATATATATTTAATATTTATCATGTGCTGAACTTTTTGCATTCAGTCTTTCCAAACAAATTCAGATTTGGTCAAGAGCACTAGGGGCAAAAGATACAACCAAGTAAAATAGGAAATGTTTACAATCAAAGCTATTATGAATTTTTAATTAAATGCAGCTCTTGCTTTTTCCTTCACCAATAATGACATTGTGCAGATCTTCATTTAGAGACTCACCCTGATGGGAAATATACTTAAAGACTCATCATGTTAACTCTAAATGTTAAAGTAAGCTGGCTGGTGATCTTCTACAGATTCCATTGCTTATTCTCCACTACAATTTTACATTATGATGTCATACATCAGTGTTAAAGAGGTGGCAGATAACTGCATTGAGAAACACATACAGTAATTTAGTTACTTGAAGCAGTTACTTCACACTTGGAAGTTCAGATCTAAGACAGAAGTGCCACAGGACTAGATGCTGTATAGAGGCATGGAAAAATCCATTTCCCAGAAGTCTGCATGTACTGAAGGGGAAATATTCACTCTTTGTATATGTGTTTGGAAATGAGGAGGCAGAGGCAGGTGAATGTCTCTTTACTCTTAGTTCAGTAGTGTTTTTCTACTGATATCATAGAATCAAAGAATGGTTTGTGTTGGAAAAGACCTTAAAGAACATCAAGGTCCAACCCTCCTGCCATAGTCAGGAATGCAACCCACTAGATCAGGTTGCCCAGGCCCCCATCCAACCTGGCATTGAACACCTCCAGGGATGGGGCACCCACAAATTCTCTGGGCAACAACTTGTTCCAGTGCCTCATCACCCTCTGAGTACAGAATTTCCTCCTAACATCTAATATAAATTTCCTCTCTTTTAGTTTAAAACTATTCTTCTTTGTCCTATCACTATCTGTCTGAACATCCCCAGATCTCTCAGCCTTTCTTCAATTATCTCAGACACAATTTGCAGTAAATGAAAACTTACATGAGCTGAATCTGGTGGACATCAGGATGCAGAGGATTTCTTCTTCACAGGCAGCTAAAGCCATCTCTATTAGGCAGTAAAACTCAGAGATCACCACCAGCCTGTCATTATTCCTCTGATCCCCACTGGGTGTTTCTATTTCATATGATTAGCCTTTATTCAGATAACCTCGCATTGAACATAAAAATAAAAGTCTTCACAATGAGAGGGGGGAAGCAGTGGAAAGAGTTGTCCAGAGAAATTATGAAATCTTCCTCACAGGATATTCTCAAGTGTTGTCTGGAGGAGAAGCAGAGGAACCTGGTCTAAATGTGAAGTTAGCACTGCTGAGCAAGAGGTCAGAATACCTGACCTCCAGAGACCACTTCCAAACTTTTTCCGTATTTCTGCAAAAGTGGCAGTTTGTAGCAGTGATTGTGTACTGAGAAGGGAAGTACTTGATTTATACCTTATCCTTTCAACCCTATTGAATCAATTCTCGAATATAATAAACTGCAGTTAAGTGCAAACCTGTAGTGCCTGAACTCTTTATTACCTGATTTCATAGTGCTACAGTCACTCTTTCAAAAAAGTGGACCCATCAGTCAAACAATAATGTTTACTAGTGCATAGCATGCTGTAGAGCTCTAATGGTCTTTAAGTATCAAAAAAAGCCATAAGGAATAGTATTCCTATTATCACTGAGGCACGGTACTGGGAGAGGCTGCATTATTGAGAGGTGAGCATAGGCTTCCTCTTTATTGCTTCCCTGGTTATAAACTGATGCAATCTATCACAATTTAAATGCATAATTTCAAAATGTAGTGGCCTCTAAAATGATTGAATGTCAATGAGCTAATAGTGGCATTAACTTGGCTCTCACATCTGTGCACAGACTATGGCCTGCTTGCTGCAAACAGAGCAAGAGTTGCTCTTAGCCCCTGACATTATAGAGAGTACTGAGAGTGCTGAACCAGAAGCTGGAAATGCCCAGTGATATGGGTATGAAGAGCAAGTAGAGGGGCTCTTTCAGGGGCTCAGGATTAACAAATAGAAATCCTAATGAAAACTGAGAGCTTTTATTATTATTATTTATTTATTTTTGATTGACTTTTTGATGATAAAGCAACTTGCCCACTCCCCAGTTGCATTGTGCCGAACCTATATGCACTACTCTGATATTTGTTTCTATCCAGGAGAGAGGAAAAGCAAAACCTCCTTTTGGAGAACTTAAATGTAATTCATACTGTCAAAACATAGGTCTGTGCAAGCTTTTATTTCTTTGTTTTTTCTTTCTTTCTTTCTTTCTTTCTTTCTTTCTTTCTTTCTTTCTTTCTTTCCTCATACATGGGCATGTTTTTTCTTTGCTTGGTTATTCTGTTTTTCCTTTCCTTTCCTTTCCTTTCCTTTCCTTTCCTTTCCTTTCCTT
>CM021735.1:45488859-45520183 GCA_011075105.1 Heteronetta atricapilla
TTCCTTTCCTTTCCTTTCCTTTCCTTTCCTTTCCTTTCCTTTCCTTTTCTTTTCCACTCTTGACTTTTCTTTACTTTCTTAGTTGGAAATAGCTAAAATCTGAGAATGACTTTCCTCCTCTTCCCCTCAAATCTTTTGTGTATATGTGTGTTTTTTCAGCATGCTGAAATTTGTTCTTAAAGAGGAAATCACTAGTTTTTGTCTTAATTGCTTTTCTCCATTTCTTTAAATATACACCTTCTGCAACCCCCCACATCACTTAGATAATGCCTTTTTATTCTCTTAATATTCTTTCTCTCCTGTATTTCTTTGGATTTACAAAAGGTGTTGATGAATTGTTTATCTGTTACTGTCTGAATGCTTGGTTCTTAGACACTAGGAAAATCAAGGTAATTTTTGTATTTGAAAATTCTGGGAGTATTTTAGAACTGCATCACTTTTTTATTGGGGGGGGGGGGGGAACAACAATAGGATGAGTTCAGTCAGTGGTTCTGATCTAATTCTAATACAAACAGTGAATAGAAGTATTTCAAAATGATTATGGTAACATTCACGTTTCTTCTTCTCTGGTTTCTTTAACCGGAAAATTAATAAGTTGTCAGCCTACATCCTCACACCTGCTGCACTACCCGGTTATCCAGGTTACCCCTCCAGTGTACAATCCTACCTTTTTTTTTTCTGAGATAGTTTTAAACCTAACACTTTATTTCAGACAAGTAGATGCAGTTAACTACTGTCGTTCCTGTATGGCTCACATTACTGGCAGCGAAGAACTGATTTTTTCTTTGCCCTCTCAAGGTCTCTAATCTGGGCCCTCTCATTAAGGCAAGGTGCAGGAGCTTCATTCTTTTTCTGTGAACTTGGCTTACAGCACAGCATGGCTTATCAATATACACAGTTACCTTGTCAGATCAGAAAACTTTTGACCTCGCTACTTACAGAAAGGCCATGATGAACAATAACTAAATGGCACGATTAGGTGTCTATCCCTTCATCACATCTAACACTGTATTTTTCTCATATCTTAATTACTAGTCAACATTTCTGGTGAAATTCCAGAAGGTAATACATTTTTTTTTCATATTTAATTGCCCTGAATTACAGGTACAATCGGCACAGAAATTCTTACTTTTTTGAACTCTGATATACATATGCAAACTATTTTCCATGTTACTGAAAAAAATACTAACACATTTTATTGCATTAACTGGTGAAAAAAAATGATCACTATATTTACTTAATCTAATATATCTCTAATTCCATTACTATTAACCAAAAATTTTTAGATACTAATTTAACAAAGCTTTATTTGAATTAGAAAAGTGTAAATGTTAGTTCTTAATTGCTAAAACTGTAATGGCTCTGATTTTCAAATTCTGAAGTCCACTAGAGGAGTGATTATTAAAATACAGTAAATAACAGACATTTGAGGGTCCTTGAACCCTTCTTCACTGTATTGAACATATTAAAACTAAAATCGACTCTGGGAAATAAAAATCTAGATTTCACAGTTTTGAAATTACAATTTTTATGCACAATTTTATCCATTGATATAAGAAAGGAAATTCAAGTTAACAGCCTTCCACTAAGCCCTTAGTCCTTGCTTAGCTATCCCATATGTTTGTATGTAGTTTCCAAAAACAAAAACAGTTTTATATATAAAATCATCACTGCAATTAAAAAGCAAAAGTAGATAGAAGGGAGAAGTAGATCTTGGAAACTTTCCTTTCACAGTCTTTCTTAAGTATATTTAATGCTTTCCCATGGTCATTGACCATGGGAAATTCTCAAAACCAGAGCAATTTAAATAAAAGAAAATGGTAAGAATTGAAAAAAAATGAAAGAATCTCTGTGGAAAAAAAAAAGAAAAAAGAAAAGACTATGTAATAATTCCAGATTTACACATCTCAAAAATTTACTAGAGCGAGAGTTTTCAGATCTGTTATACTAAACATCTGATAGTCTTGCCAAAACACAGCATTTCTCATTCACAGAGAAAGCAGTTCACTGTAAAGAATTTAGAAAATTCTTGAAGATAACTGTTCAAGAGCTGTTTTGCCCATCTCCTTTTTATAAGGAGACTTTTATAGAAGTCTCCTTAAAAAGCCAACTTTTATAAGAAAACTTATAAAAGTTTAAGTTCCTCCTTTCTAAAATAAATCAGTAAAATAAAAAAAAAAAAAAAAGAAAAAAAATATGTTCAATTTTAGAAAAGTAGTTAGTGGTTCAGATTACATATCATAAGGACTGCTTCAGAATTTTCTTTGTTTATGACAAGAATACAGTAAAGAGAAGTTATCAACAAGAATCTAACCTGTGAACTCTCATGGACATCCATGCAATTTGAAAAGAACTTGCTGTGTCTTACCAAAAAACAATAGACTACCAAGAATGTAATTGATATATTTCTAAAGAAAAATAACACCATCTTCATCATAAAACTTTCATAACTTTCTTCAAAAGTACTTCATGTCCTGTACCAAACTGCTTCCAATACTGAACTGAACATCCAGAATTTCATTAGTGCAAAAAGACCAGGTGTTCTTTTTCTCTGTAAACCCATGGAAAATTTGAAGGTTTTTTTTGTTTGTTTAATTTTTGTTTGTTTGTTTGTTTGTTTGTTTGTTTCCTCTCTCTTAGAGCTGGTATATATATTTGCCATACAATTGTGGAAGAAAAAGAAAACCAAGACACAGGTCTTAAGAAAGCTGACTTTCTGGAATCAGAAAATGTAGTGTAACAAATAATATAGAGTTTTGCTAATTTCCAAAGTGTTCATGAGTCATGAGTTTGGAAATATTTCATTTATTCACTTGCACAAATGCATCAAGGAAAGTCATTACAAAAGCTATATTTTACTTTTCTCTTTTTGTCTCCCTTCTCCATCATGTTTTTCTGATGCAGTACAAGCCCTGGCACAAAACAACTTGATAAAATGAGATAGGAAACACACATTTCTTGGAGACAGCTCTCCCAAACAATAACAGAAAGCACATATCTAATCCTACGTCTTTCAAAGATTTGTGATTATTTGCATCTCTTTTAGAAACTGGTTCCAAGAATGAAAAAGTGTAGGTTCAGCTGATGTAAAGTAAATGTTTCTAAATCACACCAACATTATACCAGCCCATTGAAAAGACTTTATCTTTCTTTAGAAAGTTAGGCATAGGGAAGAATTTATTTTTTATATATGTACAGGTGCTGGTACCCATGCTGAGGCTAGATAAAATGATTCAATACATAATAAGAGTTGGCTGCTGAAAAAGTAATGTTAGTATATGTCCTGGTTTCAGTTAGGACAGAGTTATTTTTCCTCCTAGTAGCTGGTAGAGTGCTATGTTTTGGATTAGGATGAGAAGAGTGTTGATAACATGCTGATGTTTTAATTGCTGCAGAGCAGTGCTTATACTAAGCCAAGGACTTTTCAGGTCCTCGCTCTGCCCTGCCAGCAGGCAGGCTGGGGGGTGGCAGCAAGAGCTGGGAGGGGACAGCCCCAGGACAGCTGACCCAAACTGGCCAAACCATCATACCATCTGACGTCATGCTGGACAATATATAGGGGTGGCTAGCCAGGGTGGGGGGCCGGCTCTCGGGGTTGGGCTGGGCATCGGTCAGCGGGTGGTGAGCAATTGCATTGTGCATCACTTGTTTGTACTTATTATTATTATTATTATTATTATTATTATTATTATTATTATTATTTTCTATCTTAATAAACTGTCTTTATCTCAACCCACAGGCTTCACTTTCCCGTTTCTCTCCCCCATCCCAGAGAGGGAGGGGGGAGGGTGAGCGAACGGCTGTGTGGTGTTTAGCTGCCGGCCGGGTTAAACCACAACAGTCTGTTAGAAGTTTGTCTTATCCATAATTTTCAACCAGGTTACCAAGAAAAACAGAATAAATATTAGAAAGTATATTTTAATAACTAAGAGAATGAGTCATAAGTAGAAGGAGCAGACATAATTGCTCAGAGGCTTTATAGAAAAACATTTGACTGCTTATCTTATTGTCTGAAGCTGCTGATATTCTTGTCAATACAGACTGATCCCTAAACCTAACTAAATTCAGTGCCATAATAAAGATTTTCAACAGCTTTATTTAGAGCTGTTTATACAGAACTTTATATAGAATAAACAACATGAAGAAGAAATACTTGCATTACAATAGGCTGGTATGCAGAGTGCACTGAGGCATCAGGTTATTATGAAGTCAGTCAAGCTCTCCTCTCTGTACTGGTAAAATGAAGGAAAGAAGTTATTAGGTAGTTGAAGTTATTAGGTAGTTGATCTGCATCAGAAAACAGTGGTATGGATTCAGAGGGATATTTGGGTGAGTTAAATTCTGATGATTTAATAATAATAAAGGTGGATGAAGTTCCTGGGGGAAAAAAAAAAAAATGTTATCCTCTTTATTCTGCTCATACCTAGCTGTTGACACTTACCAAGTTCAAATTCTTAGAGAAGGAATCTGCTCTGAATTCTTTGAGAAGTTTTAAATAACATTAAAGTAAAAGAGAAAAAAAAAAAAAAAAAAGCCAAACCAGAAGACACAGGGTTGTTTTTGAAAGTTGTAGGGGGGCTCTCCCACATAGTTGGAGACAGACACATTTACTTCAAATGTGTTTGAGTTAAAAAAAGGTTTGATACATTTTTTCTTCTTTCTCTTCAATTGTATATGTAAAGTAATAATGCAACAAATATGATTTATTTTGAATAAATTTATAAACTGAGTTACTGGATAAGTGAAAAATCTCTGGACAGAATAAGCCGGAAGACAAAGATGGAGGGAAATAATGTCATACAGATACTATTAAGCATTAGGAATGCCACTAGGGGGAAATACTGTCATTTTCATATTTCAGGACTTTCATTTTGATGAAAATTATGTAACAACCAATTTTCTCAGTATTGTAAAACTCTTAACATATCTTTGTCATTTTCAAGAGACAAGTAATTTCAAAAGTCAACAGGTTCAAATCTAGTATTTGTCAGAGAGGCTTGTTCTTAAAAAAAAAAAAAAAAATGTCCAATGGCTACAGTGGAAATCTGGGATTTAAAGATTTTAGTTTTGCCACAGAATGTCTGTCTGATCTTGAACAAGACATTTCAGTTTTAAGCTGCTTTTTCTCATCTGTAAAATGGGAAAGCATACAACTTACCAGTCTCAGAGGAGACTGCAAAGACAAATATATTGATTGTCAAGAAGAAAGTGTAGGAAAAAAATTAAAAAAAAAAAAGTTATCATTTAGGCATTGCTGATTTGAAATGTCATTGAGGTTCAACAGTTGAAAAAAAGTTTGAGATGCTTAATGGAATGTCTTATATGGCTTTAATCATTAGAACTGCAAATAGCTACAAATAGCTATACAAAATTTTCAGACCTCACTAATGTAGAATTTTCCAGTTACTGAATTTCCACTACAAAACTATACTAAGATTAACAACATTCACAGAATTTTGCATAAGCTCAAAACCTCTAAGTTGGACTGAATAATGTGTTAAAATAGGAGTACCTCTGAAAATAGATACGATGCAAAATAAGGGAAAGGTTCTCTCAGTAAAGTAAAAATAAATAAATAAATAAATAAATAAGTTTTGAGATTTTGTCTTTATTGGACTTCGTGCAGTTGTTAAACACACATTTTCTACAAGAATTAGATCCTACAACTTTTAGTAACAGCACTGTTGAATTAGGTCTGAGGGGGCTAATTCAATCCTATACTAGTTACTTGATTAGAGTATTTTAAACAGTACATATTTATTTCCCTACTGTCTCTCTTAACCCAATAGACTGGGTACATGCCTAACTATTTTGCTCATAAAGGTAGGGAGATTGAGTTTTAGTGAATTATCCTCTTTAATAGCTATAAAAATGCGCACCATGAATTATAGTCACTTGTTAAATCGTGGGTTATAAAGGCTTGGACAGCCCTGTAGATGCAAGGTGATGAAACATTGCTTTCCACGCCTACAATAAATACACCTAAGAGTAATGTTCTAGAAGATTACAGAGAAGAACCATTTACTTTGTAAGGTGATGCACTAGTCAGAGAATGATGTCAGGAAAAACAAAACAAAACAAAACAACAACAACAACAAAAAAGCAAAGAAACAAAAACCAATAGAAACATCTGTGTCACGGAATTGTTCAGCAGCCCTGCCTGTTTCTCTAGCCATGTATTTGTCCTTTATTTAGCCCACATGCTTTCTATTAGAGCTAGGAATGCTGCTATTATTGCTTCTATATCTATGCCTGTGCTCTAGTTTTGCCAGTTAATGATAAAATACAGCTGTGTGAACCATACCGTAAGGAAGCTAATCTTGAAAGCTTTGGGCAATAAACAAAGTTAAAATTAAGTATCTCAATTTCATGTCATTCTTTGTGGAATCATATGAGCTCTGAATGTATAATGCTGAAGTAGGGGAATTTATCTTTACATAATGATTAATTATTTATGGTCATGAACATATTCCAGGGAAGTTTCTTCTTTTATATATACTGTATCCATTCTTGAGTTCCCCAACAAACTAGAAAGACTTTCTGCTATCAGTGTGCACATCACCTGCTTAAAGGCAAGCTGGATTACAGTTCTACTCCATGAATCATTAGCAGCTTTGCCAGATAAATGATACTATTCCTTCTGCATGTTTCATGGTTCTGCATATAGAAAATGTACAAGGTGTTGGGTTTTTGTTGGTGGTGGAGGTTGTTTGTTTTTGTTTTTGTTTTGTTTTGTTTTACTTTTGTTGAGTGGCATGAGTGGTAAATTGCTAAATTGGACTCTAAAAAGTAAAGACAATCTTTAAAGCATGCCTAACATAAAAAGCTGGCACATAATACATTTGTTTTGATTTTGTTTGTTTGTTGGCATGCTTGTTACTGTAAAATTAAATAGGCAAGTGTTGAAAATTAGTTTTTAAAACCTTTGTTCCAATTTTATTAGTAGTATTTTTGCCCTTTAACTTCTTGACTCTGGTCTTTCTGTTCCACTTCTCTTACTTTTTTTTTTTTTCTTAGCACTAAGACACAGTTTCCCATATATCTAATATCTAACAGAACAAAATTTTTCTTTAGCTTGTATTTATTCCATTTATTATGTCACACATGGCTTCAATTTCAGGGCACTATTTCTACTTGACTCAAAGCTTTTGTTTATTTTCCATGATTGTATTCATTCATTGTAGGTATTATGTTTCTCCCTTTGAATTTTCATCTGGGAAATTCCCACACTCTTTTGATTTATATATCTATATATATTCATTTTAAAGATGTGATATGATCTTCTTTCCAATCTCAGTTCCTGTGGTCTAGGTACTGATCTTTTTTTCTGTACCAGTTTCTAATTTGTTGTTCAGATTTTGTCACATGGTCCTTAATTTTCTTGCACTAGACAAATATTAGTCCAGTTAACTTGGCGAGTCAATTTACTAACTTAAGGTAGTTAATTTATTTTGATTCAATCTATATTCCCATTTTCTCTTACTTTTGAGATTGCTTACACCATTGTAGACCTTAAATTCTATGATATATTGTTCACAGGTTCATAAGACAAAAAAAGAAGGTGAACTTGTCTATTCTTTCACCTCATCATTGATTTAGCATTGGAGAACTATCTAAAGAGAAAATAAGGTACATGTGCTTTTTAATAAAGTAAATAACAGCAGATTAATTATAATGAAAAGGTGAGGAATAAAGTATATTGCTGGATGCCCCAGCTAGATTGGTGGAAAATATTCTCTTGTCAAGAGAATAAGTGGTGTGTACATTTCCTGAAGATGTGTGAGTAAGAAGATTTTCTGTTGCCAGAAATCAACCTAGCTTGACTGATAGACAGACAATTTCTTCTGGCACCTTACTGAGGATGAGCTCAGAAGAACTCAGTTTGATTCCAGGCTCAGCCTCAGATTGACTCTTTGAACTTGATAAGGAAGCACTATGTGCTTCCTTATCTTTGAAAGGAGGATAACACTTCTTTTCATTGTTTTAATGACAAACTTTATTTTTACTTGAGAGGCTCAGATGTTCCATAGACTGAATAGCCGCCAATTTGACTATTTTCTGTGAAGTAAAACATCAAGCTTAATGTGAAGCTTAATATCAGATTAAAATTCTAATCAAAATTATAATATAATATAAATTAAATATATAATATAATCAATAAAGATTAGATAACTTTTAAAAAGAGCTTCATTCTTTTTTTTTTTTTTTTTTTTTTTTTTTTATGTGTGTGTGTGTGTTGTAATGGTTGCTCTCCAAATAAATGTTCAGGAAGCAAAAAGAGGTCTGTAATAAGACAAACTACCAAACTACCAATAGAGGCAAGCAAAACTCAAAGTTTTGCTACAACTATAAAGGAAAAAGATAGCATTTGAAATTGCATAAACTTGAGTTGTGTGAAAAGTATTTTTGTACTCCTAATTTTCTGCTTCAGTCTCTGTAGTCTGACAGCTTCATCAGTCTCTGTATTAATTTAAATTCCTTAAATGATGTCAGACAAACCTTGTATTCTACTGTTTATATCAACTATGATTTGCTCCAGTTTTTGTTTTGCTTTTATGCCAAAGACCACACAAAATCCTGTATTGGTTTACTTTATTCCTGTAGCTTCTGTTGCTCAATAAGTTTTATATTTAGAAAATATCTTTCAATAATTGTGTTAATTTCTCACTGAATAATAAAGTTTCTTACCATAATAATAATTGTTTTCTTCCTCTTATAGGTAAGATATTTAGTCAAGTTTTAGTCTTCAAAACAGTGCTAGTATCTATTTTGTTTAATGAAAAATGTCCAGGGTCAAGACTAGGAGTGGACATAGGAAGCAGTGGAAGTGATCTTTTCAATTATAGTACTGGAGGCTGTGGAATGGAATAAAACAGTTAAGAATCTACAGGCAAAAGCTGTGATTCCCAAACTTACAAAGTCTGTGA
This sequence comes from Heteronetta atricapilla, assembly GCA_011075105.1. Lineage (NCBI taxonomy): Eukaryota > Metazoa > Chordata > Aves > Anseriformes > Anatidae > Heteronetta > Heteronetta atricapilla. The sequence continues at coordinate 45,497,787 of CM021735.1, forward strand.
AACTAGTTTTTGTATATGATAGACATACTCAGTTTTTAACTAGGACAAACTCCCAAATATCTCTGTGTAATTTAAAGTAAGGGCATCAAGGCTTGGAGAAAAAATAGTTTTGATTTAGACAAAAGAGAACGGACTACATATATAGACTATAGTCTATATAAGTAGATTACAATTGGATTATAAGAAGAAGACTATAAATAAAACTATTACTTCTGAGTTGTGTACTAATAAGCTCTTATATGTAAGAAAACAAACAAAAACAAACAAAAAATCAGGTGAACCTTAATATTAGGAAATGTATGAGACAATCCAATGGAGTACAGAAAAATATTTTTCTCATTCAGGAAACAACTATTTTTCAATTTTAGTTAATAGAAGTGTTTATTAAATACTTTCAAAAACTTCTTAAAAGGGGAAGATGAATGTTTCTACTTCACAATGAAAACCTAAATTCTAAACTGAATCAGATTTCTAAATTCTAAACTGAATCAAATAGGTCATAATAATTGAAAAGATTAGAATTTGGATAAACAGGGATTATTTTCTCTATTGAATGATAAAGTTAGAAAAAGCTGGTTTGGGGATTCGGGGAGTTTGGGATTTTAGCTTCCCCCAGTCCTAGTTACAAGAGCAAAAACTAAGTCATAGCCATTTTTTCTCTAAGAATCACGAATTCCAGAAGAAAGAAAATATTTATCTGAAAATAAAATAATAATAATAATAAATAACTGAATACTTGACTACATCTAACTGATAATATTGGTTTGGTGTGGTATATTTCAGAGGCCATGAATAATGTTCAACCCACATGCAGGAAAAGGACATACCATAAGACAAAACAAACTGACTAAAAAGCTAAATCAGTTCAAATCTTATCCAAGCTAGTTCAACCAACCTCATACCTGACTACTATCTAAAGCTCCTGATTTAGGAAAAAAACAAGTTTTAGGTAAAAAACAAGTTTTAACCTAAAACAGAATAATGTTAACATTCTCGCTATAACTGTCAGTACCTTCCTGCTACCCAGACTCATTGCCAAAATTTATCAAAAACTTCCAGACAATGCTTGCATATATTAAGATATATATAAGGAAAAGTCAACCTCAGAAAGTTTTTAGTTTTATGTAATGTGTGGAGGAATTTGAATTTAACTGGAGTTCTGGCATGCTGAAGACAAATTTCCATGAAAACCATAATTCTATACTTCGGGCAACTCTAATAGTAGAGGTAGCCTTTCAATTACCCACAACAAATAATAATAAAATACAGCAACACAAAAGACTGCTGAAGCCAGAGAATCCTGCACAATTTGGTCATCTGTTCCCTAAATGGAGGAGGAGTTCTGTCCCTGGAATTGGATCAATGTTGCTGGCACAGTAGGACCACTGGGCAGACAAAGTTTACTGCAAAGTCTTTGGAGAACAGAAAAGGAAATCAGCATCCCTAACAAAATCTTGTACCTCCACAAAATGCATCTAAATGTCCTTTTTCCAAACTAATTGGAAGTTTTCAATCTGTTATGAGATCTCCCTCTCCCCTTTCCTCTTCTTTTGTAAAAAGTAGTCTGAGCTTTTATCCTGTTTGATGCGTTAAAAGATAAGACTTATTTTTGTATCAAATGAGCCCCTTCAAACCATTCATATTATAAGATATAAAAAAAATGTATGCTTTCTTTCTTCTCTTCCCCCATGCACCTCCTTCCTCCTTTTTTTTTGTGCTCACTTTTCATTCAAAGAGGTATATAGTACTCAGAATATTATAATCCCTTCTGGCAACAGAACAGAAACGTGTTTTCTGTTACAGTTTATTACTTTTTTCCTTTTTATTTTTTTTATCCATATGAATCCCAAAGGACTCAAGCCTTTGTTAGAAACTGTAGACAAGATATTTTGTGGGTCTAGTTCTCCCATATTTCTATATGATTTACTTTTGTATTTAGTTCCCTTATGCATACTTAAAATTAAAAAATAAGTACAATATGTATCTATTAAGTATTCTGAGAATTAATTATTTGATATCTATTAAAAACTATCCTCCCTAGGTTTGTGTATACAGCATGTTTGGAAAAGTTCTTAGAAAAAAAAAATCCTTCATTTTCAATATGAAATCTATTTTTGTTTAAAGAAGTCTAATGTTTTAAAGCACTTCTTTTCAGCTACTCTACACAGGCATCTTCAGAGTGGTTTTGACTCCCTTATAACCCAGTCAGTGGTCATCTATAATCCTTACAGTATCTATTTGTAATCAATAGAGGCAGGCAACCTGTTGCATCTTATATGTAATTTCACAATCAATTTGCTGCAGCAGCATCTGGCACTGATGCCAAAAGAAGTGTTTCTATCACTCCCCTTTCACCTTCCTGCCATCTTCCCTCTCCTGGGGTAACTTTGTACAGCTGCACAGTAATCCAGGTCAGAAAACTGATCTTGCTTAAAACTAACATGGCAAAAGCCCAACTGTTTAGTTTTAGCTGGAAAGTAAATGCTTATGCTGACAAAAGGGAGAAATAGAGTTGAAGAACGACAAAGCCACTTCTTTCTGCAGTCCTGTCAGCCTAATCTAGTTTAAACTGATTTTAAAACTACAGCATTGCATACCTAGCTTTGAACACAGGTAACTGCCTTTGAACATGCTCATTTTTCTCCCCTATCAAAAATGCTTGAATAACTAGTTTAGCCTTTTAAGACTTAGGCAGCTTGTCTGAAGTTCAGGGAAATGAGTTCCCTCAAAGTGATTTACATGAACACAAGGGTTGGTGCTCCTCAGTTCTCATCACTGTGCTATGAAACTGAAGTAGATGTTCATTTTAATCATCTCACATGCACAACCTGTATTATCATATTTACCTTTATTTCTGAATTTGCTGTAAGAAAAAAATTAAAAAAAAAAAAAAAAAAAAAAAGTTTGGTCAGATTTACTTAGCTCCATTTTTAGTCTGCTTTGACTTCCTTCATTCCAGATTTCACTATAGTATTATCTAACTCACACTACTTGCCTTTGAAAGAACATGAACAATCTTCCTAAAATATCATTTACATAGCTCCACAGTGGCAATGCTTTGACCAGGTAACATCTGGTACTTATAGTAAGGTGTAAAACAGTGTAAGTCACATACATCTTTCACTTGCCTAGGAGAGTAGCTAATCAACAGTTTGGAGATTTAAAGAATCAAAGAAAACATTCTGCTAAACATCATGAAAAGGCTTAACTAGACCTAAACCAGAATAATTTTTTTTGCAAGTACCCTCAGCTTATCATGTCCATATCAATTATCAAATGATATCATAATAAGAATTCAAGGCAGGATCGATAGCTAAATAACTGCATAAGTCAGCAGAATGACATTTGCAATGTATTTTATGAACCTGTTATGAAAGTCTATGTGTGTGGGTGAAGTATTCCATATTTCTTACTTTAAGACAAAAAGGAAATCAGGGTAGTTTAAAATCATTTAATGTGAAGCTTAGATCACAGTGCAACAAATCTTGGTTTTGAATTCTTTATTGAACAAAGAAATTAGAAAAAGTAATATGAAAATGAGCAATTCCAAGGAGTTTTTAGACTCATATTTTAATGCAGAGAACCTGTGAGGCTAAGCAAAGTAGCCCACTAGTCTACCAGGAAATAATCCAAGCAAGAGCTAAGAATCCAATGTACCTCATTTGTATTTAGCTTTTAACACACTGTCATCAGTCAGCAGGGAAGTTAACATGGACTCACACTGTCTTATGCAAAATGACCCCACAGGTCACAAATTTTAGATATGCTTATTTTTCTGATTGCTTGTAGGAATTTAATCATTTAACTTTTAAGTCAAACAGAGTAGTTAAACACAATATTTGTCAGGATTCACCTGGTCTTAGGGCCATGGAATCATATGCTTAAAGTAAAATTACTTAATAAATAAATAAATAAATAAATAAATGAGAATTCTTAAAATTCAGCTTCTTATCCTAATATAGGAATTTAACATTTGGTTTATTCTATGCATATATTGCATAGTGAGGAGATTAAAAGTCTGGATAAAGTAGGATCAGAATTTTGCAAAGGTTTCATTTAGATTGAGGAGGAAAGAGGAAAAGAGATGGTTCTGATATCATTTATAGTTATATATATACTTATTAAGTGAAAATTTTCAAAATCTAAGTATCTTTTTGAATGGAACAAATCTGCCTTTTTCTGTGCAGAAAAAGGAGAAATAATATTCCCAGATACTTTATATTGGCATGCATGATAGCACTTCAGTAAAATGATACATATGTCTTGTTTTACTAAAAACTTATGATTTTTGTCCCTCTGGTTTTTGTTTTGAGAAAACTTGAAAAATCATCTTCTAACTTTTGTTACTGACAATATATTATTGAGAAGCTATTTTGGCTTTCAAACTATTCAGTGTTCTTAGCTTCCAGCTGGTGTATAACATATAATTTTATTTTTTAAAAATCATACTGAGTTTCTAATCATACATATAGTGAAGAAAAACTGAGAACCTGAAAATAGTTTTGTTCCAAAACCACAATATATGTATAATTGTGTATGTAATTAAATATATAAGTACAAAATAAACAGAGACATATAAAATTTAAATAAAATAATTTTTATTATATAAAAATATGTATTTGTACATGTACTAAAATATGCATGTGTGAAGATGCACAAACTTGCTAATCCTAAGGGATTGCAGACATATGTCCTGGCATGTCATAACACCACAATGACACAGGAAATAAATAAATAAATAAAATTTAACCCAATCAGGAAAGAAAGAAAGACAAAAAAAAAAAAAAAAAAAAAAAAAAGATGAGAAAATCTAGAGACATCATCTAAGGTAATGAAACTCTGATGAAGCAAAAATATTTTCTGACATATTTTGAATACTAAAGCACTATTGCATACTATCAATACATTTTCCTCATATTTCATTCACAAATTAAACCTTTCTAGAGTCACTTTAGAAAAATAATAAAGTCCAACTTCCTTCAACTTTTTATACCCTTTCACAATACACAGGTCATTTGCCAGAAACAGAATATCAGTTTAATGAATCACAGTACCCTCAGCAATATGTAGCTTTTCAAATTATTTGTGAAAGAGAGTAAAGAACAGAATGAAACACACTGATTTTGTGTTTTCAAAATGTAAAATCAAGCCTGGAAACAAGGTAAGACTACTGAATGATACATTGATTAGGATGATATCATGCATGCTGATCATGGAAAAAGCACATGTAACTGTTAACTTTGTTTTCCCTTGGCACACAGTAATAACTGTCAACCTGCAGAACATCTGATAACAATGATAGGGGGAGACAATGGCTGAGCATGCTGGAACTAAATGCAAAATAGTAGCCTTTGAAATGAAAATGTAGATATAGGCAATGAGGAAATAAGTTTATCTTTCAAATGATACAAGTTGCTAAGAGTGGCTTTAAGAGGCTTTCCACCTGAGATTTCTAAGAGTATGTGTTTAGTTTAGCAAACATGACCTGAGAAGTAATTTTACAGTATGAACCAGCATTTAATTTTTGTCGTTTAGAGATGAAATCTCATTGGTGATGGAATACTGGAATAAGTTTGGGAAAATGTGTGGCCCTTCCTGGTTGTTTCAGAAAATGAATTACATAATTGCAGAGCTATGCATCTCCTGTGGTTGGATAACTTGGTTTTTCATTGCAAACAGAAAACTTGGATTACACTGCACATTCCCCAACAGAAAACACAGCCTATGTGTTTCCTGATGCTCAGTAAGAAATTCTACCTTTTGTTTCTCTTTGAGACTTGGGAAGGCCCAGAAGAAGAGAGAGAAATTGAACTCATTTTAACAAACTGTGTGTGTTACTTAGGCAAACTCTGCAGAGGATTTCTGCATTAAAATGCAAGCAGTGCAATCACTGCAATGGCAGTGACAGACAGATGTCGATGTGTTTGCATGGATGTGAGTATTTAGATCATGCACACATCCCTGAGACTGTGCAGAGCACTCTCATTACTGCAACTCTGCACATGTTCCCCCAGCCAACACTTTTGTGATAGATTTCTGCAGAACACCAGCGCTGATCTGAGCTTTTCTTCAATGGCAAAAGAACAGACAAGTTGGGCCACAAATCCAGTCTGTGCTTTTTTTGGTTATGCTTTTCAGTGCTTATTAGGGTAGAAACACTGTGGAATCATCAGATCTGTCATTTCAGTATTCATTTTCTAAATATTTAAGCTAAAATTTGAGCTTCCCATGTTGCAGATACAGCTGTCTTTATGGGTATTAAAACCTGCCTGCAACCACACATTACAGTGTGCTAACAATCAGACTTATGGCTCATCAGTTTGGAAAATAAAATATATTATTATTGATGAGCCTGTTTTTCTATTCACGCCTCATTGCACTGACCTTTAGGGGGAGGTCTGAAATAGACGGACAATCTGATGTCACACTAGCTTGCTGACTACATGCTATTGTTGAATCACAAGACAAAGTTGTGAAACTTTTATTTTAAACTGAATAAATGAGAAATATCACCATTAAGGTGGCAACCTCAACTCTCTCCAGCCACTTGCAGTTTATGGAACACAAGCTCCCACTTGCATTAGGAAGTGCAGTCATGTTGTCTGCTGGAGGAAAGATTTAATGTTCTCACCGCTAGATCCAGGAATATCTGTTGTATTTAAGTTAGGTGGCCATTGCAGATCATGCAGAGTGTACCAACTAAGTGGCTTTTGGGGAGCTGCAGATGTTCAGGTCCCAGCATCTCCCAGCACAGTAATCACTCAGAGGATGCAGAGCATAAAAGGGCTGCAATGTATACACAAAATGCCGGAGGTAACTGTGACTATTGCTAATGAGTGGTAGAAGGCTAATTTCCTTTGCTCTGTTTGTGTGTGAATGTGTGAGTGCATGTGTCTGTGTGTTTTCCTTCCTCCTTAAAACAAATCATAGCATCAGCTTTCAACCCAATAACCTTTATAAAAACTCCATGGTGACTAATTATAAAAGAACTAGGAGTGCCTACTATTAGCAGAAATAGGATTGTTGTTCAATAACCTTGGGAAGCTGCACATCCAATGATGCTCTGAATCGGTAGTTATTAGATGGGGGGGGGGGGGGGTCTGGTGAAGGTTGTTTCAGATTGCTGCTGGCGTCTTGCTGCTGAGCTCTGTATATTCAATGCCACAATGTCAGCAGCTTGAAATTCCCAGTCTCGATTTTATACAGCTAATAATCTTTTTTTTTTTTTTTTTTTTTTTTTTTTTTTTTATCTGATCTCTGTTTGCAAAGAAAGAGAATGAGGCGTTTTCAAAGGAGGGGCATTCTCTGCAGCTCTCTTTCCAAAAGCATCTTTGACAGTGTATTCTCTGGCATTGCTCACCTGCACCAGTGAGTCATGAACTGAAAAACAGTTTACTTAAGCTACTGTGATGTGGACTGATGTTGATTAACAGACTGCATAGACTTGAAAATGCCTTTGTTTTGTAACATGGCTATGTGTGACAAAGGGTAGCAACAAGTAAAGATAAATTAAATATGCTTGCTAGAGATTTCAACAATACATACAGATCTCCTCCTCCAGCTCCATGAGATCAGAAAGACCAGTGGATTTCAGAGCTGCTGAAGCGGGGAGGCCATGCTTCATTTTCACACTGTGTGGATGTCAATGAGGGATGAACAAACTAGCAAACAAGAAAACAGGCTAGCCATTACAGAGAACACTCTTTGAGACACTAGTTTAATTCCATTCCAGGAGGTGACAAACAAAGCCACAAAATTAATTTCCAGTCCCAACATCTGTGTTTTTCTAATAAGAGACTTACAACTCCCAGATGATTCTTGGACAAATGGCTTTGAAAGGCTGTTTTCACTGGAAAAAGAAGCCAGCCTTGTCCTTCCCTCCACAAAAGTTCTGCTCCATGAGCCATGAGCTTTTTCAGCAGTAGTTTCTTTAAAATCTGGTTATTGGAAGAAGACCAGATAGAATTAGGGAGTGTTATTGGAAGCAAATGCACCAATTACAACATATGTCAGCCTCATTAGGAATCTGTATGGAAGTTAGAAAAACAAAATTAGGGCCAAACAAAAGTCACAGACACAATTTCTCAGAGGGTAGAGACACATTTTCACATAACAGCAATACATTTACCATAGCTCAGGCATAGCACTTCTCTGAGCAGACTGAAAGGTGTGAAAATGTAGAATCTATGTTGTCCAACTAGAAAGACTTTGGCATGATTTTACAGGGATTTCTTCAGTCCAGAACATATTCCCTGGTAGTTTTTAAAAATATTCCCCTAAGTTTCTCTGTAGATAGGCAGACTTATTTCATTGAAAACTGATCTTCTCAGCTTTCTAACAAAGGTTAGGATCTGCTTCAGGATTTGCTTTTTTGCAGACCATTTTTCTTATTTCTTCTGTCTCCAGACAATTGTAGTATTTCTGATTAACTCTTCACAGAGTTCTTCATACCCAGACTTACACCCTTTATTTTTATTCTTGTTTTTAAATTGAACAGTCATACTATAGATGCTGTATTTTTATACAATTCCAAGCCTGCTTTAAAATTACCAAGCCTTTTTGTCTGTCTGTTATAAAATCATCTTTCTCTAATCCTCACTAATAGACAAAAAAAAAAAAAGAAGAAAAAAAAACTCTTATATGTAATTGGCGTTGAAAATATGCTGAATTTTCACATCAGCAAATTTTCATTTAAAACTGTTTACACGGACAATAATTAAAATCATATCATTATGTCAAAAGTAAAGATAGTATAATGGTCCTCACTATGGCTCATATGGCTCATTACAGAGTATTGTTTATGACATGACTGAACAAATAAAAATATAAAATACAAACTCACCTGTGGAACAAAAGCACTTCTCTTCAGCTCATGTATACACAGCTTATAAAATGGTCCCAGTATACAATGGGCCTAACTCAACCCATTCTCATGTCCATACTTACTGAGCATCCACACTGCTTGCAGGCAAGCCCACATTTTGGCCATGGACTTCAGATAAGACATCGAGAATGCTTGATGCTGATATTTGATCCTGTACTTCTAATACAGGCCAAAATATTATGGGCAACGAGCAGAGGGAAAGCTGGGGGTACACAACTGGGATATACAAAATTATGGTTTTGCTCTTGATTGTAGTGAATACTTCTATGATTCTATTGGCACAAGCAAAAAAACTATTCCATGGAATATTGTGCAATGGAAAGCTAAATCCTTTTGCAAAACAGAAGTAACATCCCAGCTCTCATATATATATATATATATATATATATATATATATATATTTATACCTGACTTACAAGTTTTAATCTGAATTCACAAATGTTTCTGTTTATGAACATGTACAATACAATCTTGAATTAATGAGATTAATCTGACTTTGTAAACTGTATTTGTAGCTGAAATTCAGAGCTATTAGTTTAGTTCTGATCAAATTAGCCTGTTTTGAAACCAATGTGTTATGGTAGCCTGTTTCTTTCCAGCTGCACCATGACATTTGGTAATCTTCTATTCCTGTGTATGTGTTGTTGTGCAGGTAGCAAGTGCATATCATATACTGCCACACACACAAAAAAAACTCTAAATAGGTTGTGCTGAGTAAAGAACAATACTGAATTTGATAGTTTGGTCATGAAGTTAAATGCCAACCCTGCGACTGAATGCAGAAAGAATGAAAATAACAGTGTGCAGCAGTAATGTGAAAAAGAGATAAACAACAGCAGAGCTAAAATTCAGAAAAGACTTCTCTCATTACCAAACAAGAATGACTATTGTTTGCTAACATGTCACTCTCCCTGCCAAGCAGAAGCTTGGTTTAAAATATATGATATGTGACATAAGCAAAAAATGCCAGAATCAAATCCATCCTTGAATCAACTACAGAGCATATGAGAGCTAATACTGCAGGAAAATCTCATCCTGTCATTTGTTTACAGCTGCTGATATCAGAAAAGATAATTTGTTTTTCCAGGATGTGAGAGAGTATTTATAACAGAAATATTTTCTATCTATCATTCTCTTTAGGGGTATAAATTGAAAATGCAAATGAATATTGTTTGTTAATATTGTTTAAGATAAAATGGAGAATTAAAAATATATTTTTATCTCCACTTTACTTTGAAACAAAACATTATAGTTTGTTTCAAAATAAAAAATACAGAAATATTACAAGATGAAAGAATAGCCTGAAAGAGGAAAATACTAGCTTTATAGTTGTCCTAATCCCAGACTGCACACTGTTTCATCTGATCAGGTGAACCACGCTCAGCATGGACAAACTAAGATCTTGTTAGTTCTTTCACTTTTAAAATTATCATGTGTGTTTTATTAAATGTATTATACTGTAGCCACACATAATGGTAGAAATTGCTGTGAGCTGAGATGTTCTCCCAAAGCCATCATCTTCAAATAAATAGTTGCTGAAATTCCATCCTACTTCCCAGCTAATTAAAGTAATCCTGGTCAAGACCCTGAGGTTGCTCAAGTAAATGTGGGTTATGCGAATAAGAAAAATTTGCAAGATTTTTGGATAAACATTATTAGCACACGTTTACCTTATTCAGACTTGAATGTTTTACTTTTCTTGATTGACTGCAATGCATTTCCAAAACTGGCAAAACCAATATGGTTATATTTTCTAGTTCAGATAGTTCTGTGCAGAAAGCTCATTTTGAAGGCTTAGATTACATTTAAAGTTCATTTCCACTCTGAATTTGGCAAGCAGTTTTTTTTTTATATGGGAAAATAATATTTAAATTATCTCAGCTAAATGACAAATTATACTTGCACTTTGTACTTTTTTTTTTTTTTTTCCTTTTACACTAAAGGTGATTTGGAATATTATACAAGTGTGTTAAATCCCTGACATGTAGTGAGTTTTCATTTAAAAGTTAAATGGTACTGGACTGTAACACACCCTTGGTTTCTTTCAAAGACTACTATCCTATTCTGATGGGGCTCAATCCTGCATGGTACTTCATCATTAAAAATACAGATGACTGCAGAACTTTCAAATACTTCTTTTCAAGGATAGAGCCATAATGCTTATTTATGCATTGATTTAAACTTACTTCAGTGGGGAAGGATTATTTACATAAGTGTGATGTTACCAGACTGAATTTATCTCATTTAACACATCACAAATCAAAGACAGGTGACATATTAAACAGATTGTTTTTCAGTTTCTCTCTAAATCTCCTTACTAATTCAGTTAACAAATTCCCTGATATTTTAAATCTTGCTTCCGCTTTGCTTAATTTTAGGATAAAGACAGAATTTTTCAGATATATTACTCTAAAACCGTAAAAAGGTATGGATATAAATACACAAATTAGATATGAGATACCCATACCCAGTGGTCTGAAATATGATAATTTCTTGGGGATGAAAAAAAAAAAAAAAAAAAAGGATAAGGGAAAAAGAACCGATAGGTACCTTTTCACTGACATCACAGAAATCTTCTGTATTAAAGATCAAGTGGCCTTAAATGACACAGAGCCATTAAAAGTAATGGGATGAGATCTCAAGCCAGTGAGTGATGCGAAGACAATTTCTTCTCAGGTGCTCAAGCTGTAACATCCACATTAATGTATTAGTATCAGTAGATGAAACATAACGAATACTATATCTCATTTATATTGTGGATGAGACTGGGGAAGCAGTTCCAGATGGCTGATGAGAACCTTGAGCCAAAAGAAGAATTATTATTATTTATTTATTTATTTATTTTGACATATCAGCATCCACAAGTCTTAAGTGTTGAGATTAGATGAAGCTGATGAGAATATGGACTTTGAGTGACTTGTTGTCCTTAAGTATGAAGAAAGTTAAATGATCCTTTAAGGACAACAGCATTACATGCAGCTGTGGGACCCTCTCTACTTATTGTTTTATTTTGCACAGGTAGTTGCTTCAGGTAGTTCAATGATGTGCAAACTTTGGGAAAAGTTTTATTCTCTGACCTGTCTTGCTGAAGATGTCTTCAAAAAGACCACTCATATATTCAAGTCAAAGTGATATTTATGCATTGGACTGGGTTGGTATATTTATGCACATAGTGCATGTTGTGTCGAAATGCTGGGTTATTCATAAACTGCATACAGTGCTAAATGTTCAAGCAATATATGACAAATAAGAATGCAATGTCTATTTTTGCAATCATAGGTTTGCTTTATAAATCCAAGCCTGGCACAGGCATTGGATTGGCTTTATCAATGTATTGAATTATGTATTACTGGAAGAAGGAGTCTGTTTTACCACTGAAACAAGGAACCGATGTCTTTGATGAATTCTTATTCTTGAAGCAGACTGGTTTTTGTGAATGAGCTGGAGAAGGGCCTCCACCTAAACCTTGTCGCCTTGTCACATGAGAAAAGAAACTTGTCACCAGAGAAAAGAAAACCCACCTTGCTGCAGCTGCCTTCCGGGTAGTTATGGAGAGTGATGAAGTCTCCCCCTACTTCCCTTTTCTCAACACTAAACAAACCCAGTTCCCTCAGCTGTTCCTCATATGTCTTGTTTTCTAGTCCCTTCATCAGCCTCATTGCTCTTCTCTGAATGCATTCCAGCAACTCAATATCAATCTTGTAGCAAGGGCCTGAAAACTGAACACAGTATTAGACATATGCTCACACCAGAGCTGAGGGAGGACAGTCACTTCCCTAGTCCTGCTGGCCACTCTTTTTCTGATGCAGGCCATTGGTCTTCTTTCCACCTGAGCACTCTGCCAGCTCATATTCAGATAGCTGTCAACCTGCACCCCCAGGTCCTTTACTGCCAGACAACATAACAGATACTCTTCCCCAAGCCTGTACCACTGTATGGGATAATTATGATCCAAGTGCAGCACCAAGCATTTAGCTTTGTTGAATGTCATGCAACTGGACACAATGCATCAATCTAGCCTGCACAGATCACTCTGTAAACCTTCCTACCCTCAAGCAGATCAATACCTCCACCCAACTTGGTGTCGTATAAACTTACTGAGGGTGCACTCAATCCCCTCATCCAGATCATTGATAAATATATTAAACAAAACTGGCCCCAATACTGAGCACCGGGGAACATCACCTGTGACTAGCCACCAACCAGATTTAAATCCACTCACAAGAACTGTTTTGGCCCAGCCATCCAGACAAATTTTTACCCATCAGATGGCACATACATCCAAGTCATGAGCAGCCATTTTCTCTGGGAGAATGCTGAGTGAAAGAGTATCAAATGTTTTGTTAAAGTACAAATAACAATACAAAAAGCTAATGGGATCACTTAAAGGTTTTCTTATTTTATATTTCTTTTTTACTTCCTCTCCTCTCTCCCCATTCTTTTTTTTTTTTTTTTTTTTTTTTAAAGTCAATAACAAAATAGTTGTTAACTTGATATATTTTCCCATGGCTCTGGTTTGAAAGCACAACTACAGGCTGTCTATCACTGGGAAGAGGGTAAGAAGTCATCAAAATTATAACAACGTTGGAAGGTGAAGTGAAATGAGGAAAGTACAATGCAAATGTATCCCTTTGGGTTATGTGAAGCATAAAATGAAAGCATCCTTCATTGCAGGGAAATGGTTTTGAAACACATTTGAGAATAGCAGCTACATTTATGTTGACTTAATATTAAGTTAATATTGATTGAGCTTAAACAACCAGAGTATGATAGACTAATTCATATTATGATGTACTTTTGGTATCTCATTTTTTTGTAAGCTTAATTAAAGATATTGTCAAACAAATTCATACCTAGAGGTGTGCCTTATTTAGAGATCCCATAATGTCTGCTTTGCATATCTTCTCTTAATTTGTTCAAACACTTTTTCAATCCTTAAATTAGGTTAGCTTTTTGCTTTTCCCTCAAGACAATTGTACATCATTAGAGAGGTGGTGGAACAAGTACAATTGCAAACAGCTACTATGGTACAGTGATGCCGTAAACTGATCTGCAATCATTGTGACTGTCAGGACTTCAAGTTTATCTTAAGGTCATACTGTTTGATTGTGGATAAACAACCCTGGGATTTCATATCATCGTATGTACCTGTAACCCCATTTTGATTATTCCGTAAATTTTTTATATGAAGGGAGAAGCTATATGAAGACAGGTAAGCATCTAAAGCTGTTTTCTTTTATTATTATTATTATTACTTATGAAATAATGATCATAGAATCATAGAATATCCTGAGTTGGAAGGGACCCAAAAGGATTATTAAGTCCAGCTGCTGTCACTACACAGGTCTACCCAGATATTCAGACCATATGACTAAAAGCATAGCCCAAATGCTTCTTAAACTCTGGCAGGCTTGGTGCTGTGACAGGCTCCTAGGGAGCCTGTTCCAGTGCACGACCACTCTCTTGGTGAAGAAGCTTTTTGTGATATCAAGCCTGAACTTCCCCTGTTCTAGCTTGACTCCATTCCCTTGGGTCCTATCACTGGTCACCAGAGAGAATAGATCAGCACCTGCCCCTCCACTCCCCCTTATTAGGAAGCTGTAGGCCATGATGAGGTCTCCCCTCGGGCCCCCCCCCCCCCCCCCCTCTCTTTTCCAGGCTGAACAGGCCAAGTAACCTCAGCCACTCTTCTTACATCTTCGTCTCTAGGCTCTTCACTGTCTTTGTAACCCTTCTCTGGAAAAAATGATCATTTCTATCACATGATGTTTCCAGTACTGATACATAGACCTTTGCAGATGGGAGAAAAATAGTACCGTAATAGTACCGTAATAGTACCGTAATAGTACCGTAATACAATGAATTAATTGTAGTGTTACTAAGCATGGCTATTTAAGTTCATAAAGAATATGAACAGACACCCTTCTTTAAACTCATGATTTATTTTTTCTTATTTTTTTTTTCCTTTTACTATGAGTATCAGAAGGTAATTGGTTTAAAGTTGACAATCTCTATATTTGTTAGCCTGGTAGCTTGTGCATGGTGCTAGAACAACATCTTTACCTAATATATAAATAAGACTTAACCACTACAGAAGCTGGTTGTACAAATAAACTACCTCTGCCTAACTCCTAAAATGTTCTCAACACACAACTATCACTGAAGTCAGAGAAACTATGTACCTACTTCCCTTTAGGGATAAGGTTCTTCATTTTTTTTTGGACATATTTCAGTTAGTGTAAATTGGAATTGCTTCATTGCCTTCAGAAGGGTGATAACAATTTATGCCAGCTCAAAATGTGGTGCTTAATCTCAGGACTGATGGAGAAAGGTGAAAAAAAAAGAAGCACTCCATATCAACTTTTTTTTTTTTTTTTTTTTTTTTTTTTAAATAGCCTCTGGTCTTAAAACAAGGCAGTGGAAATTTTAATGCAAGTTATAAATAGGGCCATTAATTTGATATACAATGCTCTGGCAGCATACTCCATTAAGTATCCATATTTACTTAGCTGCTACTATGCTACCAACATGACATAGCAAAGTTAGTATGTAAAACCTTTCCATCATTCCATATTAGTTTTGTGTTTCAGACTTGATTAAAATGCACAAAGCTGTATAATAAAGTTTCTAGATTTGTCAAGTGCCCACTTGATATCATAATACCTTGTAAGTAAGATTGAAGAAATTTCTTATGTCTGATTCTGAATCTACTTGGTCTATATGAATTTAAGCTTGACTAAAATGGTATTAAATTTGAATTCTACTTTGGGTTGAAAAACTGGAAAACTGTGAGAAAAAAATGTGAAATTAATAAGAAAATATTGCTACAGCACAAATAAAAAAGCACACATGAAAAATTAGTCCATAGTGTAGTGAAAAAAGAGAGGAAAAAAAAATATCAAATGATAGGGTTAGGTGATTGTATAATGAAGATAAATTGAGTTTCAGTCTCAAAGGACAAGGGCTGAGTGCACCCTTTCCACCACTGTGATCAAAAAGACAGACACGGAACACAAGACTAGCAAGAACCTCCAAGGTCAGTGAATCCAATTCCCATAAAAGCAGGCAATTATTTTATAGTGCCATATACATGTAATTCATAATGTCACGTTACACTAGCTACAGATGGCTTGGGACAGGGCCTTGTTCTCACTATTAATTCCGGTTGGAAGATGGTTCAGACTTTTATTTCTTTTGTGACTAGAAACAACTTCTAATTACTACCCAAAATATATTAATTTCACTTCCTCCTAAAAATTTCTAGGTCATCAGAGTTACACTAGTTCCCCCTCTGTTCAGTCAACAGGACACAAGAGCCTATGTCATGGAATATTGATGTAAAATTGTATACTCAGTGTAGAGACAATCAGGTTAGATTCTGCAGTGATCCCTTCTGGCATGTTTTCACTTTTTCCATTGATCAGCTCAGTAGCAGTGATTGTAGAGAATGAAGACTTGAAATAGCAGAGAGTTGTGATAACAACTCATAGTTTCCCTCCACCTCACTAAGGATTTCATAAAATCTTATTTTATTGTTTTTTATTTGTTTATTTGTTTTGATACTAATTATTTCTCTTGGTCATCTTTTATTCATTGAATTCCCATGAAGAAAAGTCCATTCTCCAGTTTAAGATTCTTCCTATGTTTCTAGGGAAGAGTGAGTTGTCCAACAGAAAATATCATAGAATCATTTAGGACAGAAAACGCCTCTAAGATCACCTAGTCCAGCCTTCAGCCTAGCTCTACAATTAAACCATGTCACTATACCAATACATTTACACATTTTTTGAATATGGGTGGTGACCCACTTCCCTGGGCAGCCTGTTCTAATAATTCACAACCCTCTCTGTGAATAATTTTTTCCTAATATCCAACCTAAACCTCTCTTGTGCAACTTAAGGCTGTTTCCTCTTACCTTATCATTTAGTGCTGGGGAGAAGAGACTGATTCCCACCTTTCTATAGCCTCCTTTTAGGTAACTGTAGAGCATGATAAAGTCTCCCCTGAGCCTCCTTTTCTCTAGGCTAAACAATACCAGCTCCCTCAGCCACTCCTCATCAGATTTGTCCTCTAGACTCTTCACCAGCTTCATTGCCCTTCTCTGGACACCTTCCAGGATCTCAATGTCCTTCTTGTAGTGAGAGAACAAAACTGAACACATGTGAGGTGTGGCCTCACCATATCCTGGATGGAGGGTCAATCCCTCCCCTAGTCTTGCTGGCCATACTATTTCTGATACAATCCAGGATGTTTGGCTCATATTTAGCCAGATATCAATCAAGTCTCTTTTCACAGGGCAGCTTTCCAGCCACTTTTCCCCCAGCCTGTAGTGTTGCATGGCATCATTTTACCCCAAGTGCAGGACTTGGCACTTAGCCTTGCTGAACTTCATACAGTTGTCCTCAGTCCATCAATCCAGCCAGTCCAGTTCCCTCTGTAGAGCCTTCCTACCCTTGGAGAGTAGGAAGGAATTTTGTCTTGATGCTTCTTAGAGTCCTAGAATCATTAAGGTTGTAAAAGACCTCTAAGATCATCTAGTCCAACTTTTAACCTAGTACTAAAGTTCACCACTAAACCATGCTATTAAGTCTTAAATCTACACATTTCTTGAAGACCTCAAGGGCTGGTGACTCAGCCACTTCCCTGGGTAGCCTATTCCAAGGCTGCACAACCCTTTCAGTAAATAAATTTCTTCTAGTAAATTTCTCCTAATCCTTCTTAAGTCTTTACCTTTTATGTAGTTAAGTTTACCAGAGGGTTTCAAACAGTAGCATGCATTTACAGAAACATATCACAGAAGATACATAGTTAAAAGCAGAAGTATTTTCACAATAAGGAATTAGATGCACATAATTTGCTTAACTTTCTGTAGTAGTAACCTTCTTTAATTCATGCAAAGACTAGAAGAGAGTTCTGGTTTGTTGCAATTTGTGAAAGTAATTAAGATAACTATTGATGAAAGATTAGCATGTCCTGATTAGCAGTAAGTTTGCTTATACTGAAGTTCAACACCCTGGGTATGTTACCTATACCTCAGAAGAATAAATTAATTTCATTATTTCTCCTTCATAAAGGAGAAAGTTATCTAGAAGATGTTTTACATGTAAAGGTCTTTTGTGATACATTTGCAGTTACATAATTGGTGATTTTACCCTGAACATTTCTGCACCAACTGTTCTGTATCAACGCAGTCTAGCCATTACAGGATTTTGTTCCTATAACCACACTCTATACTTCATATCAGTTCTGACCTTTGTTGACAATGAGACCATGCTGTTGCAGACCTTTGGAAAGATTTGATGGCAAAATGTCAAAACCAAATGGATTGTACCATGTCTCTTGCAATGTCTGAGAGAAACTGCAGTTCCCTTTCTATACCTTTTTCTCCTTTTTGCTTTCTTCTTACAAGTTCTCCCAAACCACTAATCAATTTCCCAGTCCTTACATGTTTCATCCAAGACAAATAGAAAGGGAGGAAAATATAATTTCTTATACAAAATGATCACTGAAAAAAATTTCAGTGAACCATCAAAACAGTTTACATCCAGTGTTTCCGGAGACCATGATTTATGCAATATTTCAAAACCTGTCTCCAGAGGTCTTTGCTCTTCACATTCAGTATCCCTTAAGGATAAAGTGAAGCCATTGAATTCATTGCCAGACTTCAACTATTTCAAACTCCACAAAACACTACAAAACAAGCATTTTTTTTTTCTCTTTTAATTGCCTCCCTAGTTTAGACAACACAAATATTTAAAATCTCTTTGTTCCTATGCAGAAGAATGAATCAAAGAAAGCACATAACATCTATATTTTTCCACCTATCCCACTAACAAGAATAATAAAAAGTTAAATTCACAGCTTTAGATACCAAAGAAAGCATTTTAAAGTGGTGTACCAAGCTTTGAGTTTTTTGCCCCTTTTTTAAAATGCATATTGGTAAACCGGCAAGTTTTATCAGGTGTGTTCAAAGAAACTCAGTGATCTAGAAATCACTCCAAACAAGTTGCCATTCCTTGAGTGTTATCTCACTCGTTGGTATGTAGCAATTGAACTAATAGAAAGCTTTATTAAATCTTAGTGAAACTTAGCTTGAAATTAGTTTTTGATCATAATTCCTTCTTGGATAAATCAATAGGAAGCTAGTGAGCATTGTGTCCATTCCAAAAAGTTTTTAAATGCTGTGTTCCTACTCTATAATAGTCTATTTCATATCCATATAATCTGTGCTACAAAAAGTCAATTAATTCCAGTCTGGCTAATATGGTATTTTCTGAACACTTCAGAGCTGTCAAACAAACTAAGTACATTTTAACACAGTTATGCTGAAGATACTTTTTGAATTCTCAAGGGTCTGGGAAACAGATTAAAGTTACAGAAGAAACAAATAATGACATAAAAACTAAAAATGGGAGTTAAAGTGGTAAATTGCCTGTATGCCTTTTGTATCTGGAGATTAGTGCTCCAGTTCTGCATTAGGACCCATAGTGAAAATAATTTTTGTGGCTTCAATCTGATCACTGGGGTGCAGTTTATCCACCTTATGGATTTCACTGTACCATTAAGAATGACATCTATTTTTTTACTAAAGAAAAGTGTGAAACAGGAATAATGGGACACTTCACAGACCAGGACTGATGTATGTTGGCAGAGCAATGTGTGAAGGTTGTAGGCCTGTAATAGCCAGAGGATTAATTATGGATTAAGATGCACTAAAAGGAGCTATTGAGAGCTCTGTAAGATCTCTGTCTGAACAGTGCTAATATTCAGACCTGAGCTTCATGAACACCACTTTTATCAGTATAGCAATTAACAATAATAAATTAATGTATATCTGAAGACCAGGAACCTATGGTACCTTATCTCCTACAAGACTGGGTGCTGCAAACCATAAAAAGACTACACTTTTCACTGATCCTGATCTAGAAGTGCAATAAAAGTGAAAGTGAGCTACATTTTAGAAATATTGCAACAATAATTATTAAACTAATACAATTTTAGGGTTTATTCAGTATTTGTTGCAGAAGCTGTACAAAGGTGAGGCTCATACATGAGAACTATCTTGATTTATCAGTTAATAATCCCAAGGATTTTTAGGGGTGTACTCTTGATCAGTGTTTTTTACATCACAAAGCATGTTGTTGGAGCATATTTTTCCTTTGTTCTCTTTTGGCATTTATTTCAAGTTTAATCTTCTTGTACTAGCTTCTTCTCTCCCATGGGCAGTTTGTATTGTTCTTCAGATATTCATTCATAGTGCTGTCCTTTACAATTAGTTCAACTCTCACTGCATCTGTTATCTTCTAAATGACAGATATACTTCTAAATGACTGATATACTTGTGAATGTAACTGTAGAAATTCACAGAGGCTGAATTTTTTAAAACAGCTGCCTCCAAGATGGTCTCTCATATGTCATGGGTACCATGTTTCCCACAAGACCTTCTGACATTGCTTGCACCTCAAGCATTATTAATAATAATAATAACAACAACAACAACAAAATGTTACATTTTGTAACATTTGGAAGCTTGGAACAAGATTGGTATTGTCAGTGGTGTTGTCACCTACTCACTGTCATGGGGCAGTAAGTTCTGGGTCCTTCTGCTCCTGAAGGATTTCTTGGGGTCTCCAGAAAATCTCTTGCTGGTCAAAGCAATGAAGCCCTGAATGTTCCAAAGACCAGGAATGTACCTTAGATCAGATAAAAAATTATGACTGGCTGACTGGTACAAAAGGAAACAGTGAGCTGTAGAAAGTTTCTGTTACTGTGTTGTCCAATTTGGAGATTATATACAAATTAACATGCAGAAGACTCTAACTAGATTACATCTGCAAATAGAATAGTAGAATCATAGAATTATAGATACTTGCAGAAACCTTATTTTTTTCACATTCTTGCAAGGTAAAGGGTATCCTATACAATGGATTCCATACACAAACATTTTTTTTTTTCTACCAAAAAGCATCATTTTGACATCACCTCCCACTTGCAGGGGAAAAGAGCCTTGTTATTTTTATGATTTGACCATAAATTCTGTGTGAAACACTGATAAAGCAATCTGCTTCTGACATTGCCTTCATTTGGGGCCAACAGTTTGTTCTCTGAAAGCTGGAACTTGTTACCATAACAGTTAAGCTGGAGCATTAGCTAAAGGTTAATTTGAGTGGAAGCTCTCTTATATTCCACCTCACTCACCATTCTGAAGCATGACTAGTTTCAATATGGAAAGGTTGCAAAGAATTTATCTTACTTCCTTTTGTCAGGCAAACAAGATATAAGGCAAGAGCAACAGCACTGTAATGGGCTTGTAACAGAGAGGACAAGAGGAAGAGATGGGAGGAAGTGTGAAAGAGGAAGAAGGGTGACTATTAATCTGCAAGTCCTGCATGTACTGATATTTGATGAGTTTGGCCATTAGCAACAAAAGTTGATCTTTCCCATGTCCTTTGACTTCTACAATTCTACTTCAACAACAACTTCTACTTCTACTTCAACAACATAGTCTTCCTACTTGAAAACTAAAACAATTTATTTGAGAAAAGAAAATGATTTTTTGAGCAATTCTGTGAAAGGATTTTTTTAAAAATTCTCTTGAAACTAGAATATTCTCCATAAACTTCTGTACTCTGAAACAAACATCTGATAAAGAGAAAAGGCTATTAAAATGAAACATTTTCCTTGGCAGCAAGGCTTCACACTGAGCATGCCTCTGCTATAATACCAACTGTGAAATGTTTTGCAAGAAGTCAAGAAAAAGCCTAATCATCAAGTCATTGATATTTTACTTCTGTATTCAGCATACGTTATTCTTGTTTCTATCATTATTATAGAATGTGGTTTAAAAACTAGCTTTGTCTTTGTTCAGTGACAATGGCTTGAACAGCTTAGAGATTGAAAATGTATTTTCCTCCCTTATTTGAAATTCAAAGACACAATTTTCCCTACAATGAGAGATTTCAAATGGTATTTGAGAGAAGTATGGAAAAATACATACAATAATAAAAATACCATACTATATTTTTTTCTATATACTCTGGCTATTCGTGGTGGATCTCTACAAAATACTCACAATGTAATCTTAGGGTAATATGACTTTTTCTTTATGCATAAAATACAGCAGAAGATATGGAAGGGCAAATATGTAGGTCCTCTTTTTGCCAATCTCAAGCTGATGTATGTGGTCTCATGAAAACCACAGGAGGCTTATGGACTTGATGTTTAATCCAGGGAAACTTCATGGGCTTTGACAGATCTCAGCTTCATTCCATTCTGAAACAGACCTGTGGCATTTTTACTTCTAGGGCCAAATTCATCTTTAGTATAGATTTATTAAAGATCAGTAATCTTTTATGTGGGATGAATTAGATAACTAGGACCTCATGTTATTCCCCAGGGAATTTGGTACTTTTGAGTATCAAGTTGTTTCCATCATTCTTCCATTAATAAGTAAGAATGAAAAGTTGTTTTTTTGTTTGGTGTTCCTCGCCTTCTCCCTGCTCCTCCCTCCTTG
>CM021735.1:45525822-45554075 GCA_011075105.1 Heteronetta atricapilla
ATAGAATAGAATAGAATAGAATAGAATAGAATAGAATAGAATAGAATAGAATAGTTCAGTTAGAAGGGACCTACAAAGGTCATCAAGCCCAACTGCCTGACCACTTCAGGGATAACCAAAAGTTAAAGCATATTAATGGCATTATAAAAATACCTATTGAACACTGACTGGCATGGGACATCAACCACTTCACTAGCAAGCCTGTTCCAATGTTTGACCACCTACACAGTAAAGAAATTTTTGCTAATATGTAGTTTGAACCTTGCCTGGTGCGATTCTGTGCCACCCCTACGTGTCAAACAAACAAACAAAAAGGACAACTTTAGTTAAAAGCTAAACTTGATCCAATGATGTTATAAAGACATTCATAAAAAATGCAATTTATAGCAAAGGAGAAAGTGGAGGATAGGAGGCAAAAAAAATATGAAGTAAAGTAAGGTGGAAAAAAAAATAAAAATAAAAAACCTAAATATATTGTTGATTATTAACCCCAAATAAAAGTTGAGATAAAGAATTTCTACATTGTACATTAGGTGTACTAAATGAAAATGCTGAAATTGTTGAAAATGATGCAGAGCTGCCAAATGTTTTTGATAAATATGTCTGCAATACACAGAAAAACAACATGTTTTTCTTACATTTAAGTACATGTAAGAAGGAGAAGTGTATTTCAGCTTACCCGAAACTGAAGTGTTTTTAGCAGCTGCTAAGCATAAGCATCAGGCACTGCTTAAAAAGATTTCACAACAATGCTGGTTTTTAATATTCTTGAGTTACTTGGAATATTTCAAAGCAATCAAACAATGTTACAGATGTGCAAGGATGAAGGAAATACAAGCAGCATAACCAGGATGTTTACAGTCCGGTTAGCATGACAACATGGCTTCTGGATAGAATAATGGAAGAGGTAATTCTGTAATGAGTTAATAAAGAATGAGAGGACAGGGATATGATTAATGCCAGTCAAAATAGTTTTATGGTAAATAAACCTTGTCAGACAAACCTTATTTAATTCTTTTATGGGATTACAAGTTTAACAGATAAGACACTGTTGTAGACAGTATATTTAGAATTTTGTGAGACTTTTGACTTAAACAATATGACATTCAAATTTTTTAAAATTACTTTTATAATAAAGCACATGTTAAGTGGAATAAAAAGTAGCTGTCAATGAGGACTCATCAATGATTAAGGATGTTTCAATCTGGCACTATTCGATTTTTTTTTTTTTTTCCATGATCCAGAAATAAATATGAAAATGCTGCTGGGAAAAAGAATATATATATATATATATATATATCAGGTGACAGATAAAATGAGTGGAAAATAATGGTGAGGGACAGGTTTACGATAGAGAGGTGTATCACTGAGCAGCATAAGGTTATTAGGACAGCAAAGTTGTGAACCTCTAACAAGGGATTCCCGACAACATCACATTCTTTACTGCTACATAAGAGTGGTTTTAGAATCCTTGATACTAAAGGGCTATATGGGCAGTACTGGACTGTTGTATTGGCAGTACAACATTTCCCAAAGTGAAATGTTGCTATTATGAAAAAGCTCTTGACATTCCTCAACAGAAAAGCAAAGGTGGTGAATGACAATTTCAGAAGAATTTTGCTGTCAGTGTTTCTTAACAGATACTCAAAAATGAATGACCATGTACAAGAGTCTCAAAATTATACTAAAGACCAAAAGTGTAAAGGGTTGAATGTGTGTAAATTCTCAAAAATAATTATAAGAGAGCAGAATAATCAAAATGTATCCTCCGCAAAATAGAAAAGAATCAAAAGCCCGTGATTATAACATAAAAATAGAAAAATTCAAAGGAGAACCAAAAATGGCATTAGCCATTTCTACTGAAAATGGAAGAATGGCTTCTCTATCTCTTATTTATATCAAAACTGGTAAGATTTGTCAGGAGAAGTCTAGTTTACTAGACCACCTATTTGGCTAAATTTAACTCAGATTTTTTTTTTTTTGGGGGGGGGGGATTTTACAGCAGTTATTATTTATTGTGGCTTTTTCAGATTTTATTTTAACTAACTGCTTATATATGAAAAGATCTATTAACTATATCTTTCTATGGTCTGTATTTTATATTTATCTGTACATCTTCAGTCATCTTGTTAACTAAATGTTCCCATTTGTAGTGCAACAGTTTATCCTGGTCTTAGTCTTACTTGGATGTTTGTACTTTTATTTTTTTTCCAACTCAGAGCATGTCATCAATGTCATGTTTTGCATGTTGCTAAACCACCTAAACTTTGGATAAGCAAACCTAAATCCTTCCACATTACTCAGATATGCACCAATATTAGGGTTTCTGTTTGATGCAGACATATTTTGTATTAGTTTTCAAATAAACAGTCTAAAAAATTTGGGTAAAAATATTTACCTTCAGGAAAAATAAAACCTCACCAAATGGACTAACCACTCTGTTGAAGTTATGTGCAGAAAAGAAAAATCAGTGAAGAGTAACATCCAAAGTCTACAGCCTTGACCAACTGTTTATTTAAAACATGTTTTCTCCCCTCACCCACCCACTTTTAAATGAATATGTATGCCTCAAATTATCTAATTATCTAACTAGTTCTTAGCCTAGATAAGAGATCTCCCAAACTCATCCAGATACTGAAAAGTTATTTTAGAATTTTATTAGAATTGGTAGTTGCTACAGCATCTCTCAATCCAAACTCATTTCTAGAGTTAAATCTTCTTTTTATGTATTTTTATTTTCTTATTCAACAAAGAAATTAACTTGACAGGAAATATAATGTTTTTTAGGATGCATACTTATGACTCAAACATAACAGAAGTTTCATGCCATACATTCAAGATCCCTCTAATGCTATGATACAAAATATTCCTGAGGAATGATCTCTAATAACAGACACAAAAAGACACATCCAGAAACACATGAAGTAAGTTTGGAATTAAAATGTACATTAACTTCTATCACACCCAGACTTCCAATTCTCCAAAATTAAACATAATTTTATGTTTAATTAATAAACTTCCTTCTGATTTTTTTTCTTTATATATTAATCCTATTTTAGTCTGTAAATCTTTTTAAAGGAAAACAATGTTTCCGTGGGAATATCTTTAGTTTTCAGTCACTGGTTTGGTTCATTTTTTTATTATTATTATTTTTTAAGGTAGGAGAAGAAGGTAAGAAAAGTGTTATTTAGGCACATTTACTCTAGCAAACATTCCTTTTTGTGGTTAAGATATAAGCAGGGGAAATTGCATTGAAATTATAGACATATAAATACATTAATAAATGGAGAACTGTACTTGTTCAATGGCAGTTGTAATCCTTTGCACTTCTGTAGCACTTCCATCTTGAAATCTCCATTAACCAAGACTGGACACCATCCAACAGTGCACTTAAACAAGTATTTGACTGGAGGCATTAGACCAATTGTATTGCACATCTATTTAGGTGTTTAGCTGGAGGAGGGATAGAGTAATCATTATTTCAGAATAACAAATTGCACAAACTTGTTATGGATGCTGCTGTCTAGTTTTACTTCAGGACAATTCTGATGATTTCAGCATAGATTTGGACTAGAAACAGATTACAAGCACAATAATAGTAACACAAACAAAGCAGGTATACTTGGTGGCCCAGGCAGCAACCAGAAACATGCAGTGCTGCCCAAGATGCTACCTAGACCAAAAGAAAATGAGGTCAACCACAGGAAATTGTTTTAAATCCCATTAGAATTTAAGGCATTAGACTCGGAGGTTTTCAGAGGTGTCACTCCTCAGAAGATTCACCATACAAAAGACTCTTCTGCCCTTCACCATTTCTTTTCTCTTTCAGAGCAACTTGTCTAGAGGAAATGATACTCAGCTGAGAAATGAGTGACACAGATTAACTCCTCTCCCAGGATCCAAGAGAACTCCATCTTTAATTCACATCCATCCACTCTTCCCACTTCATACTTGACTTTTCTGCAACCAATCCAAATGCTGCTACGTAAGGTTGTCTGCAGGTTTCCTTCTTAATAATATTGTTTAAATGAAGTGCAAATATTAAAATAAAATAAAATAATAAAATAAAATAATAAAATAAAATAAAATAAAAGTCAGTCTAAAATACAGGTGTGGTGGTTTGACCGCGTTAGGCAACTGAACACCACAACTGAACACTCACTCCCCCTCCTTAGATGAGGAGGGGAAGAAGTAAAGGAGAAAAAACAACTCATGGGTTGAGATAAGGATAATTTTAATAAAAAGAAAAATATATTATTAAGGAAATATTATTATTAATTTAAAAATTCAACTAAAGGGAAAAAAGGGAAAGGGGAAGAGGAAGGGGGAAAGGGAATAACAAAACAAAACAAGTAATGGCTATGTGGAAGTGCAGAGGGGAAAAAAAAATACTCTCTACTCCCCACAAATAAGTGATGCTTTACCACGTCCTTGAAGCAGGCCTCAACGCACGTAGCTGGTGTTCAGGAGGAAGACAGACGTTTTCTCAACAAGAGCCCACCCCTCCCCTCTTCTTCCTTTTTCCACCTTTTATTGCTGAGTGTGACATCATATGGTATGGAATATCCCTTTGGTTGGTTTGGGTCAGCTGCCCTGGTGATGTTTCTCACTTTTTTGCCCGCCCCCTAGGAGGGCTAGAGAAAGTCCTGATGCTGTGCCAGCACTTCTCAGCAGCAGACACAACACCAGTGTGATACCACTGCTGTTTTAGCTACAAGTGCAGAGCATAGCACTGTATGGGCTGCTGCAGGGAAAGTTAACATCCCAGCCAGACCCAGTACAACAGGCAAAGGAAGCAGTAATGTTGTTATTCTTCAGGTCACGATGCTGGAAGTGAAGATTGTTAACAAAAAAAAAGGCAGAGAATCATCACAGTCTTTCTGAAGCTGTCATGTTTTGTATTTGTTTGTTTTTCCTAGAAGATAATTCTCCTTTCTCTGATATGAAAGGCTTCAAATTTTCTTTAGTGGAGCTTTTGTGTCTACTATTTAATTTCCTGACAGAAGCAGGAAGACAGATAATGCACTGTAGTGTAGAGTAGGTATTTAGCTGTCCACAGGTCCCTATGGTCAGTGAGGACAGAATTACTTCCATTGGTTGATTTACTTTGCAAAAATAAAAATATCTATGAAAATCACTGTTCCGTGGACCTGCATCATCTGAGCACTACTATAGTAGGAGCCTTTGAACAGCAATATGGACCTGCACCCTTCAGCTCCTGATGCTTTTTCAGAACACCCCTATTGCACTTGTCAGCAAAGAAAGTTATGTCCATGTGGCTTCATGGACATAATACATGATAATACATATTATCATGAACTTGTGCTTGCTGCAAGAATACACAGTCCTCTAAAAACATTATCTGTTGTTATCCACTGCTGAAGAGAATCTAGAGAAACTGTACCAAGTTTTATTCCCTACAGTACCAGGAAGCCTAGCAGTTATAAAAAGGTCAGCAGTGAACTCCTGAAAGGGTTGTTTACTGCTGCCTAGATACCCATTGAGAGTTTTATTTTGACAGGTCTGTAAGCAAATTAAATGCATCTATTTGCATATTGTTACAAAAGTGTAAACATTTTATAGTGTCTAATAAAAATTTACACAATAACATAAACTTGATAAGTTTCCAGTGCTTGTATAACTGAGAGATGCTAGATGAACTTCACAATATCAATTTCTTTCATTATTTACAATTTTGAGTAACACCATTAGTCTCAAACATATGTTGTTGTAAAACATTCAATAACATTCTCCCCTCCCACACACTTCTAGATCTAAATCTCAATGCAGTTCAGCTGGTCTATCATTTGTGATGTTTGTCAAGTCAAACACAGGGAGAAGGATACATTTGCAAGTGACCCATAACCAGAAGAAATGCCACGGACTTTTCTGACCTTCTTGAGGTAATTTTGTTATTTATCATGGCAGCAAAATTGATTTCTGAAGAAATAATTTTAATGTCAAAATTATGCTATAATGAAAGCTTACAACTGGAGCTGCAAATGAACCATGGAAGTAGAAGTATTAAAACTGGAGGTGCAGACCATCATATATTTTATGTTTGATTCAATTAGGACATATATATTGATCCAAAACAATTGGATAACCAATATCCAGAAATATAAAAGTTAAAAACAGATCATTATGTATCCACAGATTTTTGTATTGTCAGTGAACATAGATCTTCTTTGGGAGAAGGAAAGGAGAAAGGAAAAAGTCACTTATATTTATAGGTGATAGTTAATAACAGAAGGAAATTGGGCCCCCCATAAAACAGAAAAACAGAACAGGAGAAAAACTTTGCCAGTAAATTGATGGCAATGATCAATATAACCCCCTAAAACTATTTAAAATTATTATAAGGCTTCTACCTCCAACTTTAAAATTAGCTAGTACTAGTTTGTGTTAGTAGCACAAATGACACAGCACTGAATGAGGCACTTCATGAGTGTAGATGTAAACTGAAGCTTGGAGCTTAGTCTTACAACAAGGCAGTAGATATTACTATCTTTTGAGCAGTATTTCAGTTGGTGATAATGTTTTTAGCCCTTGTTTTGCAATAAAAGCTCTCTCCACTTCCTTGTGCTTGCTCTTCATTATCTGTAAAAAGGTGGTAGCGATACATTCCTTATGACTTAGTGCTATGACAATTTACTGAGAGGCACTCAGAGTGATGAATGCTATAAAGATGACAACTAAACAAAGACTATGATTCAGAGTCAATATGAAAGATTTAACTTTCCTAGATTTTTTGGTGTTAAATAAATTTGTCATGAACACCTGTTATGATGTTATGTTTGCAGAACTGGAATCTTGCAAGAAAATCTGTATTCCTACTTTCTGGCAATGTACCTCTATTATGTCTGGGAAAGTGCTGCATGCACCTAACTGCAGCTGCTGTTGCAGTAAAATGACTTAAAATGGGCCACTTGTGCTTGCTGAGAGATCTAATGTTCCAGATTGGGTCCTCTTTTATTTCTGAGCCAAAAGGCAACCTCATTTGTGTTTTGATTTTATAAGATCTTTCTGAAACTATAAGCTGTTTGTTTCTTACCAATCCAAAACTGTGGATCCAAACTACCTAAAATAAGAAACAAAGAAGATCTAATTGCTGGGTATTTATAATGCATTCATTACTCTGACATCAAGGCTGCATCTCAGAGATAAGAGAATTAATTTTAAAATTTTCAATGTATTGCAGATTTTTTTTTACATTATCTTTGAAGCTTCCTCAGAAATAAAAGTTAAAAATCTCCAGCTGAAAAGAATGAAGAGGTTAGTTCTGTTCCTTTCCAAATTAGTGTTGTTACCACCTGCTGATTTACTGTTATTCAGAAAGCTACCTTAACTGCCCTGAATGTGGTTTCAGTTACTTTGTAGGTTACAAATGTCAAAGGAAAGCAAAAAGGGCATGCATTCTTGAATAAATGACCCAACCTCGCTTACTAATATAATTTTTGAATCCAGCCTTTGAGAGCATTCAGCTGCACTTATGAAGTTCTCCAGGAAGGCTGCTTATTAGTTTTCAGGCTTCAGCTGTCTGCCTGCCTTTACATTCCTCTATGAATGTCATGCCATCTATACATCTAGAAATGAAAGGTGACTTGAAGTAATCAACTATCAACATGCAAGTACTTGGTGAGACCTGTGTGAAGGTAATAGGGCCACATTTTATGTTAGCAAAAAAAGGTTTAAATGTCTGATTGCTGTTCAGGAACTAAAGTGATAACGCTTGATAGTGTACTTCTTCCATGTGGAGAATGGAGTAAAAAAGGTGAACATTAAAACACTTTCAGAATGTCAAGCCATTAAACCTAAAAGAAATAGAAAGACGTATTGTGGGTGATCAATATATTCATAAACATCTCTGGGGAACAATATGTGATAATTCTTATATTCTTCTAATATTTTATTGCAATCCAGCCTTCTTATTTCAGGAGTTAGTTTGGCACTCTTTCTTATATTGCTATATTTATATGAATACAAGAGGTATTTTGGGGTAAAGCAGTCTTCTTTCTGGTGGTAATCTGAGGATAATAGTGAACCTAAAAATACATGTATCTATAAAATTTAAATTTTAATTTTTGTTTCTCAGTGGAATTGTGATCAATAAAGCTGAATTACTACTTTCTTTGTATAATTGTTTTAAAAGCTAATTAAATTCTAATCTAACCTAACCTAATGCTGCTTTAGTAACACCAGGAACAACTAGCATACACAAAAATGAGGAAGAATGATGTTTGGACCTTACAATCAACAAGTAATCCATCTTTAGTGGAGATGGACTTGCAGTTGAGGTTAAATTTGCAATGCTGTAACCTTTTAAAAAGGTACATTTCTATTTTAATATTACAAGCAACAACTACTTGGAGACTTGAATAATCCAATGTTCAGGTTCAATATAAAAATGATATATTCTTTCTAGCTCTTATTAGTAGTAGCTTGCCTATTATATAAGAAAGAAGCTGAAAGATCAGATGGTTCAAAAAGACTGACACAGCATATTTTGATTGATCCAACCAATGTCCACTCCCACTTCTACTCACAACCTTTTTTCTTCCACAAGAACATTTAGGGATTATAGATTTTTGTCCTTATTTGGGTAAAGAGGTAAAATCCTCAAATACTTTTCAAGAAGCAAATCTGTTTTCATGTTCATATAATTGAATTTAACAGCAACATGATAATCTGCCTTTCATACACTGAGAGCAATACTAAAATTCATGAAGATGAACCAGAGAACAAAGTGTCAGAAGCTCTACCTTCTGAACTGAAATTAGGATATGTACAGTTATATACCCAAGTCTATTGTCTCTATAGTCTATACAGTCCATATAGTCTATACCCAAGAACCTGTGTTATGATTTGAAAAGAGCCTTCAAAATTAAGGAAATGCTTTCAAAGCATCATCAAATGAGAAATGGCAGGGGACTTAAAACAGCTGTTCTTCATGATGAAGTTGTCACCCTTCAGAATGTATTTTCTTTTGTAATTATAAATGGTTTAGGGGCATAGTTTCCCTACAAAACAAAATGAAACAAAACAAAACAAAAATAAACAACAACAAAAAACTTAATTTCATAGTATCAACCTGTTATCAGAAGAATGCATTAACCTAGGAGATGAAGAAAGAGTCTTCTGAAATCATATCAAAACCTATAGTAAAACCTTAAGACTATTAATTATTTTTAATGTCATTTACCAATTTTGATCTTAATCCAGATGTTAAAAACTCCTTGCACAGATGTAGTGACTGGAGACCTTGGGAAAAGCTGGATGATAGCCTTCTCTCTTGTGAAGACTTATTCAATTACTTACTTTAGGTGATTTTAATTTTGATGGTTTTTGTTTGTTTGTTTGTTTCCTAGTAAAATATCCCTTCTATTCTCCATGGTTGCTCTGACATATAAAAATCTGCAGTTGAAAAAAGCTACTTTAGCTTAACATAAATGCTGACAATTTAAGAAACATTAGATTTAATATTTACAAGATTATTCATCATCACAGTCATGACAGCCTATTACTTTGTAATTAAATTTCTTCCTCCCTAATTAAATTCCATGGAATATTTGTCTCATCATCACATTGACAGGAAAGATTTCTGTCCCTTCAGTTACTTTCATGACTATAACAGTAGCCATGATATTCATAGCCATGATAGTCTAATAATGTTTATGTTTCATAAATATTTTTTTAATAAGAAAAAGAGGGTCCCTTTTCACTTAATTTCCCTCCTTTCTCCTCTGGTCCTTTGTCTCTACAGCCTTTGCCAGACAGTCATCGCTTGCTTCCCAACATGTTAACCACAATGCCCAATCCTAATTCTGTCAGTCTCAACATATCCTCCCCTTCCTCATATTCCTGTCTTTTCATGTCATAAGGAAGTTCCCCTCATAGCTGTCTGTTGCCAGCAGTAGGATTATTCAGAGTATAAAAGAAAAAAAATCTCTTTTTGCTCCCTTGCAATATTGGTAGAACCAGGCAGTGAAGGAGATCAAAGCTTCCTGTTCATTTGCTGCAGTCTGGGGATAGTGAGTGTGAAGTCCTGCTGGCACTTTGTCACATAGGAGCCATGTGGATATTGAGAGCAATTGGTGAGGGTGGCTCTGCAGAGAATAGTTTTTCAATTCTTCAGAAGTTGGTGTTTTCTAACTTCACGTTCAAAGTTTTTGTTTGTTTGTTTGTTTGTTTGTTTTTTCCCAGTCATACAGATTATACAAGAGCAAACCCACCAGGGTGGCGTGTCAATCAAACTACTCTTTGGACACTGCTATCTGCAGGGAATAATAAGAGTTCCTCAAAAATACAGGAGGTATTTCCCCACACCAAATATAATTCTTCCTCCCCTGACAGAGACAATTTCACCCCTAAGTTAACCAGTCCAAAACAAAGAGGGGTGTTGTGATAAAAAAATATAACAATATAATTCTGTTTATAGCCCACTCGGTATTGAATTTATTTCTAGTTTAAGGGCTGAGCTCCTGCTTATGTTAAAAATAAGAATAATCATAATCATAATAATCAATATAGTCAATATCCCAATATAATAGTATATTCTTTTGACATACCAGGCAAAAGTACATTTGATAAATAACCAGAAAGATGACAATGATCTCAAATATTTGTGCTAGGATTAATTTTAGTATATCTGAATCACACCAGCTGAAGTTAACCTGAAATTTTTAGAACAAAGCGTCCCCTGATACTCTATTACTTCAAGACTTCAGTTGCATTGGCAACACTTGGGAGACAGCACTGCCCTTAAATTCAGATCTCATTAAATAAGTGAGAACTGAACATGCCTATCTGAAGGGAGAATTTGACCTTTGTACCCTTAACTATTCAGCTCTCAAGTCAAATGAATACCAAAACAGAAGCAGTTTGAATAAATATACACAAATGTATAGCATATCTGTAAGAGTATTCAGGTATCTTCAAAACAACTCCAGTTGTGAATCCCAGTATCACTTATTTAGCTTACATGAGTTGGTTTCCATTACCTTAGCTTTACTTTACACACAGCTTTGAAGATTTTACATGGATGTTACCCAACCAGCTTCTCCCACGGTTCTTTTTTAACTTGTTTTGTTTAGTTGAAAAGGCACAATTTGACAAAGGAAAACAACAATAAACAATTGCGCAACACTGAAATGCTAACTCATTTGAAATGAGCATCTCTTTAGGTGATAGTACCTGGAAGGGAAGAGGAAATCTATGTGAAGACCCCTTCACAAAAAATCCTCTAATGTCCCTCATGTTCTGTAGAAATATCTTTCTTCAAAGCTGACACTTTCTGCTTTTACACAACTCTTTTTATTGCAAATGCAGAACAAGCTTAAATGTCCTGTGAAGGGCAAAATCTGCAATAGCTCCTTGGAAAATGAGCCTTATTCCATGCATTGGGAAGAGGAGCTGCCCATAAGGGAGATAGGAAGTGTTATCTGGGAACAGTGGGATTTAGAGTAAACAGCACTGAAATTATCTTCTGGTAATCAGATGAAAACTTTCATGGGAGAATATATATATATTTCCCCTAAGACAGTACTATAATGATTTTAAGCACTGAAGTGGCTGTTGTGAACCATAGTCAGAGGGAGAATATCAGTTCCTATGAATTACATTCAGAGTGCGGCAGATGCCTGAAGGACAGAAGAGCCATGAGGCTGAGGAGGGACAAGTAGAATGCCACATTCCTAGTTAAGATATGGAGGTGAGTATGAGACAGTGAAGTCATAAAACAAATAAACAGACAAAATGGTAACCCCTGGCTTAGATTTCTGGTCTGTTTTGGCAGTTCTTAGTATAGCTGCCCTGCCTTGCTAGTCTGTACAGGAATGTTCACCTAGTTGTATGTATTCATTAATCCTTACCATGCCTTTCAGGTAGTAAATAATAACCCTCTTTGAGAGGTGGATAAACCAGGCTCTGAGGCACTAGTGACTGCCTGTTGTTTCCAAACAAGCCACAGCCAAACATTAAATGCAATTTCAGACATTTTCATTCATAACATCAATTGTAGTGTATTACTTTTCATAGTTCTCTGATATTTGAAGGAAAGAAATAACATATTAGGCAATAATGTATTCCATACCTACATACTTACACATGCAATGTCATTTGTAGATATCAAAGTGTCTAATACACTTTTGCACATGCACAATTACTAAAATTCTTGATATCTTTTCCAGAGGTGATTTTCACATTGGTGTTTCTTAAGAGGACAAATTACATATGTATATCCAAGACCCATGTATGCCTAAGAATTCTTTTCTAGTATCTCCTCCCCCCCCTTTTTTTTTTCCTCAAAATAAATAAATAAATAAATAAATAAATATAATCTTCTCTACTATCTTAGAAAACACTAAATGCTGAAAATGACTAGCTTCTGAGACAGGCAAGTGGTTTGAGTTCAGTTTTATTCCCTCCCCTGTGTACCATGCAGATATAAAACTGTATATAACCTTGACCAAAAATAAAAGATGAAATGGAACAGAGTACATACTGAACAAGCTAACCCACTAGAGAAAAACAAACAAACATAAAAACTCACACATTTGTTATTCTATGTTGCAAATGGAGAAGGATATCTTTCTGCACTAATGAGCAGTGTGCTCAGGTGGCCAAGAAGGCCAACGGCATCCTGGCTTGTATCAGGAACAGCGTGACCAGCAGGGCTAGGGAGGTGATCGTCCCCCTGTACTCAGCTCTGGTGAGGCCGCACCTCGAGTACTGTGTTCAGTTTTGGGCCCCTCGCTACAAGAAGGACATCGACGTGCTTGAGCGGGTGCAGAGAAGGGCGACGAAGCTGGTGAGGGGCCTGGAGAACAAGTCCTGTGAGGAGCGGCTGAGGGAGCTGGGCTTGTTCAGCCTGGAGAAGAGGAGGCTCAGGGGTGACCTTATCGCTCTTTTTAGGTACCTCAAGGGAGGCTGTAGCGAGGTGGGGGTTGGCCTGTTCTCCCACGTGCCTGGTGACAGGACGAGGGGGAATGGGTTTAAGTTGAGCCAGGGGAGTTTTAGGTTAGATGTTAGGAAGAACTTCTTCACTGAAAGGGTTGTGAGGCACTGGAACAGGCTGCCCAGGGAAGTGGTGGAGTCACCATCCCTGGAAGTCTTCAAAAGACGCTTAGATGTAGAGCTTAGGGATATGGTTTAGTGGTGGGCTGTTAGCGTTAGGTTGGAGGTTGGACTCGATGACCTTGAGGTCTCTTCCAACCTGGAAAATTCTGTGATTCTGTGATTCTGTAATCTAAGGACAAAAATGCATTTCCAATATGTGAAATTTATTTCTGTTAAACAAAACAAAATTTTACATATGCATGAGATGAGTTTCTACCTAACCTTATTTTTTGTATTGTATCAGGAAAATAAATAATAATTTCTTGGAGAAAATATACATTCTTTCCCAGTTGGCATATAACCCAAAGAGTGAAGAAAAATATGTGGTAGGGCACTGAGACCTTGGTTCTGGATAAGTTAGGGAAATCAAGCAGAATACAAAAATAGAAAAATAGGTTAAAATAGAATTCTTCATGGACTGTACTGTATCTTCTGTCCAGTATAGGCCATTGGCTCTTTCTTTATGTTTAGAACTTATTCTTGAATAAGAATATAGTCTTACTTTTTCAGTCTTCAGTTTTCAGAATAAGTTCTTGACTATATTCTTGCCACTGAAAATGTAAACATACTTAATGGCTACCTCACTCTATAGATAGAACAATAATCCATACAAAAATGTTTTGCCAAGTTTGCTTGTCAGGCAATTCTTTACCCATTTGCCTCTTTGAGATTTAAATTTGGAAATTAAAAAAATCCTGAAGTTATGTTGGTTTTCATTTCAGTTTATATCATATAAAGTAAGCAAGGGAAAAAATATTTCTTCTTTATAGTTTCAGGAATACCTAGGGTAAATTGTTATCCTTTAGTGCAACACCAGAGCATATAGGTACACACATGCAGATATGTTTGTATGGGAAAGGGGGGAAGTGAGGGGCAGGGGGTGAGGGCTGAGGGGGGGGGGGAAGAAGACATAATCAACACTACAATGCAGTACTACAGTGCAGCACTGCATCCTAGTCTCTTCTCATGATGCTCACATGGGCTGGAAAGCAGTCAGGAAACTGTTAGGATTCAGACAGGATTAACTATTCTCAGTGTACTGGGACTTAGAAGAAGGTGCTGCTCTTGGTAATGCAAGCAAATCCAGAGATCTTGCACAAGGAAACACTTCCCAAGAACAGTTTTTAGGCACATGTAGTGTCTTCTATTTGACATCATTAAATCACACTCTGTTCTTTGTTAGTGCAGGTCAACAAGCAAGGACATTCCTTTGCAACATAGTACACATTTACTCCATGGTTAATTTGTTGTGAGTCAAGATATAGGAGCTTTCCTGTCCTTTGGGACATACAAGAATTGATTATCTGGAATTTCACTGAGAAAGCAAGCTCCCTTGGTAGATAGAAACACATGTTCTTTGTCGGCTCACACGCCATTAGTTGACGTTCCACGAATCTTTTGATGTAAGTAGAAAAGCTACAGACCTGTAGTTCTCTGGGGTCTGGGAGGTTTGTTTGAAAAGGAGCCAATAAGTCTGAACAACTCTGATTCCTTCCTATCCCTGATAAAATTATTACTGTGAGGTTCCAGTAACAATGGAGCAAAGCATTTGTTGTTGCTTTATACATGAAAGTTGTTTCATGGCACCCTAGGAGCCTCAGTGCCTCAGCCTTAGTAAAGCTAAGGATCTGCCATTTACAGAACTGTAACCTCTCACTTAGGCCATTGGGGCAGTATTTTCCCAGAGTGTGTGTGGTGTTTTTTCATTTGTTTGTTTGTTTTTGGAAATCATATTAATGATCATATATGATGGAAATAATTCAATTCTGTGTGATTTTTGTTGTTGTTGTTGTTGTTACTTATTTGTTTCCTTTGATTTGCTTTGTTTTTGCTGAAAGGTACCAGCCTGGAAATACTTCCTTCAGTGAGGTCAGGAAAGTTACCTCTGTGAATGTCAAAAAGTCATTTAAGCAAAATGTACTGAAGTCCTCTGAGACAGAGTACCATTTGTAAATGGCTTTTTTATTCTAGTGTTTTCCATAACATCTAATGTAAGGTGATTGCTATTATTTTGAATACAGTTGAAGTATAGATGATGTGCCTTTTTACATGGGGTTTTGAAAAAGAATAACAACAATTATGCTAAGTAATTTCCAAAACCAGAAATCTCAAATAACAAACTATAATTTCACTGAAGCACTTAGAATAGGAAGCATGATCCATTTACTCTAGTATTTTCTGACCA
This sequence comes from Heteronetta atricapilla, assembly GCA_011075105.1. Classification (NCBI taxonomy): domain Eukaryota; kingdom Metazoa; phylum Chordata; class Aves; order Anseriformes; family Anatidae; genus Heteronetta; species Heteronetta atricapilla. Next base: position 45,541,124 of record CM021735.1, read on the forward strand.
CAGCTGAGTAATGATTTATTACAGGATTCCTAAGAAATCTCTTGTTATAGAAGAATTTTTAGCTTTATTTTTTGCCCTACAAAGTGTTGGATATTATAATATTTTATTTAAATATACTGTTTTTCCAAATAAATAAACTGTTTTTCCAAGTTTTACCAACTTCTTGATTTTAGTATTTTTTTAGTAAATTTCACTGTTCAGCAATGCAATCAATTGTATATTTATTTGTTATTGTTGTTGTTGTGAACATTCTACTGAATTACATTTTATTGGTTCTCACATTGAAAGAAAAATGTTAAACAACATGCTTCACACAATTCATCATGTCCTCTATTACACCCTTTTTCATCTCACCATTTAATTATCACACAGTTAATGTTGTTGACAGTCATGGAACTTATTTCTTAGAGAACTTATATAGCAGTGCACGTGAAGAGGGAGCATTTGAGAAATTCAAATCACTGGATATATCATGTCATATTCCAAAATCCCATTGCATATTAACCCTTTGCCATATGTAATAGCAATGTAACAGCTATGAAAATAACTTAGTCTCTCACAAAATACAGGGTGAATTCAAGAATCAAAGAATCATAGAATAGTTGGACAAGACAATCTCCCCTCCCCCCTCGCCCCCCAGTCATGGTCAGGGACACCTTTCACTAAACCATTTTGCTCAAAGCTCCATCCAACCCGGCCTTGAACACTTCCAGGGATGGGACATCCACAGCTTCTCTGAGCAACCAGTTCCAATGCTTCACCACCCTTATAGTGAAGAATTGCTTCCTTATATCTAATCTTCATCTACCCTCTTTTAATTCAAAGTCAATGCCTTGACTACACTCCCTGAAAGACAGTCTGTCTCCTGCTTTCTTGTAGGCTCCCTTTAGGTATTGCAAGACTGCAATGAGGTCTCCCCAGAGCCCTCTCTTCTCCAGGCTGAATAACCTCAACTTCCTCAGACTGTCTTCATAGGAGAGGTACTCCAGCCCTTTGATCATCTTTGCAGCCCTTCTCTGGACTTATTCTAATACACCTATGTCCTTCTTGTGCTGGGGACCCCAGAGCACAGTACTCTAGTACTCCTGAGAAGACACCAAGAGTTTGCTTGGAAGACTGTAGAACAGTATAAGTATACAGGAAGCCTTATGCCTACCTCTTTCCTATGAAACATTTTAAAATAGCTGAATAAATGTATTTGCTTTAAAATAGCTTAGAAAGACTACCATTCCAACTCTCCAACTCTCCTTTAATTTAAATAAAAATATTACCCAGCTCAAACTTCATTACCAACCAGTTCCTAGTAATGAACTTTCTCCTGGGTCCTCTTTATCTAACATGTAGCCATGACTGTAATATTTCCATTTAATGGTAGTTTATTTTTTTTTTCAGTATTTTTTACACTATACATCCTCCTTTTCTTATTAAGCAAATGTTGATAAGGTTATGCTCTGACCAGCTAATGACAGACTGTGAAGATAAGCCTTACTGGAGCATTCCCAATGGTTCCGTGGAATGATCAGGGAATTAGGATGTTATGTAGCTGGAACAGGGTGGAAACAGTATTTCCCATGAGAATGCCAACACATTTCAGCCTGATTTAGATGTACAGATGTCAGGGTAGCTGTTAATCACAGCATATGAATTTATCTTTAATTAAAGATATTGAGTCTCACTGTTGGTTAACTGTAGTCCAGAAAAGATGTAAGTGAAAGAAGAAATTTAAAGCATAAATACATTCTCATGGAAACTGATGAGATTTCCACATGATTAAAGCTATTAATGTATTTACATTCTGTGCTAGTCTACTACAGAATTATTTTGGCCTAATTAGGCTGGAGATCAAAAACTATATCCTTTTTTTACAGTGAGATTCTGCAGATTTTTGCTCCTGAGTACACACACGCATATATATATACATAAAGCAGCCAGAGCATTTTTTGGTGTGTATTAAAGCAGAACAGTCTTCTGCAGCTAATAACACTTAATAGCATAAACCATTAAGATTATGTCATTAAATCCTTTTCTGGAGTTATCTGTGAGCACTGAATCTGCGTTGTCTGGATACAAAAAGCCTCCGTAAGGACCACCAATATTTCACAGACACACCACTGAGGATAGATGAAGAAGATAAAAAAAAAAAAAAAAAAAAATCCTATCATAAATAAGTCAATTATGGATATACTACAAATTTGCCACTTAAAAACTGTTATAAATCTATTGATTCGGAATGACTTAGTGTAAAGTGTCCTTGGGATATCTCTTATTGTAGTTGTTAATAATTTTAATGTAACCTGTCTGGCAGATTCTTGATTCTTTATGTTTAATATCTAACCTTCCCAATGTTCTCAAATGTTATTTAAGTCAACAATGCTCTGTAACTCAGTAATGGTTCTATACTGTAATATACATGATGAAATTTTACTTCACACTTTGAAAGGAAAATATACTAATCCTAGTGATTCTTAATAAACAAATAAATTTGAAAAACAACAAACAAATTTAGATACCACAAACTGATTTCTAACAGTGTATTTCTATCATTTTGATTTTTTTGTAGAGGATTTTGTAATCATCTTTTGTCAATCAGTAAAGAATTCTATCCCCACTGTTTGAATTTAACAATATAGTTCAACAACAGCCAAAAAAATAAGCTTCCAGTCTATGGGATATGATATAAAAACACATACATAAAATCCTACTGGATTCATTTAATAAATTAAAAAAAAAAAAAAAAAAAAAAAAAAAAAAAAAATTTTTTAATATAAAAAAAAAAAAAAAAAAAAAAAAAAAAAAAAAAAAACACTTTGATATAAGGGATATTCAAAGATACAACATGTATTGCACAGGATTTCTTACATGCATTCCTGTCAGGATTGTATTTCCAATGAAACAGATGCTTGCAAGATACCAAACTTTTTATTCACACAAAACTTTTTGCATGTTTTGCATATCTGACACACTTTCACTCAGCTGTCAACCTAAAGAATAAACAGTAATATAACATTATATAAGAAAGAGTTGAAGCAATTGAAATTCAAGGTAAGCTCCCTTTATTCATTCAGAGCATTACCAGCATTACTTCTCCAATCAGTTTTTTGGTAAGAGTTTGTTTGAGCTCTCCTCCTTTACTCTGTTAAGACTCTATTTCCTCCACATAATTTTATGGATGGCTGCATTCAGGACTGGATGGCTGCATGACAGGACTGGATAAAGACTACAAGGTAAACTTATCAGTTCACAGAGTGTGAAAACTCAAAAGTAACTCCCAGTTCCTTTTCTGCAAAGCTGCTTTCCAGACAGTTAGCCCCCAGCATGTGCATGAGCTTGTTCCTCTTTAGGTGCAAGTTTTCACACTTCTTTTTGCTATGCTTCAAGATATTCTTGTTGGCATGTTTCTCATTTTCTCAGTGCAGTTATGACTGTATGACTGTCTCCACTATTTAAATAAATTTAAACTGCTGATTCAGAAAAAATAAAATATTTTTTAAAAAGTTTAATATCTAACCTGTGTTTTACAATATATAATTTAACTTCACATTTTCTTACTTTTTTTCTCTCTCTCTCTTTCTCATTCTTCCCCCCCCCGCCCCCCCCCCCCCCCCCGTATAGTACTGTACAGTCTCTCCTTCATTTCATTAGAATATGAAGCTCTGATGAAATATATGAGAACTGTAGCTTCTCTCTCAGAGAGAAGTGTCCAACTCTGAAGGGCTACCTAGGAGATCTGAATGTATGCTATCTATATTATTACGAGTTTATTTCTGTATTTGGAAGAATGCTATAATCTTCTAAAACCATTTAACACATGCACAGGCATTTATTTATGCCAGAACCAATGAGCATGACCATGCAGTTTCACTGCCTGAATATCATAATACACTGAATTTCTCAAATTCGTGACAGAAATTATAAAAAATGACTTCTAATTAACCTGTGCATTCTAAAGCTAAAGTGAAATAGAGCTTTTATACTTATCTTTTTGTTTGCTTGATAGTTGTTTTCAAGACAAACATTGCTACAGTTTTAAAATATGGTGAATTCTCCTCACAAGAAGAGCTAGGGGTTAATGATTATGTTAAGAAAAAGAAAAAAAAAAATCAACATATTACTAACCTGGAAAGAGGGAAATGCTAAATAAGATTTTAGAGGCTGGGGAATTATAAACAACAAACTGTAATGGCGTAAGCTTCCTAATATTTTAATAATAGGCTGCTTGAGACTAATGCTGTTTAATTTACTATTTTTTACTCTGATTATATGAAGCACTTTCAGGTTATATATGTTCCAATAGTCACTTTACAGTAGTGCTGCATCATTTTGTATCCAAAGATTATGTGAAGCATTATTAGATGAAAACCATGGATAAAAGCTGCTGTGGCCTAATACCTCTCTACTCAATGCAATTTGAAAGCTTATATCAGGTTCAGATTTTGCTTACAAGCTATCCCAGAGTTCATTTATCATTGGGTGGAAAATATTTATAAATGGAATTAAATCAAATATTCTCACAAAACCCTAATCATTATGGGTGATTAATTTTCTATTCTAGACTCCATTAAGTGCCTTTACAGATATTTTTTCCACAGGCCTAGGTCTCTAATTTATTTCCCCCCTCCCCTTCATTGCCAAACAGTGCAGGGTCGTGCTGGGATACTCATTAGTTTTATGCTAGCAGTTCTGCCAGGCAGTCTCAGAGGCATCAGCATCACCTCAGAAATCATTAACGTAACTGGTGCTGCAATCTAAAACTGACAAGCATTGAATAATCATTTAGGGGCTGAAACATGTTCTTCCATAAATGAGCATTTTGGAGAAAAAAAAATAAAGTAAAATAAAATAAAAAGGGGAAAATGTGTTCTAGTCACCCTCTGGAGACAAAAAAAAAAAAAAAAAAAAAAAAGATCTTAAATCAGATCTGAAGCCACTTGAAGCCACTTCTGTGCATACATCCTTGCTATGTCTGGGAAATAGCATCAAGTTTTTCAGACCTGTGATTTACTTTTTGCTGACAAAGTCCAGAAGCATTGAATCACACAACAGGAAATATGTTGGATCAGGTTTGTAATCTGACAGTAGATTGGCAGACCCTGATTACAGTATTTGCATACTCTTCATGGTAAGTTTCACTTAAGATGTCTTCTGCTTCCTTCACCCAGACTATTTATGAGGCATTTTTTCACAAGAACATAAAGAATTCCCATGGTCATATATATCAAGATACTGGCACAAACATTCATCTGAAAGAAATACCCCAGTTCTGAGGCACTTTGAATCATTAAGTACTGATAATGATTTGATCAGTGTGTCATATGTGTCAAGTTCCCAAAAGTCAAGTAAGAGAATTTGGGAACAAAAAGGAAATGTGTCTTATATGGCTCAGTGAGTCCTTCAGGGTCTTTGTTTTTCTGCTCAATAAAAGTGTCTATTATTTTCAATTATTTACTTGCGAGACACACACAAACACTTTATTACACCTTTCTGTTTATCACTTTTTCTCCTCATAACTCCAGCTTCATAACACTGATTTAGCATCATTTTTACCTCTCTCCGTTTGGCTGACAGAGTTAAGAATGCAGATGCCACTGGTCCATACTGCCTCTTGACTAAAACATGGCCACACACTTATCAGTGATTATATAGAAAAAACTAACAAACAAACAAAACAACAACAACAACAACAACTTTTCTGAGACTATAGAGGAGGATCTTTCCCTTGTTAACTGTCACATTCAATGATGTATTCACTGGTAGCTTGTCTGACTACAATGGTCATGCTTGAATTTTAAGTTTTATTGAAAAGGAGTTGAGTAAACCAAAAGCTTTCCAGTTTAAAATGCTAAAGGAAGAAACACCAAATTCTGATGATATATATATATATATATATATATATATGTATTTCTGAAGAGTCTTGAAAACAAGAGAATAAACAATGAAGTTCATCTGTAGCCAGGGACTTCCAGTCATCATTCATCTTTTCTGTCTCCATAGGAGACCAAGCTTCCAATTCAGTCATTGAAGTCATTGAATTCAGTAGGACTCATACCATAATTTACCTTATCCTGAGATAGATTTGTAGACTTACACACAGGGGAATATGAATTGCACTTTAAAATCCACACCTACAGTTTTATGCAGCTGTGTACATGTTGGTGTCTAGTGCTGCTTGAGATCACCTGAACTATTCATTGTATATTCTTAGGGTTTCTAGACAGGGCAGTTACAGGACCTATGGAAGAGCTACACCTCTCTAAGAAGGCAAATGGAGGCTAAGTGGGATGCCTAAGGCCATTGCAAAAAGCAAGAGAGGCCCATGTGAGGAAAATAAATAAATAAACACCTTTCACATTAGGCAATATCACTTACAGCCCATCACTGTACTAGCTATACTTCTCTTAAGTCAGACCACCTTCTCTATGACTCAGTTCTCTGTTTGAAAACTGGGTGCAAAAAAAAAAAACCACCTTAATTAAGCAATAGAAATACTAAACCAAAAATCATGAGGAAAAATACACTGTTGTGTGTACAGAGAGTATATAAACATAGTTAAAGAAACAGTATGGTCTAAATAAAATTTTAAATGATGAGTTAGATAATATATTGCATATAGGATTGATGACAGATTCAAAATAGCTGTTTTGTTTGTCTGAACTCTCAGCTTCTTGTCCTAAGAATAACAATAGTTTTTCTCCTAGAATTAATCTTAGAATAGCTTGGGTTGGAAGGGACTTTAAAGATCATCTAACTCCCCCACCTCCCCCCCCCCCCAAAAAAATAGGCAGGGAAGCCCTCCTCTTTTCCAAGTTCAGATTGTCTCTTTCATTCCTTTTAATGGCACCACTTGTAAAGTAAGAAATTTCAAAGAAGAAAATGTGGCAGAATTTGGTCTGGTAAGAAAAAAGACTCATTATGAAAGTTGCTCTTTTGCTCAGGGTGGATCTCAAAGATCGCTGTAAAATGTGAGAACCCTAATCAAAAATCCAAGTTTCTAATAAAAAATCCCCTACTGCTCAGTTTCTCAGTTCCCATGAGAGATATGGTTGTGTCACTACTAAATCACAAGATGATAACATGATTGAGGTGAACTTTAAAAACACACCATTGTACATTTTGTGAAGATCTTTTGTAACCCCATAAAAATGCCATAGGAAAATTGTTCTTTTTGGCTACAGTTTGGAAATACGTTCATTTTATCTAAGATGCTCAAGAAAACAGCTCTGTAAATTCTGCCAAGACAGATAAAAGGATAGCACTTAGAGAAAGAATTAAAAAATAGGGCTTGTGACAAACTGTTCATCACCTCCAATTATGTCTCTAATAATTATATCAGTCACTGAGGGTTCAGACATACCTCCTAATGCAGGTAGCTATTTCCTTCTTTCTCCTGGTAACTCTTTACCTTCATTTGTGTTTTCCTTAGATAGAAAGCTGACACATACAAAAGTTTACAAATAACGACACTATGACATTTTATGACCGGTATTGCAACTCCCTCTTCCAAAATACAGGTACAATAATTATGTTACATAGTGTTCTCTGGGAGACCTTTTGAAGCGAAGAATGTTTGCTGCAAAATACAGTTTTTTATTACATTAAATTGTTAAAATTCTAAGTGGATTATTTCAGGCAGTAAATTCTTGCAGCACTACAAAAATGAAGGGATGAAGTTTCAAGTAACATCAGCTTTATCTTCCTGTGTCTGAATCATTTTGTTGAGTGAATTATGCCAAACCATCTGCATATGCTTCAACTCAGACAGAAAAGAAGTGGAGGAATATTTGGATAATGGTGCCAAAGGAGGGTTCTTATTCGCTTTTATATGCCACAGTGGAATAAAACACACCCACCTTTTGATTTTGACAAAGTCCTGTATCTTTGCTGTTAATTGAAAGATTTAGTATATTAAAATGCAAATTAAATAAATTTTGGCATATAATTCCTGTGGCACACCTATCATTACAGTAATAATCTTCTGATGAACAGTGGTTTAGATGGAATAGTGGTTTACTAAAAATAAATAATATTTAGATGAGGGACTTCAGTCTGTTATGTCATACTCCACTTCAAGTATAACTAAATGGTGACTTTAGTTGCACTTGGATGAAATAAAAGCAGAATCCAGACAGTGATTTTAAAAATAAAAGTTGTGCTCATTATGAAACATAAGTCCATTAAAATTGAAAAATCTACCTAAAGCAGGTAACCAGCCTGTAACAATTAGCTGTAGCTATGAGAGGTACTAAGGTGTAACTTTCTGTTCCTAAGTAGGATGCAGCTTTTTTCACTTGAAGAAGCCTAAAATGGTTGCAGTTGTTTTGAATAAATTTTTGAATTGTAATATGGTTTCCATTTCACTAAAAATAAGGAGGCAAACTAAGCTTTTCGATTCTACAAAGGTGGATTGGAAAACATCATTAATATTTTTTCCCTACTTCTAGATGAGTCAGATTGGAGATTCTGATGACAGGATAACTGGGGTATTGTAACACTCTAACTGAGGCTTGTTTCAGATTTTCAGTGGAGCAGGGTTTCTTCGATTTAAATTGTTTTGTCCAGCTGTACTTTTTACCCAGATATGAGGTAACAATTCTTTCAGGATTACAAGGATAATCCCATTGTTGTCCTTTCCCTGGCCCCATTCCAAAAATTCTTTAAACTTTCTTGGGGAAAAATGACATGATTTTCTCACCTTTAGAATTGAATCTTGGACACTGTATCTTGAATATCACTATTGCTTACCAAGAAAAGAAATTTTATTTGATGGTTCTTCCTTCAAGTAGTCTTTGACCAGAAGTGAATTAATTGTCAAGACAACTTTCTTGAAACAAAATACTGTTTCACTTTGAATGAAAATGTTTGTTTTGTCCCACAGTGGAATAAGAATTCTCTTTACTGCTCAGTTTAATTCTATGGAATAGAAAAAAATATTTAGAACACTGAATTTTGCAAGGCTGTCTTCCTGAGGATTAGTTTCTTATATGAAGACAAAACTGATTTCAGCAGTGAATTTGGCTAGACAACACAAGCTGTAAAACTTTACGGTCTGAGGCAGTAACAAAATCAAAAAGACTTACAGATCAGTCACTGATTCAGACAGGTACTAAAATTCAAAATTGTTTATTTTACCACATGTTGGTCTTTTTGTAAGAGAAAGAAAGTGCTAATTTTGGAAATGAAGATAATCCAAATTTTGAGTCTTCCTCTGTCATAAAGGTACAATTTCATAGCACAATTTAGCTCCTCTCTAGTCCCTCATACATTTATTCACATTAGATTTCACTTAACACTTCCATTCAATTTCAGTAAAAGAACATGAACTTTACTATGAGTTTACATTAGAAAACACTGGTACGATTATGAATATCTCACTGAGAAGAAGTGAGCACAAATCCTGAGATTTCATTGGAGTCTGTCTGAAGTTCACTCCCAGCATCCAGACAGGTTTCATGGATTATTTGGGAGTAGAGCCAAATGAAAAATGCCCTAATGGAAAAATCACCTGTCAGAATTTCTCTGCCAAGGAATGTCCAGAGAATGAGTTTTGATGACGTTGTTGCCCACAATCTCTAAATATTAACAGCATCTCTGAGCAAGAGATGAGAAAACCAGCAAGGATATAGAAACAGCAGTTAAACATAAACACTCTTAAATCCATGAAGAAGAAGGGAAAAAAAAAAAAAAAAAAAAAAAAAAAAAAAATAACACTTAAAAGTGAAAAGACTGGTATCTCCTTGAGACACAGAGCTGTGACACAGGCACATTTCTTCACATTTCTTCACAGCACCATCAGGCTTGTAGATAGAGACAGCAGGGTTGACAAAAATTCTCTTCATCACTGTTAGGTTGTTGAATGGAAAAGACAGCCCAGATGGCAGAGTAATGATGCTTAGAATTTACTTTCCAAGTCTCCTGGATTGTAGCCATCTTTAGTTGCATGTGGATCTACCAAAATACAAATACCACTGACCATACAACAGCACGTTTGAGGAAGGTGGTAGTAGACAGTGCTGCTAATTCATTTATACAGTATAGTTTCTTCTTTGACATAGCTAAGTTATTTAGAACATAGTGCTGACTTCAGCTCTAAGACATATTTTAAAGATGGAGGCATTTGTGCTTCATGAGAGGGCAATGAACACAAGAAGTATCTGTGTAAAATCTGTCTCCACAATAAAGTACACAAATTTGGAAAAGATCTGGTATGATAGATATACATGTGTAAATAAATACCATATGTGTCAGAACTATCTGCACGATGAATTGTTTTACACCTTTCTGAGCACTTCATGCAGATTCTGATAACTAATCTGATAGTTATCAGAATCTGATAACTATCAGATTCTGATAACTAATCCCTGCTCGACATCTCAGGCGATGCCCTCCCCTTCCGGCCCCACCTTCCCAGGTGCCCTTACGAAACAGTTTTGAGGCCCTGGAGATTGAGAGACCAGCAACTGAGGAAGAGATAAAAAGTGTTCCCAGGAGGATGCCTAGGGCGAGGAGGTCGACTCCACGCATCGGGACTGCCTCCACCAAGAAAGACAGGAGAGTGATCGTTGTGGGAGACTCTATCCTTAGGGGAACAGAGGGCCCTATTTGTCAGCCTGACCCTACCCGTAGGGAAGTCTGCTGCCTCCCTGGGGCCAGGGTCAGGGACGTTGCCAAGAAAGTCAAGCGCCTGGTACGGCCCACTGACTACTACCCGCTACTGGTCTTTCAGGCTGGTAGCGATGAAGTAGCAAAGAAAAGTCCGAAGGTGATCAAAAGAGACTTTAGGGATTTGGGGCGACTACCTAGAGGATCAGGCGCGCAGGTTGTGTTTGCCTCTGTCCTTCCGATAGGGGGGATCGAAGCAGAAAGGTGTGCTGTTCACATAAACTCGTGGCTTCGAGACTGGTGTGACTGGCAGAACTTTGGGTTCTTTGATCATGGGAAGGTCTATGCTACACCGGGCCTGATGGCACCGGATGGGATGTGCCTCTCTCGGAGAGGGGTAAGGATCTTTGGTCAGGAGTTGGCAGGGCTGATAGATAGGGCTTTAAACTAGAGTCGAAGGGGGAAGGGGCTAAAACCAGGCACGCCAGTGAAGACCTAAGGGATGGTACGCTAGAATCAGAGGGGCTGTGTGCCAGTGAGGTTCTTCGGTTAGATCTACAAGGTGCTGAGTGTAAGGAGACACACCTGAAATGCTTCTACACGAACGCACGTAGTATGAGGAATAAAATGGATGAGCTAGAAGTACTGGCCCAGTCCCGCAACTACGACATCATCGGCATAAGCGAAACCTGGTGGGATGAGTCCTGTGACTGGAGTGTTGCGATAGATGGTTACAGGCTCTTCAGGAGGGACAGGCAGGGTAGGCGAGGTGGTGGGGTGGCGATGTATGTGAAGCAGGGGCTGGACTGTGTGGAACTTCAGGTCGGCGATGGCAAAGTTGAGAGCCTCTGGGTAAGGATCAAGGGACGAACGAATAAAGGGGATGTAGTTGTGGGAGTCTATTACAGACCGCCTGGCCAGGACGATAGCGCTGATAAATTATTCTTTACAGAACTAAGAGAGGCCTCGAGATTAACTCCCCTTGTCCTTATGGGGGACTTCAACTTGCCAGACGTAAACTGGGAGTGCCACACGGCTGACACGAGCAAGTCCAGGAGGTTCATGAAGCACCTAGATGATAACTTCTTGGTGCAGGTGCTAACGGAGCCAACTAGGAAAGGTGCCCTCCTAGACCTGTTGCTAGAAAACAGAGAGGGTCTGGTGGGAGATGTGGTGATTGGTGGCCGCCTCGGTCATAGCGACCATGAAGTGGTTGAGTTCAAAATTTACGGTGACAGAAGGAAAAGTGCCACCAAAACCTCATCCCTAGATATGGGGAAGGCAGACTTCAGGCTGCTCAGGGAACTAGTCAGCAAGGTCCCTTGGGAAGCTGCTCTTGAAGGCCTCGATGTACACCAGTGCTGGTCATTCTTTAAGCGATGCCTCCTAGAAGCACAAGATCAGGCAATTCCTAAATATCGCAAATCAGGCAAGAGGGGCAGGAGGCCGGCGTGGCTGACCAGGGACATTCTAATGGAGATTAGGCGGAAACAGAGAGTGTTTCGCTACTGGAAGGAGGGCCAGGTGACATGGAAAGAATACAGGGATGCTGTTCGTGTTTGTAGGAAGAAAATTCGTGTGGCTAAAGCACACCTAGATTTGAAGCTGGCTGTGTCTGTGAGAGATAATAAAAAGGGTTTTTTTAGATATGTGAATGGGAAAAGGAGAACTAAAGAATACATAGGGCCGCTCCTTGATAGGGAAGGTCTCCTCACAGACAATGACATAGGCAAAGCAGAGACGCTTAACGCCTTCTTTGCCTCTGTCTTCAATGCCGATGATGGGCTTCGGGACCCAGGGTGCCCTGAGCTGGATGACCGGGACGGTGGGGATGACAAACTCCCAACTGACCCTGAACGTGTGCGGGATTTGCTACTCCACCCGGATCCCTACAAGTCCATGGGTCCGGATGGGATTCATCCCCGGGTGCTGAAAGAGCTGGCGGACGTCATCGCGGAACCTCTCTCAATTATTTTTCAACTATTCTGGGAGTCTGGAGAGGTCCCGGTAGACTGGAAGCTGGCAAATGTTGTGCCGATTTTCAAGAAGGGTCAGAAAGAAGACCCAAGCAATTACAGGCCTGTCAGTCTCACGTCAGTGCCTGGTAAAATCATGGAGAAGATGGTTCTCGAACTTATTGAGGCGCACCTGGGGGACAAAGCAGTCATTGGTCCCAGCCAGCATGGGGTTGTGAAGGGTAGGTCCTGCCTAACTAACCTGATTTCCTTTTATGACAAGATCACCCGTATGGTGGACCAAGGGAAACCAGCTGATGTGATTTTTTTGGACTTCAGCAAGGCTTTTGACACGGTTTCCCATAGGATCCTACTGGACAAAATGTCCACCATACAGCTAA